>OU611752.1:13856601-14254101 GCA_914767535.2 Dunaliella primolecta
CAGGCTTCCTCACAGCCTACAAACCATTTGTGCACCAGAGAGCATAGATCATGGCTGCAGAAGAAGCTGCCTATATGGAGAATCAAGGGATCAGAAAGCATAGATCATGGCTGCAGAAGAAGCTGTCTATATGGAGAATCAAGGGACCAGAAAGCATAGATCATGGCTGCAGAAGAAGCTACCTATACGGAGAATCAAGGGACGGACAAGTGAATATCCCTGGTGTTCAAACTCATCCTGCAGCCATCGCTTTTGGACTGCCCTCAGCAGTCAACCCACCTTGTTTAGGGCGCGGTCCATCTGCTCAGGCGAAAAGCCTTGCAAGGCCTCAAAGCCCACCTGAAAAGAAAAGAAACAACAACAGAGGCAGCCAGATCACTGCATCAGAAAGATGCACATACCCTTATGTGATGCCATCATTCAAAGTGCAGCTGAAGGGGGACCCCGAAGCAAAAAAAGCGTGAATCAAAACCTCTTGTTTAAATAAGGAACTTGACAAGGCCCACCTCATCCTGCATGTAGTCTAGCAGTAGGTCTGCAGCCTCAGAGCTCGTGCCCACTTCGCTGTCTTCTGAAACAGTGTCGCTACTAGGACCTGCATCACATGAAGCATCCCCTAGCTTGGATTATTGTTGTTCATGGGAGGAACTTGCAGCCAATTTCACTGTATCAGCGTTGCAAATGAGGCGCTCATGTTATGTCACGTTGCAATGTAATCTTGCAGATTTGTCCGCAAGTGCTCAGTGTTTGAAGGTCTAAGCAAAGAGGAAGCTCTATGTGCCTCACTTAACAAGCAGTAGACTTCAGGCCAAGATCTAGAGAGCTGCACAATCAACTAACTCAGCCAGGATCCCTGTCAGGGCGGGCACACTGTGTTGTCCTCACGCACTGCACCGTGTAATAATGCACAACGCTGATCAGCTAGATGGACAAGCCTCAGGCTGCTGGCGGACACTTATGATAAAAACGTATATATCCGAGGATTAAGGACGGCCCAGATCTAGAGAGCCTTTCCGAAAGCATGTCAAACACACAAGGCAATCCGCTTGTTTAACTTACCCCATCGCTCTTGCCGACCCATGTACCTAAGCACGCGTGCACGTCCAAGCAAAAACAATGTGGCCTCGGCAACCACAATCACCTGTCGAAGTGAATGTTGTCAAGGTGAGGGAGGACAAAGGAGCAGGTTGCGCTTGGATCCTCCCAGATGGCAGGTAGGAGAACAAGTGTGTGCAATCCAAACGAGCTGCCTGGGGTGCTCCTTGGTAAGAAGGCAACGATGGGTAAAGAGGGACCCATGCTAGCGTTTAGGTCTGTACTTGGTATGTTTGCATCCAAAAAGGGTTGCTTCTCAAGAGAGCAGGACGCATAGATACACATGTGCAATGGCTAGAGAAAATAATGTACACTTTAGTACGTACTGGCATACAGCACAGTGCTCAATGAGGTGGATTCAGGTCGCTCTGGGTAGATTGGAGTATTTGAAGCCTGGGATCCATTGATGCACTTGTGAAGAAGATTGGAGCAGAGACATCAATTATGAGAAACTGATTAGCCTGGAAGCATTATGTACAGGCGTGTCCCAGGATTGACCAGGTTCTGCTAAAAGCACAGACAGACACAACCGCTCCAAAAACAAGACACCAACATATCCATCTTCATATCTTTATCGTATGGTCATGCATTTCTGAGTGCTTGACAAGCCTTGATGAACGTTGCCACTTCCTGTGCAGTACGGAGAGCACAGCTTTTTATCCTAGTCCTCAGTAATGATGATCCCAAGATCTTTCCAACCTGGTTCCTTCGGGCCAATCATGCATTAGGATGCATGATTTCTAGAGCAAGTCCAGCGACAATGAAATCTGAAACTAGCTTCCCTGCTCTTCCTTCTCTGACAAATAAGGCCCAATTACCCTCCCTTTTCCATGTTTCAGTGTTTTTTGCTTACTGGTAGCTCAGTTCACTCAATAATTGTCAATGTGCACTGAAATCTCTGAATAAAGAATGTACAATAGATTGGAGACCCTCGCATAAGGGTGCATTGAGTATGTGAAAATCGAAGAAATGACAGGAGAGACTTGGGACAGAAGAGTGAAGGGTCCGTGATGCAGGAAAGCACTCGGACAATCAATTCATGGTCACCTTAATGCCTGTGATGGCCGCTTTTCCCAACCTCCTCCTCCACTTTCTCCACCAATGCCTGCAATTAGCGGGCGGAGCCTGATCCTGTTGGCTCGAGCTGCAGCTTGGCTGGTCAGCCTGTGGGTCTGAAGTGTTGGGTGCATCTCTGCTGCTGGCGAACACAAGTGCGCGTGGGTTGCAAGGAAGGGTAGAAAGTACAGCTTCTGCAGGGGAGTCTACATCTGCTGGGAACCGGGTGCCCCGCTCATCTACAAACCACGCCTGTGCAGGGAGATGAGCAGTCACAACAACGTGGACTTCATTTTCGGCCAATTAGTTGCTTTAGCTAATGAGCGCAAGTGGGACGCGCACAAGAATCTGGTGCTTTTCAATCTATGCAAGCAACATGGACGGGTTTGTGGTCACATCAGCATCCTTAGCATGGAGCTGCACCAAGCGAGACGGCTGTTAAGGTGAAGAGCCAAAAGAGGCAAAAGGCGACATACCTGTGAGCTGAGCTGCCCATGGAAAGCTGAGATTTGTTGGCAGGTGGAGAGCAGGCTCTGCTTCCCTTGGCTGGTGGCAATGGTGCATGTTGGGATTGATTGACCTTCAATGAAAACGGGCAGCTCATGAGCTGGCATGCCTATATGCCTGCTCTCAAGCTAGCTGCTTCCGAGCTTGGCAATCTCGATGTGGCTGTTGTCCTGCCTCCTCTATGAACAGTTAAGTGATTCTCTTCTGCAATCCCCAAACGTACTATTGGACCACGTTTTAACAAGAAATAATATGCACTTTAATTGAATCAGTGTAATCTCAACTGCGTGAAAGGAAACTGTGCACCTCGATTGGAACATGAGCTCCTGAGGTAAGGCCGAGCAATGGCCCTCCAGGGAGCTGCTACTGTGAGAGTCAATCAGCAGCAGTGAATGTTGAGGGATGCTGAGGGCACCTCAAGAGCAGGAGCTGCTGAGGTAAGGCATTTTGAAGGTACAGGCTTGTGCCATACATATGAACATTTCATTTTGCTTGAAATTTCCAGCTTCATGCTGTGCATACTTGTACCACCTGAGGACCCTGTCCAAGGATACAGAATGTAGATTGTTGAGAGCCTGCTTTCTGAAATTCCTTGCTGGTGCAGCTTCCTCAAAGCAGGACGCAACTTGCCAGGAAAAATCAGGCTCCAGCAGCCAGCTCCTAGCAAGGAGCAGTTCCAGGGCTCCCAGGTATGTGTTTTAGGCTTGCTTCAAACAAGAATGTCAATGTCAATGCTCTCAGTGCTTAATCACACACACACACACACACACACACACACACACACACACACACACACGTACAGACACATGCACTTACACACACACACACACACACACGTACAGACACATGCACACGCACACACACACATACAGACACACACACACACACACACACACACACACACACACACACACACACACACACACACACGTACAGACACGCGCACACAAACGCGCGCACACACACACACACACGCGTATATTTTTGGTATGCTTTGGTTACACTGATTGTGTCATGATGATACCTTGCATACATGTAACCCACACTCCTCAAAAAAATTAATCGTTCCCGCCTCAATCCCGCTCTCCCATCAGTATTCATTTTTGTGTCCCGCGTATTCCTGCTGGGGAATGTTTTCCAGTTCTTGACCTGAGACTTATAGAGGGTGAAGAAAGGATTGCATGGACAAGCTACTCCCTGCTCCTGTACGTGAAGATGCACAAGGCGCACAATCCCTCGCACTTTACAAAAAAGCTGCACTGTAAAAAAGCATAATCCAGCCGCATGCACTGCTCCTTTCAGTAAAGATCTGCTCATAATAACACAGTCTGATGAACACAAAGAAAAGCCCGCGTGCACTAAAGTAATTAATTTTATGGTTTTCCACAGTCATCTGCCACCCCTCCTTATCATGATTTTTGCGGATGACAAATTTTATTTATGTACCTTGTTATGATGGCCTGCCATCATCAGGGCAGATGACCACCTGGAGTCCATGAGGATATGTGTTTCCATGCATTCAAGTGCTCAGTGCGCGCACACACACACATACACACATGCTTCTCACACATACACCTTGCCTGAATAGGATGTAAAATGCTGGCTGCAAGCTGAGCCTGTATCCATGCAGAAACTCTGTGCTAGGTGTTTGCAAGAGGCTCGCTCTTGCTCAAGAGCACAGACTGCCATGCATTCCTTGTCATGAGAGGAGTGTTCCATGGCGTTGGCCTTAAAAGGATCAAGGAATGGCAGGAAACAAGAAAAGCGCCTGCATAGGCTTGATCGTGATGGTCCAAGAGGAATGGGGTGAAAGTATGGGTAGGGGACACCAACTTACGCTTTCGTAATACCCCCAGTATTGGAACAAACAACCAATCACCTCAGGTGTCACCATTGAGAACTTGAGTATGAGTGGGGTTGATTGTAGGTGCAAAAGGGAGGTAAGAGGCAGCTAGGAAAAGTTATGGTGTATGCGGCTGGCGCCGAATGGTCCTGGGATGTATAAAGGTGCCAGGCACTGGAGAAGACCCTGGGTCAGGGGATATGAGGTTTGAAACAACCCAAACAATGCTTAGATATCCCTCACCTTCGATGCTTGGATAGTCCTTGTCTTCAATGCTTGGATATTCCTCGTCCAGTCGCTGCAAGCTATGGGATCAACGCTTGGAGTGCAAGCTTTTGTTACCCAATGTGTGCCTAGCCACATCTCAATGGGCAGACCAGCTCCCCTCATCACCTGAATGCTGCCCTTCATTTTGCAGCTCGCAAGAGCAATGCGTGGAGCTGAATGAATTGAAGGAGTAAGGGAGTTCAAGGTTACTGGCGTTTGATATGGGATTATTGCTTGGAATTCCTGCCTGTCACCCAATACTTGCCTGCCTCAACATGGTAGGCAACCCAGCTCCCCTTCATTACTGAAATGGCTGTTACCTTTGTTTGTGCTGTATCCATATTAAAGGCCAGGAGACATGAAGTTTGAAACACCCAGGTCCATTTCAAGAAAGATATGATAAAAAGGAAGTGGCAGGGTTGTTTGCGCATTCTCTTAAATGTTTGAAACCCATGTATCCATGCTCCTTCAAGGGGCCCTTGCAAGCCTAAAGGTCTTAAGGACGGCATAGGAAGCAGCAAATGCCAGTGGAAGTCGAAAAGAAATAGAAAGATTAGATCACAAGAGGAAGCTGCAAATACCAGCAGGAGTGGAATGAAGAGCAGGCAGGGGAGGGGAGGGGGGTTGATGATGCATGGGCATTTAAGGGATCACTGTTGGAAGTGATGTGTAGTGGAAAATGGAGGAGGAAGACCAAAAAGAGGGCACGTGCAAGAATGAGGCTTGCATGCTCCAATTGCCTCAAACTGCCTGCGCATGCATTCCCACTAACACGCACATGACTAACTCCCTCCCCCTTTTTGCTCTCCCAATGGTGCCCCTGCTTCTGCGCCTCAGGCCTGTGCTCTGACCTTCACTGCTTCCACTTGAACCAAGACCTGCTGCAGGTGCTATGCGGTGCAAGCAGGCAGGGCGTGCCGTGGTCTCACAGATTGCAAGGGTTTCACGAGGAAAAAGACGTCAGTCAAAAACGCTCGACCCCTAGGCAGGGTGTCATGGCCTCGTACAAGGGTTACAAGTGTTACAAGGGGGTTGGCCTACAACCCGAGAATCTGGCTGATCGGCTGCTGGTGAAACATTCTCATCCAGCATCAAAAATTGAAACCAGTTCAGACAAAAATTTTAAAATCTGTGCGAGTCTTGATTTTGAAAAACATTGACCTCGAAATCAGTCAAAGTGTGAAAGCTCGCCAAGAAAGGAATGAAATCAGTGTTTGGGAGCTGGGCATAAGTATGTAATGGTTTAAAAAGATCAATGAACAGGTCCTTGTATTTTCTGCACAGCTCACACAACTCACAGCAATTGCAATAGAAAGAAACATGTTTCTCGTCCTGGACTTCAGCACGTCCACACTTATCACAAATATTTTAACCACCCAACCATTTACATGACTCGACCTTCAAGCAGTGGGCACGAAGCCTAAACCTACTCACATTCCTCATGACTCCTTTATCCAGATCCTTGAATAGATATGATGGGGTACAGAAGGGTTTGCGTGTTGTTTGATTCAAAGGATTTCCACACCATTGATGGTAAGTCATTGCTTTCCTGTTCACCTCTCGAGGACTTAGGGCGTCCGCTTCCCTCCAAACCTTCTGCTGTCTGTACCTCAAATACCCTAAAACATCCTGCACGGGTCTCTTGGAAGCACTCAGCAATTTCTGTTCAAACACCTCCTCATTGGCCTCGTACACCTCACCCTTTGGAAACTGCAGGGGGCTGCTGCATCACCAGGCACCACCTTCTACCCGCACCCTGCTGCCGCTGCAGCAGCCTACGCCCAATCCAGCAGGCAGCCAAGCAGCAGCCCTGCAGGCCAAGGCCAAGGCTCTGCACCCACCCCCCCTCCCCCGGCCGGCCTCCTCCGCTTTTCCGGCAGCTCAGCAAATAGTCCTCCTGCAGGTGCACTCTCAGCCCCTCAGGGCAACAGAGCCACAGAGCACACCACAGGACAGGGGGATAACCTGTACCCTGCACCTGCACACTCAGTCTCTCAGGGCAACAGAGCCACAGAGCACACCACAGGACAGGGGGGTACCCTGTACCCTGCGCCTGCACACGGCAAAGCGTGGACAGAACTCGGTCAGCCCCAACACCAGCAGCAGCAGCAGCAGCAGCAGCATGTGCACGCACAGGGCGTATCACCCCCTATACCCTCTGCCAGCAGCAGCCCCTCCACCAGCCATACCCCAAGTAGAGCTCACAGCAGCAATGGGGGCACACGCAGTCAGCCCCACAGCAACGGGAGCAGCACCACAAACTCCCCATTCCAGGGTTCAGGCAAGGTCTTGGGGCACCGTCTGGAGAAGTTCAACAAGCTGTTGGCAGCTCCTGTGGTGCGTGCTCCGCATGCTGTGTTCTGGTGTGCCAAGCCTCTGCATCTGTTTGCTCATAGAGGCATGCATGTTGCACAGTCAAAATTGGAAAACAGAGAGTGTCATAGCTGTACTAGCCTACAAAGGGCAGCTTTGCCGAGGCTGTTAGTTTAGAAGAGAGCACTTTTTGGGGCTGAGCAGTGAAGCTTCTGAGCACGCAGCATGATGTGCAGTGTGGGGTTTCAAAAAAGGAGGTGGGAAGCTGAAAGCCTGTCACCAATGAGCTTAGCAAATTCCTGCACTTGCTCTGTCTTATCGTTTTGGAGATAACCAAAACCAGCCGTCTCTCTCTGAGTGTAGGGAAAACTCAAAAGGTGGCTGTAGGTATCATGCAGAATGTAACAAAAGAAAAGAAAGTCTACGCAAGTCAAAGGCCGCGTGCATTCAGGAATGCAGAATGTGTAGTACACGCTGCACATTTATGTAGGCTCTGCATTCATGAAATGAGCCTTTGTTCATGCAGGGAACATTGTATGCACTGCATACATGTAGAAGCCTCTGTTCATTATGCACTGCATACATGTAGAAGCCTCTGTTCATGAATGCGCTGGAAAAGCCTTGCAAACAGACCGAGCTGCCAAGCATGGTCGCGTGTGGCAACGGAAAAGAGCACTGAGAGGCAACCAGCCTCGCAACCGCCGTTTGCAAGGACACCCTAAATGACTGGATGCTTTGAACAAGGTGTTTACAAAAGAGGACCTACAGACCAAACACCCAATGGTCCTGGATGGTAGGACCATTCAAACAAAGTAACCATTCTACAAAGCTCCTTGGGATAGGGTGCTCAAAGGGAATGCAACAATGTTAAGACAACACAGGCTGCTTCAAGTACATGTGCCGAACTGCAAGCCCGAATCACAAGCCGAATTGCAAGCCTGCTGCGTGGCTTGCTTTGTGCCGTGCAGGTTGACCTGCATGCGCTGCGTGAGCTTTCATGGAATGGTATCCCCCATCACCTGAGGCCTGAGTGCTGGCGGCTGCTGGTGGGCTATGCTCCCGCAGACCGGTGAGTGTGCAAACCACAGTGGGTTTGCTTGCAGCAAAGCTGGCAGTGTCCTACTCATCCCTCACTTTCACCTTTAGTCACAGTCATGTCAGTCCCTCACTTTCATAATGTTGGCATGCTCTGAAGTTAAGATGCTATGGGTGCTCACTGTGCATGCATGCGTATGATGCTCGTGGAGGATTGTGCGCAGGCAACCTGCCAAGGTCGGGCAGCCTGAGCAGCTTTGCGTTTACAGCATGCTGAGCTTTGCACTCATGGCACAGAGCACTTTTGTGGCACCATGCGATTTTGACAGCGTGCTAAGCATCGCACTTGTGGCACTTGGTTGCTTTGCGCTCGCAGCATGCTGAGCTTTGCACCTGTGGCACTGAGCACTTTTGGTTGGCACTTGGTGACCTTGCACTTACAGCATGCTGGGCTGTCTGGGGCCACGAGTGCTCTGCTCTGACTGTGCAGTGGGTGACGCGACTGGTGCATGCTCTTCTGCGCAAGCGCTTGAGCACGTTCCCCACACAGCCTCCAAGGCCCAAATCCTTGTGCCTGTAGGGTCGGGTTTGCAGCAGAGAGTGACTCAGCAGACATTGACTCCGGCATGCAGGCAACACCGGGTCTCTTGCCCGAGGAGGGGTGCAGAGGAGGTCCTCCCTGCAAGTGCTTTGGAGATCCTGCATTTTAATGAGCCACACAAACGCCATGTAGCACGGGGCCCATTTTTGGCCCCACTTCTTGCCTCAGAGCAGTCGAGTATGTGGTCCCATTGACGTCCCCCCACTGATGAAGCACCAAAGCCTCGCGCAGAAGCATATGTCTCTTTGTTGTATTGCAGCGCCCAAGAGCCGAGGGTGTTGAAGGAGCAGCGAGCAAAGTACACGCGCATGATCCCTGAGCTCTATGACCGTCCAGATTCAGAAAGGAGTGAGTCAGAGAAAGCAGCACTGCGGCAGGTGGGTGAGGTTTCTGAAAACATGATGTGAAATGCTTTGAGCTAGCAGGCTAAACGTGTCAGCATGTGAAACATGGTGTGCGATGGCCAAAATGTACATCTGAACAGTGAAGGTCAAACATTCTTGCACGTACGTATGCAATTGTTGCAAAGGCCAGGAATCGGGGGATGCTCAAGTGCGAGGGCCTGCATCCATTTCAAGCATAGAGAGCATACAAAGGAAAGGTATCGAAAAGAAGCTGTCAGATTTCGTGAGTAATGTTTGTGTGAGTGGATGTTAAAGATAGGTGTGTAGAGCAGGTGTGTGGATGATTCTGCGCTTCATGGCAATGCATGCATCAGAGGGTTCCTGGCTGGGTTTCGTTGCCAAATTGGACACAGGGAATGTCCCTATCATGCAGGCCAACATGAAGTGATGGAAGCAAACCGTTTCAGAAAGTGTTGTGCGTGTGCATGTGAAGTCACCTTAGTCAGTAGTAGTATTTAGTAGTCATGCGTGTGCATGTGAAGTCACCTTAGTCAGTAGTAGTCACCTTAAAAGGGTTACATTCGCTTCTGTTGCTTGAACACGCGTGCTTGCACACACCTACACACCCACCTATACACACACTCACTTCCTCACACACACACACACACACACACACACATACACACACACACTTGTAAGCATGCTCAAATGGTGCTGCGCAGGTCATCGTGGATGCACCTCGGACCGCACCCCATGTGCCCTTTTTCCACTTTGCCTCAGTGCAAAAAAGCCTGGAGCGGCTGCTGTACATTTGGGGCATCAAGTGAGCTGCTGATTGAACCTTCCTGTGCAAGGAGTTGTTAGGCTTTTGCAGCAAAGCTGTCCAAGGAAAAACATGGCAAGACTGCACATGGCATGGCTACTAGCCATTGGCTAGCCTGTCCATGACGTTGCTAACGCATCCATGACATGGCGAGCCTGACCACAACATGGCTAGCCTTCACATGGAATGGCTAGCTTGGCCAGGGAATGACATGGCGAGCCTGCCCAGGTGGCAATAGTGATGGCCTGTCTAGGGGCTGTGCCCCTTGACCCTGTCCAGGGCTTGTGTAAAGCTGGCTGCTCCGCCAATTTTGTGCGTGCAATGCCTGGGGCAAAGCCTGAAGCTGTGCTCAGGCACGTAATCTTGCCTGAGGGAATCGGCCCCACACTCAGCTAGTTTGGTAGGAGTGCTTTTTATATTATAGTGCTCCGTGCACTCACGTAGTGAACGCTATGTTACAGTAAAATAGCATGCTGCGTAGAGCTCTGCCTTTGTTAAGGCTTCCAACACAAGCATGCAGTGGAGGTGCTCCTGGATCCTATGGGGTACCTTAAGCCTGAATATCTTAAGGTAACACAAATAAAGTCCTGGAATAGTTTTTGTGCATGCATCTTATTTGCCCACCTCCCGTACCTATGCTCTTTCTCATGGACGCATGCTTAGGTGCTGACACTTGCAAGCAGGGTTGGGTCATTTGCAGGGTTGGGTCATACGCGAAAACGCGTTTGCACACTTATTTTTTAAAAACACGTCTTAAACGCGTATGCTAAAAATGGCTGTTTGCCATGTCGAAAAATACGCCTGCAGGCGGTGCTTCGCGGGCCCGCCCTAAGGATATCATCTCAAATATCAATGCTTCCTTTCAACAATTACAACATGGTGTGCCCCAGCTTCTACTCTGCATCGTCCTCATCGCCTGTGAACCACTTCCCCCTCGCTGCTGGACCCCCCCTGCCCCATCTCCTCCTCCTCCTCCTCCTCCTCCTTCTCCTCCATCCAAGGCTGAACCTTTCCCAGCTGCTGCAGGTCCTGGGTGCGCTTGAGCAGGCGCAGGTTGCTGTACAGCTAGCCACAGCTTGTGCTTGCACAGCTTGCACTCGTACTTCACCCCCTTGCTCTCCCCTTCTGCATCATCCTCAGGCTCTGGCACTGTGACATAATCCCACTCAAGACCCTTTTCTTTGGGCATGTTTAATGTACATGGCCATTGGGGGCCGGGGGGGTTGGTTGGGACCCCCCTCAGAGGGCCCCAACCACCCAAGACCCCCCGCCCCAAAATGGCCCTCTAAAATTACGTATTTTAGTTTCGCACGCGTATTTAAAGCGTTTTAACACGTACGGCTCCTCCCAAGACCGCGTATGACCCAACCCTGGTCATTCGTGATTCGTGGATTTCAAGAATGCTAAAAATGGCCTTAAGATGGTGACCGCTAAAAATGGTTGTTTGGAGTGCGTGGTAAAATTCGTTGTTGAAAATTGTTGGGGAGGCCTTGAGAGACATTCAATTCCCATGTTCTGCAGCCATCTCATGTGTATGATCGTATACACAAATCTACAAATAGAATATCCCACTTTGCTACGCTCAAAATTCTACTTTACGTCACGAGACGGTCCTCCTCAACCTGTAAACCAACCCTCCCAATCACTGTTGGACCCCTCCTCCTGCTGCCCCCCCTCATCCCTTACCCCCTCATCCTCATCAACAGCCACACAAGTGTCCTCAGCTTAACACTTGGCCACCCCTACACTTGGCCACCCCTACACTTGGCCACCCCACAGCCAGGAACTCGCAAGAAGTGTAGCCTGATGCGCATGGCACCTCCATGAAACACATGCTCGCATAGCTTGCACTTATTCTTCCCTTGCTTCACCCCATCCGTGCCTCCATGATGAACCAATGTGACATGACCCCACTCAAGGCCCTTCTCTGTTGGCATAGTTTAATGTTTACGGCCTTGGGAGTGGTTGGGGGGTGGTTGGGGGGTTAGTTGGGGCCCCTCCCACCCAAGACCCTTCCTCCCCAAAATGGCCCTCTAAACTCGCGTATATACGTGACAAACGCATATTTAACATGTATATATACGCGATCGCTACCTCCCAAAGCCACGAATGACCCAACCCTGGTTGCAAGTCTAAATGTCTATGTACAAGTGGCATACTCTTGTCTGCAAACCTCCCCCCTGTACGCAGTCACCCCGAAAGCGGGTATGTGCAAGGCATGAATGACCTGGTTACCCCCTTCTACACTGTGTTCCTGAGCGAGCACTTGAGTGATGATTTGGAATCCTGGCAACCGGACTATTTGCCAATGGTGGGTGTAGTGAGGGGAGGATGCATGCGTTGGAGTGCATGAAGTGCTGCAACACCTAGGAAAGCTATCTAACTTTACAATGGTGAAGGCGGGAGGGTGCTGGTGCTGGGGAATGCGGCGATCGCTGTATCACCTGGGAAGGCTATCTTATTTGCCAATGGTGGGTGTGGTGAGGGGAGGATGCATGCGTTGGAGAATGCTTGAATTGCTGTAACACCTAGAAAGCTATCCCACTTTTACAATGGTGAAGGCGGTGAGGGGAGGGTGCGTGCGCTGGGGAATGCGGCGATCGCTGTATCTATCACCTGGGAAGGCTATCCTGCTTGCTAATGGTGAGCGTGGTTAGGGAAGGGTGAATGCTTTGGAGAACGTTTTGATTGCTGTTGGAAACAACGCCTAGAAAATCCTTTATTTGCTTCGTTAGCATCCTTTCCGCAAACCCTCATCCTCTTGTTATTCTCGCTACACTCAGCTCTTTGTTACCTTTTATTGAGGACAGTCTTGATATTTTGATCTTAAGTAACTCCAACTTTCAGCATGTGCATGAGGTTTTTTCTGAAGCATCCATTGACGCATATCGATGCAGCAAAAACACATTTTCCGTACTTGCATTGCTGCTGGCTGCGCCACAAAGGCACTTAAAACCATTATCTAAAAGATTGCTTTTGACAGAAGTAATTGGTTGGCTGGAGCTGATGGCTGTGTAGCTCTCTTAATCACCCAGCCTGCAGAAATTAGTGTCTCACACAATAACTGTTCATGAAATGTCATAAGATCTCTGATGCTAATGTATGCGCGAACGCATGCTTGCGTCCTCTCTTAAGTGTGTTGTCAGACGGAGGAGGTGATGAAAAATGCTCATGTCAAATGCAAAATCTTATGTTGCGTGCATGTGCTGAATGCAGAATGTGATGTTGGATGTTGAGGCAGACTGCTACTGGTGCCTGTGCAAGCTCATCAGCGGCGTCCAGGACCAGTACACATATGCGCAGCCGGGAATACAGCGAGCAGTGTTCAAGATCCATGAGCTGATAGGGTAGGTGAATGTTCCTTCAAATTTGTCAGTGCTCATGGCGTAAGAAATGGGGCTTACACCTTGCAGAAACAAGCAATGCAGCCCAGACATCAAAGAGTCGCACCGCAGAAGCCTGATACTGCAGCAATTGCTTCCAGGTTTTGTGTGGTAGGAAGCACTAGTCTTTTTGGGGGGGGGGAACTGATATGGTGAATAGAACCTTGCACCTTGCTTGCTCAAACTTCTAGCAGCTTTTGGCAGCTTCGAAGCCATGCAGTTTGGGCTTCTGGCTCTGTAGCTGGCCTAAACATCTGAAGAGTGCTCACAGGAAAAAGAGGGCAGCTGCAGTTATTGCTGGTCCCGCCTGAGTTTATTTTTTTGGTGCTCATTGTGCTAATTGCTCAAGTTTTGTTGCTTGGCGGTAAGAAATTTATGGGCTAACGTCTGGCTGTTTAGCGATAATCAACACTGGAATCGTCGGTTCTGCTCAAATTTGGCTGCTTGGCACCTGCAATGCAACACGCATGATGGCACCCGACTGCTTTTCAAATTTTCTTGTAGAAGGGCTTTGCAGGTGTATCCTGTATGAATAGTCCAATAGAAATCGGCACAGCACAGAAGTTCACAATACAGAATCTGGTTCAGTACCCTCTATCATCAAGCACACTTGTGGTGGAGGGGACTCACGGCTTCTGGGACCAATGTTTTTCCTTTTCCTGAGTTGACGTAGGGAGGGTTTCTCCTGCCGACATATCCTTTTCATTCTTTTCTTTCATTGGCACAACAATGGCAGTGCATTACAGTCCCTTAATGGCCGCTCCACCATTTGCTTCCATTGTTTACAATCATCTGTATTACTTACCATTGGGTATTGGATGATTGCAGTGCACCACAGTCCCTTAATGGCCGCTTCACCATTTGCTTCCATTGTTTACAGTCATCTGTATTACTTACCATTGGGTATTGGATTCTTGCGGTGCACCACAGTCCCTTAATGGCCGCTTCACCATTTGCTTCCATTGTTTACAGTCATCTGTATTACTTACCATTGGGTATTGGATGATTGCAGTGCACCACACTCCCTTATGGCCGCTTCACCATTTGCTTCCATTGTTTCCGCCAACCCAGGAGGGAAGAAAAAAAGATTCCGTGGAAGGCATGTGTAAATTTTGCGCTGGACCCCCCTGAGGGACCCACCCACCCCCAAAACCCCCTTCCAGTACCCCGATCAAAACAAAAGTGGTACCAATATGCTCCTCTTTCAATTCTGCATCCATCTGCATATTCAAATAAAACAAAGAACATGTTTCTGCAAAGTTATGACCCAAAAACAAGAAACTAGCATCTGCACGGGCTGATCATGCTAGGGAGCGTGCACGTTCTTGGCCACATTCATTATGGGCTCTGCAGAGCTTTGTGCTACTGGGTCTGCACTGGCCTCCGCTGCTACTGCTGTTGCTGCCTCCCCTGCATGGGTTGGGCCCTCTGCTGGCTGCTGCTGCTGCTGTTGCTGCTGGTCTACCCCATGTTGCTGTGCTTGCATGGGGGCTGCTTGCATGGGGCTGGCTGCTGGTTTGTGCTTCAGGAAGCCAAGCATGCTTGGTGCATCCCGCTTGAGTCTCTTGGCTTCCTGGTCCTTGCCTTGGCATGATGCTATGTGCCTCTCTCTGTTTGTGTCATCCAAGTGGGTCAGTCCCACCTTGCAGAAGGGGCACTTCATGCCTCAAACACACATGAATTTCAAGTGCTCCTAACTGCCCTGTCAGTAACTCTATTCACCCAAAGAGGGTGCCAATCGACGGGGCTTGAGCCCAGGATTCCGATGATATATTTAGAATATTGAGAAAATGCCCCAGTAAAATTCTGGAGGAGGGGTCCCAAAAACCTGTACCCCCCCTCGACCACCCCACCCACCCACCCCTCCTCGGATTGGACCCATATATATACCAATCGATAGCTCTCAACCTCAGGATTCTGAATATATAGTTTTTATTGGGATTGACAGTTGCCGTCCAAAAGTTACACGAACTCTTCCCTCCTGGCCAACCCCTAATAATGACAGATAAATATATGCTCTGTAAGGTAGATAATGCACAGGCTGATGGTCATATTATTAAGTACAACAATAGCTCCTTATCATCGAGTACAACAATGGCCGTGCACCATGTGACCTAATGGTTGCTCCACCACTTGCTTCCGGGTGTCATGTTGTGTACAGGCTCGTAGATAAGGACCTGGCAAAAAAGATGGAGAAGGAAGAGGTGGACTACATCCAGTTTGCATGGCGGTGGATAAACTGCCTGCTCCTGAGGGAGCTGCCCTTCCGGCTCTCCTTGCGGCTGGTGAGTTTGATGGGAGGCGGTCTGCCTCCATCATGGCATGGCATAAAGGTACCATGATGATGGGCTTGGTGCAAGGAACAGGTCAGTTCTACTGTGCGCAAAACAAATTGATCAATTTGGTCTTTGATGGCTGGGGGATGATGATCCTAGCTGGGGATTAGTGAAACAGCTGGGACAAGGGCACAGGAATGAGGAAGAAAGGTGAAGAAGGTAGGGAGGAAATGATGATCCTGGCTGGCCTACTCCAAAGAGTAGGGTGATTTATGAGTGTATAGAGTTGGCTGATCAGAAATATCTACCCAATGTCTGCCGTAAATTCAGTGCTGAAGCTTCCATGCGTGCGCCTTAAAATGCTTATAATGTTGATGACATGGAATCGGCAAGCCTAACTGCAGGTCACATACTCATATATTACTCAAGAACTTAGGTCACATAGGTGCCAGCACTTTCAGCTCGTACAGATCTACCTTATGTCCATCATTTCAGACATGCGCATCACCCAGCACCAATGGGTGCTTCATCTCAGGCATGTTCATCACCCAGCACCAATTGATGCATCATCTCAGCATGTGTATCATTATAGGCATCTGCAGTCTTGCTTGTGCAGTGAGAAACCTCCAGCTGAGGACACCAAAATGAGCATATCTTGCTTGTGCACACGTTGCGCTCACATCCTATCTGGATGTACAATTTGTCTGAACATGCATTTAACCTACATGCATGCACATCTGCCTGGATGCCCGCCTTACCCAGATGCATGTCTTACATGGGTGCTTATCCTACCTGGTCTCGCTTGTGCAGTGGGACACATACTTGGCCGAGGACACACGGATGTGTGAATTCCTCATCTATGCGTGCGGCTCATTCTTAGAACAATGGAGCAAGGAGCTCATGTCCATGGATTTCCAGGAGATGATCATGTTTTTGCAGGTGAGCTCTGTTGATCCTTGTATATATGCATGTTTGTGTGTGGGCGCGCGCAAGTGTGCGTGTGCGTATGTGTGCGTGTGTGTGCGCTCGCAAGGGGACCCACCTTTCTGCGAGCATCTTTTCCTCAAAGCTTGTGGGCCTGGTGCGTCAAGAAAGGGGTTGGTTCCTATGGTCCACAGTCTTGATTGCACCATATGATGCTGGGGGGAACAGGCGCAGGTGCTGCTTATTGCTATTGTCAAGCTGATAGGGCTCTGGAACTTGCTTATCCATCAACAGCAAAGGGTTTAAGAAAAGTGCCTGCTCTTTCGAGGCTGCCTGCTGGTCCAGGCTTCCATGCCAAAAGTGTTCTGTCCACTATACTCTGGTCACTACCCCTGTCATGCCTGCTTAGGTGTCCACAGGAATTCCTGTCCAGCACGTTTGTAGAGCCGGGAATTTATTATTGTTGTACCTTTTGTTGCCACAGCTGTATTATGGCCGGTTGTTGCACTTACCAGCCTGTGCTGCAAGCGCAGCACATAGTGGCAATAACTGCTGCCTGGTTTCCATGAGAAATAACCTCTCACTGACCTCAAAATTTCGTCAGAGGTGATTCAGAGGTCATTGCTGTGCAGGCTGCAAGCGCAGGCATGACCTGTCAGTAGAATGAAATGGGGTGTTGCTCATCCTTCCCACAAAGTCCAGATCATTTCACAGCCCAAAGAGGAAATGGAGCAGGGGCGTCTGGTACAGTTTTAGGCCAGTGAAAACCAATCATGGATTACGTGTAGAGCAGTGAGTCGTCTGAAAGCTCAGACCTTATCTCTGGCGCACATGGTGATATTTGGACGCAACACCACTTCCCTGCTGGAACCATGCATGTGGCCCCCGCGACTTTGCTGTCCAATCTCATGGTCGCAGAAACCGCCAACAGCTAGCTGGGATGAGGCGACGCTGGAGGTGGTGCTCAGCAGAGCCATCCAGTGGCTGTATATCTGGGACGGCAGTGCCTTAAGGCAGCCCATGCGACCGGAGCATTACATACATGGGGGCGCGCCTGCTCAGCCTAGAAAATAGCGGCGTGGTCTGCTCCAAAACACAGTAGCACCAGGCTTTATGCTCCCTTTTTCTCCTCCTGGGCAGTGCAGGATGCCAGCTTTGCGGTGTGATGAAAGTAGGCCAGGAGTTTGTGTCAGTGCCTTCTGTGCATGATAATGAGGATAGCTTTCTGCTCTCTTACATAGGGTGGAAAAGCTGTTAGTGGTGGATAGAGTCCACTGGGCTTTGTGCAAAGATCAGTTGATACCTGAGTACTGGCTGGAAGGTTTGAATGCTGCACCAGCCTGGTGCACTTGCATCGGCTCATGCGTGTTTTCACCAACTGCTGTTGCCCAAGAGTTTGTGGAGCTGCTTCTGGGGTGAAAAAGCATGCTTTCTTGAGATGAGGACTGTGCTCAATACTTTGTTAAGCAACACGTCACATGGTTGAAGCTTCACTCATAACAGTCCCGTTCCTGGTGACACGTGTGTGTGTGTGTGTGTGTGTGTGTGTGTGTGTGTGTGTGTGTGTGTGTGTGCGCGTGTGTGTGTGTGTGTGCGCGCGCGCGTGTGCGCGTGTGCGTTTGTGTGCGCTTTGGGTTGGGCTCATACCATGGTCCACTCGTCTATTTTTTTCCTGCTGGCAGCTTGGTGACTAAGCTATGACTGACAGAGGGGCTGGCAAGATAGACCAGCACTAAAAACATTGGTCTCTTTTCTGAACATCAGCATTGCTGGCATTCCAACCTTTCCAAGACCTTGAGGAAGGTACAGCAGTCCCCATGAGAGGTAAGTGGTAGATTAAACTGCTATATCCGCCCCAAGGGGAGCTGAGAGAAAACATTGAGGCTTGCTACCAAACGTGGCCCCCAAAATGCTTATGCCTTGAAACATGGGACTAGAAACAAGCACAAATCAATTTTAGTGCTTTTGGAAGTACCCAGTATTGCACAAGGAAATGAAAGCTTGAACTGTTCAAAGTTTATTGGATCAGATGAATGTAAGAATAACTGAAGAACAAAGTACTGCTGAACAAGGTTCATAAGCATCCGCTCCAGATATGCCCATGCAAAGCTAGGCCAGTGTCATACTGCATGATGCAGCATTTTGCAAATCGGTGAAAGGGTGCTCACTTCCAAATATGGTAGTAAGGATAGGATAGGATAGGATGGGTTGCATTATGTAACTTACATAGCTGTACCTGCCTACGAGAGGAGCTTAGCTGAAGCAAAAGGGTGCCTGTAACCAAACCAACTTGGTTTGAAACCAAACTTGTGAACAAACGCAAACTTGAGAAGGAAACAAATCCTTGAGCCGAGTTCAGAAGTGCCAGTTGCTATAAAGAAACACACACTGCGTCACTCTTTAAGAAACAAACATGCAAAGTTTAGCCACACATACTCCATCAGGGTTGCAGAAAACGTCAGATACCAAAACATACACTTCCGTGTTACCACATGACGTTCAAAGAAGTAGAGAATTGCATTACTCTATATGAGGTTTACAGGTTTTACAGATTAAACCATCAGTCAAAAAGTACGACTGCTAGGCTGCTCATGTGCAAGACTATATTATGAAAATGTAAAGGAGTGTTTGTGTAGCCCATGCATGTAGGTGTACAAAAAAAAACTTGCCAAGAACAAGGGAAAAGATATTCCAAGAGGTCTAAAAGAGGTTTAAGAGGCCATGTTAGATATGTCCATGATATGCTTTGTACTTCAAAGGTTGTATGGTAGTAAACTTGAGGAGAATTCTCTCCCTAATAACTCTTAGGAAAACAAAGGACAGGAAAAAGTTTGTAGGTGAGGTAAGGTAAGGTTACATCGCTATATCCGCCTACAAGGGCAGCTGAGCGGAAACACAGAGGCCTGTAACCAGACCAGTCTGAAAAAGAAGCTGTGTTTGGAAGTGTCAACTGCTGAGAGAAACATGCGCTCAAAACACCACAGAAAATGTGAAGGTTCTCCAGGTACTAATACAACTGGAAAAAGGCACAAGGGTCTTGAAAGGAAAGCTCATGAAATAATTGACTCTAGACTCTAGTCTAGAGTCTAGACATCCAGAAACCAAGTGCAGGAGCCCTGAAATCCTGGTGTACACTCAAATGCAGGTTCACACCCACAATGAGCAGGATTGCACCCTAAACAAGAATGACCACACAACCACTGTCAAGTTTGCACAAACTGTCTATGATGCACACCATATGCAAGCATGCACACCTACAGTTTTGACCATAAAGTTTGGCTGTACCAGCACAACTTGTCTGATGCACACTGCACGCAAGCATGCACACACACAGGTCTGACTAAAAGACAGCTGCAACGAGACAACAGGCTGGGGTGCTCACTGTAAGCACACAAAGCCACACCCATGTATGGGCTGCTCTGAGGGTTAGGCCATTGCAAGAAGCAGTTTGTTTAGACTCTTTCAGTTTTGTAAGCAAACTATCATAGACATAATGTTTACATGTAGCCTTTCCTTTTTCACTGCGCCAGAGCGATAGGAGTGAAAAGAAAGGACTAATTCAGCCAAAAGAATAGTTCATGCATTCAGGCATCTTTTTGTAGTCTTCGTGTTGGAGGGGACTCACAGCTCTTTTGAGCTAATGTGCCTCCTTTTCCTTAATTGATGTAGGAAGAGTTCCTCTGCCTACGTAGTTTTTCTTTTCTTTCATGCATTCAGGAGAGGTTTCCCGGCCAGAAGAAAAAAGTATGCAGCACCTGACCAAAATCCAGACATGACCATTAACATGACATTGTCATAATCAACACTTGTGTGAAAGAAGTTAGAGGTATGTCTGTGGTGAAACATACCCTTGTGATGAGGAGCACGTCAATGTCACCTCTGGCTTCAACTTTGACAGCAATTTAAATATTGGCCCTGTTTCCTGTGCCTTCCTGCTTGCACTTTTACAATGGGATTACAACTTGCTTGAAGCAACCACAAGGAAGCGTACAGCGGTAACCTGACTGAGGCCTTTTTCCCTTGTAACCCTTGTAACCTGGCTGATCATGTGCTGACCCGCACAGCAACAAAAGTGTATCCAGGTTCGTCACAATAATGAGCATACGATTCCTGTTTTGACTCAGGAATTCACTCGTCTTAGACAAATGGCTCCTTGGCTCCTTGTTTGTCAAGCCATGAAAATTTACCGTGCGGGGAAGAGATCTGTGTCTGCAGGCGTGCTGATGAAAGCATTAATACTTCTCACAGCTTCTTCTTTAGCCGGGTGCTCCTTGTAGCCCTCCAGATCCCCATGAATGCTTTCTGTTTTGCAACTTTGTGGTGGACTCTGAGTGATTCACGGATCTTCTGAGCCAACGTGTTTCCTATTTCCTTATTAATGTAGGGAGAATTCCTCTGCCTACGGAGTTTTCCTTTGCTTTTCTTTTATGCACAGGCAAAGCAACGTGATGGAAAGGCAAGATTAGATCCTCGAGGCGAGCCTGCTGAAGTCCTTGTATAAGACCTGCACTTGAGATGCTTGAGCCCCTTGGTTGAGACCTGCACGAAATAACAATAATGCTCCCTGCGATATCGCAGCAAGAAAGGGATGTCAGTCTTCTTGCACTTTATTGCAGCAGGCACAATACTTAAGTCAAGCTTGTCGCCTGCGTTAGATTGTGCCACCAAAAATTTTGCAAGATTCAAATGTCAGACTGTTATCCCGTCTTCCTCACACATCTTTCAATTGCAACCGGTGCTACTCCTGTGCAAGTCCATGAGCAGATATGAAGGAATGGGGAAGAGGGATTTGTTGGACATGAATCCTGCTTCAAAAGAAATGAAATCAAGGCTTTTTCAAACAATAGTTTATCTTTTGATTCAGTCCTGCACCCTTAGATCATGCAAGCCACTCGACTTGCAAGCAACACCTCGATCGATGGTCCCGTCACGTTTGGTTCTAGGCATTGGGCCTGAGGGGAGGGGGGGTAAACAGTAGTCATCACGTGGAACTAAATGATCATAAATTACTCAAGCGGTTCGTCGTGCGTACTCTCTGCTGTTCTTAGCGAAACCCTTTAATATTTAAAAGAATTAATAACCGTAAACAAGCTGGCCATGGCGAAAGGTGCGAGCATTGAGCTGTTCTTGCTAGGACCAGTGCTGATCCAATCTCAGGGTCTGCACACAATGTTGCAGTGCATCCTGTTGCCCTTCAGGCAACCCACTGGACCCCCTGAGTCGAGAGGAGGTGGCAACAGCAGTTCGGTTGGTGAAGCAGGCAGCGAAGGAGAAGGGCTACACCCAGGAGCCAGACAGCGGGACATTCCTGTTTTCTGACATCAGCCTGCAGGCAAGTTCGTGAATGTACAGAACTGTGTTGATCGTGCCTGCTTTTGAGGAAAGTCACAGCACGTGAAAAAAGATCACGAAGAGCTCGACCAAAAATGACGCTAACTACAGGTTATTAGGTGCAGGAGGTTGCGTGACGTAAGTACGTGCTGACGCACTGCGAGGTCCCAGTCAGCTGACTATCCCTCCTGCAGGGAAGTCGAACAGTTTCATGGACTTTCAGCCTGCGTGTGTGTGCGCATGTGTGTGCGCATGTGTGTGCGCATGTGTGTGCGCGCGTGTGCGCGTGTGTGTGTTTGTGTGAGTGTGTGTGTGTGTGCGCGCGCGCGCGCGAGTCCGCAGATGTGCTGCAAAGAACCTTTCCAAAATGTAGAATGGCAGACATGCACTGCTCAAGGATAAGAAAATGCAAGCAGAACCCTACAGGAAAACAAATGGTTATGCTGAAAAAAGAGTTGTACCTGGCGTCCTTGTCCAGGCTGCGCTGTCTGCGCTTCTCGGGCTCCCCAACATTTTTCCATCGCATCCACTTGCTGGGATCGCCTTCTTTCAAGCTTCAAGGAAAGGGATACCAGCAAGCACATGCGTCCAGACCAATCTGCATGGTGCTCTCCACAGCCGCGCACACCCTGATGATACATGAAAGACCTGTCAGCAAGTGAATGAAAGTTGTGGGTTACTTTTTTATCTTCATTTTGAGTGCCCCATTGCACACTGCAGGAGCCCTCCAAGGCCGAGTACCTGGCTTGGAAAAAGGGCAGCTCACCGCCCCCACGCCAGGCTGCAGTGTGCTTCCAAGTACTGCCCAGCCCTCTGGTACTCACCTGCTGCTGCAATGTTGATGCTAAGGCTGTGACTGCCTGGAAAGAGGTAAGGCGGGTGCATGCTGGCTGTCTCATATGATGGGTGCGTGCTGGCTGTTTCATGCAATACATGCTTGATGACTGCCCACCCTGAGTCCTGCAGAATTTTGTTGTTAAAAAAAGGAAAGTGTCAGGTGAAAACAGCTTTGATTTTATCTAAAAAGCCATGTGCTGCTGCCGCATGTTGGTCGGAGCTCCAGAACAGAGTGTTTGAATGGTCTGTGAGGTAGATCCTGATGCCGGAGCAAGGGTCAAGCATGCTATACAGTGGCTCAATTGTAAGCGGTTTGCCCTTGCTGCTGCAGACAAGCAGGCACTCTCATTGTTTCCTTACACAAAATTGTCTTGAAAAGTTTGTGAACAATATTGTACTCCCACATCTACCGATACAAACAAAGCAAAAAACAGATGTGACCTACTTATGAAGGTGAAATATCAAGATGCATACAAAGTAAAGCATTTGTCCGCTTGCAACAGGAGCCAGATGTTGTGCCTTGGGCAACGCCAGATGATTGCATGCGTGCTGAGGAGATAGCCAAAGCAGACGAGGGATTCAAGACGGCATTGGAGCAGCGCTATGGTGTCACAAACATGGATCTCGTCGTGTGTGACCCTTGGTGCGATCTTGCTCTGTGTTTGCCTGTGGAAATTAGAATCTAAGGTGATTGCCGGTTTGGGTCCCTTATGTGAACAAGCAAGTATAAAATATGTGTGTTGGCATGGAAATGCTTCTCAATATTGCGCTCAAATGCAGCTTTCTACTTCATAGCACAGGATTTTTCACTCGGTCACAAAAGGCAGTCCTCAAAGTAAAGTAAAGAAAGTGTGAAAGTCAGCTGCAGTTCTTCTCCAGATTCTTCTGTAGATATGTTCTCTGCCAAAATAAACATCCAAGACATCATGACAGCTGTCAATAGCAACTGCTGTACGTTTAAATCTGCATGAAGTTGATTCCATCATTTCAGAAACCAGGCCTAAATCATGCTTGCTGGCATCCGAAGCTGCTTACTCCAATTCCACTCATTTGACATGCTCGCGTGCTGCTCTGTGGCCCATAATTCCATGTGTCAATGTCCTTTCAAAGTCTAATGCACCTTCATGACATATGTATGTATATATATGTATATGTACATAGGTATCTATATATAATGATCAAAACCCTGGTGCATTGATCAATCCCCTGATCCTTTATCTTGACCCATGCCCCTTCTTTGGCTGCTGTAGGTCGATCCATGCCATGCCCGAGGGCCTCAAGGTAAGCAGAGCATAGCCATGCTTGCTTCCTTGTCAATACTTAAGTCGGCTGAATGACCCCCAGGGCCTCAAGGTGAGCATAGCACAGCCATGCTTGCTTGCTTGTCGTTACTAAAGTTGGCTGAATGACTCCCAGGGCCTCAAGGTGAGCACAGCACAGCCACCCCCCCCAATGTCAAAATCCTTGTCCTAGGAATTTGTATTTTGCCTGCTCACTCCAACTCAATCAACTATACGATTCCAGCTCTGGAAACAGCAGGGCATATAGCTCAAAGAAGCAGTTGCAGCGCCATTCTCCTGGGTGTTAATGTTGCTATTTGTGCTCCTCCTTGGAGGCACAGCCTCAGGGCTGTCGATGTTGTGAGTGTTGCCAGTGCCTACTTTGCTGCCTACGCGAGCTGCCTTTGCCCTCTTGAGTGCAGCCATGTCTGCAGTGCTGTGGGTGCTTCCAGCGCTGTGAATTTATCAGCGCTTGCCGCCTGTGCCTTAACCACCTTCTGTGTCTGATTAGGCGTTTATAAGGTGCCGCAGGTACCTGCGGTGTCACGGATGCATGATATTTAGGGTTCAGTAAAGAGGCTTGCTTTTGGTGAGGAAGACTCTTTGGAGCCGTTTTGGAAGGATGCTCGACCATCTGTATATGATGAGATGTTGAAGTGCCAGGAGTGCCAGCAATTTGTAACAAAATACCTGCAGCAGTGTGTGTTGGAGCTCCTTTGTGCAATCATCAATGCCTCCCATACCTTTCGGGTGCCATGGATGCCTCCTGTTCCAGCATGGTGGCACATGTTCAAAGATCTGGGTATGCTTCCAATTAAAACATACTCTTGAATCATCAAGGGGCATGCATCACAGTGCCAGCAGACTTTCCAAGTACCTGTAGTGCCATCATAACCCATGAGCGCCTGTGTTGCCTTTCTGAAAGCCTCCTGTGGCGCCAATGCCTAATATGACGGCGGTGTGCGTTGTCCATTGCCTGGCCCACCCTTGCCTTGCAGGGCCTGAAGGTCATGCAGATTTTCGTGTACCTGAAGTCTTACCCTGATGACAACCAGTATGCCCACCCTCTGGACATTATGCCGTTTGTGGATGTGATTTTGGGCAAGGTGTGGCAAAATGTGAACAAGCATCTTCAATTGGGGTGTATATGGATAAGTGCAGACCCCATCCATGATGATCCAGGTCGAGGGATCCAGCAGGATAGATAAAATGTTGATTAAATCCAGCATGTAGGTACTCATTTCAGCAGGTGCAAGAAAAAGCAGCGCAGGCTCATTGTGGAAGACAGCGTTGTGTCAGGTTTCATGAGGATCAAAGTGCAGCTCGTTGTTGCACCGTGATCCGGGATTTCTATAGTGTGCTGCTTGCCCAAAAACCAACTCCTCGTTTAGTGAGTGCCTGCTATAAGAAGCGTTCCAAGAAGGCGTACATAGGCAACCCGGAGAGGTTCATTTTGCTCATACCCTGCTGCCCAGGTGGTTCGGATTGACATGCATGACACGCCGCCAGTGATTAACAAGGAGGACAACAACTACCACAGCGCCCTCTTTGATCCCGCAAAAATGAGGACAGACATCAAGCCACTGGATGTGATCCAGCCTGAGGGGCCAAGCTTCAAGTGAGTGTCCTGACAGACGGGTACCCCCGTCCTTTATATTGCATTGCTCCATAAAGTCAAGGCATTGTTTTCCTGAAGTTTTTTTGGCATTTTCATCTGTGCTCATGAATAAATGTTATGAGAAGGTCCCGTGTAAATAAGGAAAAGTTGTGTATCATCCCAAGCTATCTCCTCAGGGCTTACACACCCATCTTTGCACCCATGTACATGGGGGACACCTTGATGTCAACCCAAGCATTCACTGCAGGGCTGAGAAACCTGACTCTGCACCCCCCCATCACCGCTTCGCTCTTGCCAATGACTGTTATTGCTTGACCAATCCAAATTGAAATTGAGTGCGGCTCAACTCCAAGTGCCACTGAAAGCTGTATTTTCCACAATTTGTGTTGCCAAAGTGGAAGCACAGGAGTGCAGTGGAGGGCAGGAATGACCCTCTTAAATCCCACTCATATGAATTGAAACATGCACAACATTTATTGCAAGGTGCAGTAGAAAACTTAGCAACATAGTGTCTTGTGGAGCACAGCGCCTTCAAGTCACCCCGACCTCTGTTACCCTTGACCAGCCTGCTGTGAGACAGCTTACCCTGCCCCCTCCTGGACTTCATCTTGAATGCGTCCTTTATGGTCATGCTGCATGACATAATACCATGCGTCCTTTTTGGTCCTGCTGTATGACAAATAACCATGCGTCCTTTTTGGTCCTGCCTGGGACACATGTATGACGTTCCCATGCTGCTTCCTTTTGACGCACACTGTGACAGTGTCTGCGGCAACAATGTGAAGTGGTGCAAGTGGAGCTTCCACGTGGGATTCAATGCAAGAGAGGGACTCGTGCTCAGGTGAGGGATTGGGCGCTCGCCGGGTGGTGGGTGTGGGTGCTCAAGTGAGTGATGAAAATGAGGATGCTAAGATGCATGAGACAGATGAGCATGAGGGTGCTCAGCTGCATGAATGAGGATGCTTAGGTGAGGAGCGAGAAAGGTGAGGAGCATGAGGATGCCCGGGTGCAGGGATGAGGATACTCAGATGATGATGTTCAGGAAAGGGAGGAGGATGAGGATGCTCAGATGCTCACATGTGTGACAATGAGTCACATGAGGATGCTCAGGTGAGGGGGATTTCGCACTTTGTGCTCGCTCAAGTGATGGGTTGAGTGCAGGATTGAGTGCTATGCTTGGCTTTGCCCCTTTTTTGGGGAATGCAACCTGGCAGCTTTGGGGCCAAGGGCACAGGGGATGCACAGCACAGAGCATATGCTTTTGCGCATGCAGGGCTTGGGCCCACAAACATCGTGACCTGAGACAGTTGCAGCTCCTGAGCTGCCTTTCCTGACAGCCATGCCTGCTGCATCCTGTTGGGTGCAGCATTACCAAGTCACGTGTGTGAATGCGCATTCCCTCGTGCTAGCAGACCAGGTTGATGTGCGGTCACAACCGGCATGATATCAGTACTTTGAGGGCACCCAAGCCCAAGCAGGGGTACCTGTTTTTTTTACGTGTTTTTTTGGTCCCTTCTCATACACTGCGCACAGTGACGTGTCGTACGATGGTCGCCCAATCTTGTATCGCTTCAGCTTTGTGGAGATGGCGGTCCCGTATGCAGAACCTCGGGTGCGTAAGGAAAGGAAAGAAAAAAAAGGAAAGGAATGGCATTATAATCCAAACAGCCGCATACATTTAGAAAAGCGTGCATTAAGCTAGAGTGTGAAAGTCTGCATTGCTTTGGAGCAGGAAATGTCACCTGAGATTGCAGGCCCAGATTGTTGGTTTGCCTATCCAGTAGGCCTGGCTTCAATAGTATCAAGTCAACGTCAAATGATTCAGGTTTGGGTTTAGTGGGTTGAGCATTTGGCAAAAGAGGTTCAAAATAGGGCCAGAAAGACCCCAAAGAGGCTCTTTCAAGCGAGCCCCTTCTGCCAAAAGCTTCACCCCCTTATCCAGCCCTACAGATCTAGCATCGTTTGACCATGTATGCGCACTCTGACTTTGCCGAGATGGGCTAGGGCAGTGAAAACTTCTCCAGGTGGCAGGTGCTTTGCTGTGGACGCGTTGTTTTTTTTACCTGTGATCAAGAGTGACCACAGTCTTTTTCGCATTCCCTTTGCATGCTTGCAGGAGCCCTACGTGAGGAAGTGCGCATTCGACATCGGTGATTACGGCTTTGGCAACACTGCAAACTCCCTGCACCTCGGATGTGATTGCCTCGGTGCCATCCACTACTTCAATGGTGTGGTGCCTGGATGACAATGATCGTGCCTTATGTAGCCATGTTGATCTCCTGCCAAATGTTGCTGCCAACAACCCACCAGACCCACATGTGCCTCCCTCTTGCCTTGATGGTCGGAATGATCCTTGGATTGCTTGCCCGTTGGGTACATCTGTTTGCACTGCTCGCACTGGGTGCACCAAGCAAGTTACATCCATTTGAAGCCGCCTTCCTACCATGCTTCCTCCTAGTTAGACCACCTTCGCCACGTCCATTGGAACTCTCCGTGGACAAAATCTAGAGCATCTGCGGCTGCAAAGGCCCATGCTATGGAAGCTCTGGTCATCCTTCCAGCAAGCACCCTCAATTCCCCTGGCAACTGCAGGGGTTCTCTCAAACAGCAAAGGCGAGCCAGTGGATGTGCCCAAGGTGAGCATACCTTGGTCTCATGTGGGTAAGGGTTGAGTATCGGGGTGAGCGGGAGGAGCACCGCTTCAGCACACAAGCACATCGTGTGGGTGGGTACAGCTTCAGCACGCAAGCACGTTATATGGGTAAACACCACTTCAGCATGCAGGCATATTATGTGGGTAAGCACCGCTTCAGCATGCAAGCACATCACTTGGGTGAGCACCATTTAGCACACAAGCACATGAGCAGGTGGGTAAGCACAGATGTGCCTTGTGTGCAGCTCACAGCTGTTCAGTCATGCGCAATAACCAACAGATGTATTTAAATGGGAGGCATGCACTAGAGCAGAGTCCTGCAAAGAAACATGTGTAGTTGAATGAGTGTGCACTAGAGCAAATTGTAGCGTGCCTTATGTTACTCGACACTTCCATGTGAGATGATTTTAGTAGCTAACTGGCAATAGCTTGTTATCCCCTTTCCCATGCTGGTGCACAATTCATTCCTCCAGTGCATGCCACGCAAGCAAAAGAAAAGAAAAGTCTACGCAGGCCACAGGCCGCGTGCATTAGGGAAAGGTCCCTTCACTAGCAAGCTAGCAAAGTGTGATTGTGCAAAAGCCAGCATGCCAAGCAAACACCTCTTGCACTCTGAGCTCATGGACACATCTCTGCAAATGACTGCATGGTGAAGATATAGGGATCACAAAGGAAGGCCTACAGCCTAGTCCTCAGGCAGGTCGGTTGCTAGGAAAACAGGCTCAACCAGCATCAAATATAGTGACCTAACCTCGCATTCATCACGCAGGTTGTGTGCATGCATGAGGAGGACGTGGGCTTGCTGTGGAAGCATGTTGAACCCAGGACCGGCCACAATGAGAGCAGGCGAAGCAGGTAATTGGGTCAGATTATCCCACTACTGCAAGTGTTGCTTTTTTCCCTCTTTATATCAGGCCTGACTGAGGATAAACCAGTTTAAAGCTGCCAAATACAAGGTGCCAACGCCCCTCCACGTTCAGACGCATGAAGCACAGGCATTTGTTTGTATGCAGTCTTGCCAAATGCTTCATGTGGCTCGGTAGTTAGCCTTGGTACTGCATCTATCGTCAGCATTATTGGTCCTTGCTTCCTTTAATGTTATAGCAAACCTATGATTTTAACCAGATATGCTCAGAAAGAGGGCATGCTTCTGTCCCCATTCTTATTTCGCTCAAGCAGTGATCTCTCTCTCTCTCTCTCTTTTCATAGGCCACACTTTTTTCGACACAACTGCATAGCCTCCCCCTTGAATTTGCTGCCAATTTCAATGGTTGATTTGTTCAGTTGTCAAATTTTGAATGAGCAGGCGGCTTGTTGTTAGCTTCATCTCAACAGTGGTCAACTACGAGTATGCTTTCTACTTCTACTTCTACCTTGACGGCACGTTTGAAGTGGAGGTGAAGCTGACCGGAGAACTTTCAACGGTAAGGCCATTTTGAAGGGGTGTTTCATTGTTTCGAGTGCATGTTATGCAAGGGGCGAACAATGAGTCTCCTCATGTGCAGTTCCATGCCTGTATATGTGTGCAATATCCCTGTGCTTAGTCTGTGTGTGAGTGCGGCGACTCCATGTCTGACATTTTGCAGCCACCATGTGTTTAACGATGTGTGTGTATGTGTGTGTGTGTGCGCGTGTGCGTGTTCGCGCGTCCGTATGTACACATGCATATGTGCGTATGTCCACTTCCTCCTCTTTAATTAGAGAAGCTTGTAATGTGCAGCCATTGCACTTGATCACATCCCCTCCAGAGTATCCTCTGGAATTCCAGCTTGAGTCTTCGAAGCAGCTGATCCTTACCCCCTAGAAAGCCATTTCCTGAGATGGATGCAAGCGTGCGCGCACGCACGCGCACACACGCACACACACACACACACACACACACACACACACACACACACACACACACACACACACACAGCGGACTCCAGCATGTGAACAGGCACCCGCGAGCAGATGAATTGCAAAAGTGCAAGCATGCATATATGAGCAAAAACACAACATTTGACAAAGCCAACATTGATGGAAGGATAGCCTCAGGAGAACAGTTTAGCACATGAGACTCCATAAATGAGCGGCAAACAGTAATGCATGTCTCTTTCTACAGCAATGCAACAAGTGCTGCCACTTTGTGCTGTGCAGAATGTGCTGTCCCCAGGGGAGGAAAATCCTGAATTTGGTGAGTGCTATGCGGTGTGACCGTCAGATTATCATGTGGGTTAAATGGCCCTGGCTGGGTTCTTAAATGTTATCACGTGGCCCTCTTTTGTTTGATGCTGCAACGGAACACCTCTGCATCTTTTTGGTAGCAGAGCCAAGGTTGTCAAGGGCCACCCATCTTTGTCATGCATGTGGCATGGATCGGCTGCACAGCTGCACACATCATGAAGCCCAAAATCGAATTTGCGTACGGTCTCCCTGGCATAAGGTGCTCATCAGAAGAAATCTGTCTTCCTCTAAGCAGGCCTCATTACAGTATGGCCTCATGCTTTGGATTCCACAAAGCAGCCGGTGTGCCTTGCACGTGCCCTTTCTTTCCTACACTTTTTGGTAGGCATTTGGCAGTCATGCCAGGAACGCAGCAGTCTGTATGGTTGTGCGTACTACTACTTTCATCCTCACTTGAGCAAAGAACCTCATTTGTGACTGCTTCAACACTGTGCACACAGGGCCACACAGGGCCACAAAGAACCTCAGATCGTGAACATCTCTACACGTTATGCACAACAGCTATGTGCTTTGCCTTACCTCCCTCTGCAGGCACCCTGGTCATGCCTTGTGTGAATGCTCAGCACCACCACGTCCTGCTTTCTTCTGTGTGCGTGTGTCCGCCCTCTTCCAGAAGAGCAACACATCCATGCCATGTCACACTTTTTAATGTTCCTTGGGAGCTTTTGCAGGCACCTTGGTCATGCCTTATGTGAATGCGCAGCACCATCAGCACATGTTCTGCGTCCGTATTGATCCGGCTATTGATGATAAAAATGGCGGGAAAGATGTTGTCATTACCGAGGTGAGGATTATGATATTGTTGTCTGCTTGGAGGTGAGTGCATGGGCTGAAGCTTAAGGAAGCCATTAGACAACTTTGACTGAGGGAGTGGAGGAGGAGAACAGCTGCACCAAAAAGGGCTTAGATACTAAATCTTTGTTAGAGCTAGCGTTGCAGTAGTGCATGGGCTTGAGGATTTGGTTTGCCTCCATCCCAGCTAAGCCAAGCTGCTGTGCATACCCCAAGGGCATCACACATGTTTCGTTTGCATCATCATAATAATCATCATCATATATACATATACATTTACATGCATTCGTTCATGCATCTATCCATCCAAGGTTGATCTATGCTAACCTTGGATCTAGGTGAACAACATGTGTAACATGAGCCTTTCCTAAGGATCCAGCAGGGATATGTGATGTGGCTTCCTGATGCACAATCTGTTGACACTGTGTTCACAGAATGTTGGACACACCTTCCCCATTGTAATAGGAAACCACATGCATGGCGTTCCCTTTGCCTCTTCACTCATGCTGTTTCACTTATGTTGCTAGTCGTCAAAAGCAACCTTACTTTTGCGTAGGACCTAACTTATATTGTTTCACTCATGTTGCTCCTGTGCACTCATGTATTTCCACCCATGTTGTTTATGTGTTACCTCCATGGTTTGGTAAAACAGACTTTCAGCTGGTATAGATCTCGGATCATGAAAGCTCCATTCCATTTCCAAAGTTGGAAATGAGCATTGCATTTGGTTATTGCCCTGTGCATGCATGCAGGTGAACTGTGAGCCAGTGCCTCCAGGCCCCAAGAATCCGTATGCCAATGCGTTCTATGCAAAGGTAAGGTTGTTTAACTGCAAGGGCAGTCAAGCAGACACACACAGGACGGAAAGCTGCCGTTTCTCAACTGAGAGCTAGTAAGACTTCACAGCGCAGTGCAAGCAGGAAGCTGTGTCTCTGATGTTTGCTTGTTGACGATTCTGTGCGCAGGAGCAGCCGCTGCTGACAGTTAAGGAGGCTCAGAGAGACATAAGCCCTGCCCACAACAGAGTATGGAAACTGACAAATCCGAGCTGCCTGAACCCCATTACCAAGAAACCTGTGTCCTACAAGCTGATGCCGCACGCCTCCCCGCCGCTCATGGCACACTCAGAGAGCCTTGTTGCAAAGAAGGGCTACTTTGCCACCAAGAATCTATGGTACAGTGGAGGGAGCTTGGGTAGGGCTTGGTAGCCTTTTGCACGCATGCTCACCCTTCTGGTGTGCTGCTGGTGTAGCAAGGGTCTTGGCTCTCCTGGGACCTGATCTGAAAAGAACCATGCCAATGTCATGCTTGAGATGGCCCATCCCATTGCCATGTCTGAGATGGCTCTCCTGGGACTTGAACTGAAGTGTCCCATGCCAACGTCATGCTTGAGGTGGCCAGGCAGAATGCTGAGAGGTCTAGCATATTGCCGAGTGATTAAAACTGTTGTGGATTGCTCGATTGGTTGCATAGCAAGGCTGCATGGTGTGGACATCAGCTTCATGTTTTGTCGTCCAAGCCTGCTTTGAAGCAGAGGTACTGGAGTGTATGTATACTGGAGTGTACGTGTAGCTCCTCTTGGATGAGTTATACCGGCACACAAGTTTCCTAGCGATCTGCTGCAGCCGAGAGGTGTTTGGAATACTTTGCCTCCTCTGGCAGTATTGTCAAAAGTGCCCCATATGTCTGAAGTGTGCTCCATATAGACGCTCACAAATTGTGGTTCCGTGCCCAATCCAGGGTTACGCCTTTTGCACAAGACCAGCGCTTCCCAGCTGGAGATTTTGTGTTCAATGAGAAGACATGTCACGGATTGAGTCAGTGGACAAAGGAGGTAAGCCTGGTTGCCTAACAGGCAGGAGACTCTTTGGTGCAGGAATACTCCTTTTCATAACTTGAATCTTTCTTCAATACAGTGGATTCAGAGTGGCTTTTAGGCCCCAATCTGCCCATTCAAACCATTGCACGCCCCTTGCTGGCTGCCTGAGCTGCTTTACCCTGCCTGCATTGAAACGCATTTACAGAAAAATCATTACCCATATGTCCCATGCACAAGGTTAGCCAACGCTGTAGATATATGCTGCGTATTACTAGTCTTTGTCCGGGAAAATATGAAGGATATGGCGTGTATTAATGGAATCCCTACTGGGTAGTACCCATGCGTCCCACAAACCACGTCCCTTGCTAATTGCCTGGCCCGCCTTCCTTTGCCTGTATGCTTATGCTATGCTGTTATGGTTTTGCTCCTCCTGCCTTCGAAAATGATCCATTGCTGATTTGTATTTCCCCCCATGCACGCCAGGATACAAGCCTGGAGGGAGCAGACCCGGTGGTGTGGTATTCCTTTGGTGTGACACACGTGGTACGTGCCTGGGCACAGATTGTTTCCTCAAGAGACTGCGTATTCCCATCGGAGTTTCCATGGACATGTCTGCAATATGCTTCAAATGTGCGCTGGAAGCAGGTTGAGGCAGAGCGTTCACAATCAGACTCGCTCGCCAATTCTTGTAATACCACACAGGTTCGGATTGAGGACTTCCCTGTCATGCCTGTGGAGACTGTCGGCTTCCAACTGAAGCCCGTGGGATTTTTCACGGGTGAGCAACACTGAGCCTTTTTTCTATTAGCAGCATTGTGATGAGGTTTCTGGCCCAGAATGTATGTAAGCATAGTGCGGGTACAGTCCTCGCTGTTTGCTCAACTAAAAAGATGGAATACACAGCTCCATTTGCACCAATTTCTGCCCCAGTTGCCCGCATGTCCCATGTTCAACACGATGAGCCCAGCCTGGTATTGTGCAACAGTAAGGCATGAGTCCAGCCTGGTGTCATTCATCTCATGATGATAATGCTCCTGGTGTCATGCACCAGTGAGGAGTGAGTCCAGCATGGAACCATGAATGAGGAATGACACATTCACCGTTCTTGATTGTGCAGGCAACCCAGGCGTTGATGTGCCCCCCAGCTGCAACAAAGCCAGCGTCTTGTGCAGGTCCTGTGTGTCTCAGAATGGCCACACATGAGTGAATGTTGCAGACAATCAAGTTGCACTCAAAGCCTGGAGGCAAGCTTTTGTATGCTTGATAGAGGCACACTGCTCGCCTTCAGCCCACAGAGGTTGGTAGCTGAGCACATGTTTCTTGGCTGAGAAATGCTTCTGCTCAGTGCCCACTCGTTTCACTCTTAAGACCTGTAAAACATGTAGGTGTAAAGTGTTTCCTGTATTTATCCAAAGGCATGTTGCTCCTTTCTACAACAAGGCCTGCACCAGGTTGAATGAGCTGAGCATGATTGAAACAAAGCCAACATTGGATGTTGTGCACGCAATAAACTCAAGAGAATGTACCACTATTTAAAAACGAATTGTGAACCATGCTCAAAAAAATGTTTGGGTCGTAGCTACCACATGCCTGGCATTACAATTTGCAGGCCACCTTCAATTCCAAATGTACATTGTTTATGTTTGCCGTATTAACATTTCTTGCTGCATGGGCACTTCATGTTCCAGTGCTGTTTTGCTTTGTATTTTCCTGCTGCATGAGTCCTTCACAGCACAATTCTGCTTGGACTTTCCATGGCAACAGGCTGTCACCTTTAAATAAGGTCAGAAACGCTTGGCTCTGTAGTTTAGCACCCTGTTCCCATCATCTGTTCATAATTACTTGGGGCATTTTTTTAATGTAAAATTAGGATTCGATTTGTTTCAATCCCTGAATTTTACAGATCTGCTGCAGGAGCTACACAAACACACCCATGTTCCCTCAAGTATGTAGGGTTGCTTTTGATTTAGGAAACTTAACTTCTGGCTGGTTGCATGTTCTAAGGCTGGAGAGTAAAATCTCATGCTCGCATTGCTGGTAACGAATGTGCGGATACTATTGCAAATTATCAGGCAAAACAAAGCCAATAACAACGTGGCCGATACTGGGATCCCTAGCGCAGGCCCCGGCGGAAATCCATTTTCTAATCTATTTTGGTTTGCCAAAAAGGAAAAAAGAGAACATACTGCAGGCACATTCACAGCTCCTGCACCCAATCCTAAAATCACCTACCTCCCCAATCTTCAAAATGCTCTCAAGTCTCACATGCATACAAAAGACAGACTTGGGTATGCCAACTCCAAGACAGGCAACTACTCCTGCTATCAGAGCTTATTACCCCATGTTGAGGATAGGATAGGATTGGATAGGGGTACATAGCTGTACCTGCCTACAAGGGCAGCTTAGCTGTAGCAAAAGGTTGAGAAGAAAAGCAGCAATGCCTTCAGGAGTATGCCCTGTATGTCCTCACCTGCAAAGCGCACCATCTTACAATATTGCACATGCACCCTCTGTAACCAAAAACATGCGTTTCACTTTAAAAGGTCCACTAACCCATTATGCCCTCTCCCAGGCTGTCATCATTTAAATTGCGCACTCCGCATGCTTTCAGGCTGCCAAAATCATATCACCTCCAGCATGAAAACTGAACGCTACAATGTTGCTGGAAGAAAAACCATCAAAGCTCTTAGCAAAAGCCCTTGGGGAGCAGGCTTGGTTAACACAGACAGAGGTAGTAATGATAGGTTAGCGCAACACAACCTTAGGAGGCTCTAAATCCCTGCATGTGCATCAAACAAAATTATACCCCCTTACCTCTTTCCACGTAAATTTCCTTATATAATTTTCCTAACAGAAAGAAAGAAAGAAAGACTACGCAGTCCAAGTCTGGCCGCGTGCATTAAGGAAAGGTCACCTGTCCTGAAAGGCAGGGCCCCACCACACAGACCAAGAGGAAGAGGTGGCACAGAAGTCTACACCAGCAAGTTGGCCTCCACCATGGGACCTACGACACGACTGTCAGGCAGGCCCTGTCCAGCAAGCTCAAGACCCACCCCTAAGCCATAGAGCAAGCTTTCCAACATCTCAGCATGGGCCCCCCTCTTGCACAGGGGCCAACCAGGGCGGTGGGAGGTGAGCACGCAGTTATGCAGACCCAAGCTGAGACACTCCACCTCTAGAGACCTTCTCCACCGCGCCGACCTCTGGGACCACTCCTGCGCCAATGTCCTCCACCTGGCACTCGCGCACGCGCCCTGCCTGCGCCGCGAGCTAGCTCCAGAGGCCGCAACATGGAACTGCTGTTACTCCGCTGCCAATGTGTGAGGTCTCAGCCGCTCCCGAGTATGTCCGGGCGTGTGCTTGCACAGCACACGAGGGCGTTACCAGGGACACCGCGTGGAGGTGCCTCACAAGTCCCCCTAACAGATCTAAACTCACTCCTAACAGATCTAAACTCACATCTAGTCATCCTGGTGCTTAACTGATTACTCCTTATCGTGCTAGACTCAATCCTTCTTCTTCTTTTTCTTTTTCTCCCTCCTCGCATCATGTGTTACGCAGCAAGCATGGCACCTCACAGAGGACCAGCGTAGCTAACCGTGTGAGACAGCCTCACCAACTGATTGCCAACCAAGGACACAAAAGAAAAGAAAAACTACGCAGGCAGTGAAAACACTCCCCACATCGATTAAGGAGAAGAGGATACCTAGGGCCAAGGCACCGTGTATCCCCTTCACCAAGAGAAACAAAAGAAAGAAGTCAATGGGGATCAGGAGGGTTACTAGCAGTAGCCCGTGCCTGATCTTGGTGATGAGAGTTGAGAGGAGTCTTCTCAAGAGCACGTCTGGTGCTAGCAAGTTTATAAGCATACTGGACGGAATGGGCATGAAGCTTCGGAGCAAGCCTGGTGGCTGTATGAGTGTCAAGACCAAGCTCTTTAAGAGGCTTCAGAGTGTGGGGAGTGTAGATGACCCCTCCCACACCTAACAGAATGGTACAGAGGGTGACTTGAGCTGATGCCCTTGAGAGATCGCGGCAGAGGTCGCGGTGCTGTTGCTTGGAGGCCTCCAGCTGATTCTTGGGCCTGGTGTCTTCGCAGTATTTCAAGTTGACCTCCACGAGATGGACATGCCTCTGTTCTGGAAGGAGCTGACCAGGATGACGGACCTTGGAAGGAGGTGGAGTGGCTGTGGCTGGCGCCGAGTGCTCCCTGTTCCCCCTGCGCCCCCCTCTACTTCTCAATGGATACCGGGAATTAGTCCTTGGCACTCTTTTCATTGGAACAACTAAAATTGCATCAGGGCGACTAGAAGTGAGCCTTTGTTTGTCAGGGAAACGACAAGGGAAATGAATTCGGGAAGGGTTCTATTTGTTGAGTGTTCAGGGATCTGCAGGTTCTGTAAAGCAAGACGATCTGCGCTGCCAATGTCCATGGAGGCAAGGCCTGCCCCAAGAGGGCCTTTGCTGGCATCTTTAAGGAGGATTCTGCTGGCAATATTGTGGCGCTCGGTTACCATATTTAATATGGTGGAGTGCTTACATCCTGAAAGAATGTGAAGGGCACTGTCTGGCTCCCCACAGCCTGAACTACTACTTCTGCAATTTGTCGAAGAAAGAAAAGAAAAGAAAAAACTACGTAGGCAGAGGAAACTCTCCCTACATCAATTAAGGAAAAGGAGACACATTGGCTCAGAAAAGCCATGAGTCCCCTCCACCACAAAGCTACAAAAAGGAGACCCTAATGGGGATCTGGAGGGTTATTGGAAGCACCCGGCTCCATAACCTGGCTGCAAGAAGTATTCTTGTTTTCAATAGCGCGCCTAGTGGTAACAAGCTTGTTGGCATAGATGACAGAATGGGCATGAAGTTTGCGAGCAAGTTTATTGGCGCATTGGTGGTAAAGTCCCAATTGTTTAAACTGGTTAAGGGTGTGATCTGTATAGCAGGTCCCACCAACACCCAAAAGGATGGTGTGGAGAGTCACAACTTTTGCATTAATGAGTTTGCAGAGGTCTGCATGCTGCCGCTGTGCCGCCTCCAACTGCTGTCCAGGCCTTGTGTCTTCACAGTACTTAATTTCAATCAAGTGCACATGCCGCTGGTTCACATTCAGTTGGTACGGGGGTAAAATTCTGTTAGATGCATGTGCAAGGATTTGTAGGTTGTGCTGCGCCAACCTATCATCATTTCCTATGTCTGTATTAACCAAGCCTGCTCCCCAAGGGCTTTTGCTAAGAGCTTTGATGGTCATTCTTCCAGCAACATTGTGGCGTTCAATTTTCATGCTGGAGATGATATGATTTTGGCAGCCTGAAAGCATGTGGAATGCGCTGTCTAATTGATGACAGCCTGGGAGAGGGCACAGTGGGTTATTAGACCTTTTGAAGCGAGCCGCATGTGTTTGGTTATAGAGGGTGCCAGTGCGATATTGTAAGATGGTGCGCTGCACGGGTGTGGATATACAGGACATGTTCCTAAAGGCATTGCTGATTTTCTTATCTACACGTGGTAAAAAACTCTGATAATATGAGTAGTAGCCTTTTTTGGAGTTGGCATATCCAAGTCTGTGCTTTGTATGCATATGAGATTTGAGAGCGTTTTGAAGATTGGGGAGGTAGGTGATTTTAAGATTGGATGTAGGGGCTGTGGATATGCCAGCATTGTGTTCTTCTTTTCCCTCCTTGGCTTACCAAAATAAGAGAAAAAGGATTTCCACCGGGGCCTGCGCTAGGATAGGGTTACATAGCTGTACCTGCGCTAGGTATCCCAGTATCAGCCACATTATTATTGGCTTTATTTTCCCTGATAATTTGCTAGAGCATCTGCACATTCGTTACCAGCAATACCAACATGAGATTTTACTCAGTTCTACAAAGGCTTTGTAGAAACAAACATAGGTTTGTGAGTTGCTAATGAGGGTAGATATGGTTTTTAGGACATCCCCTTGAATATGTTGTTTGTGCTTCTCTAGGTAAATAAGTTGTTTACGTAATTGATGAAGAGAGGTGAGACTGTCTGAAGCAATGTGTGAATGAGAGTGCGTCATGGCAGCAGCTATCAATCTTTCAACTTGCAGCAAGGGGATTGGGCAGAACTTATATTTGTACATGATAGTAGTGTCTTGCTGTCTGAAAATTTCTTTCCTTCTCTATGCCTTGCGTTCTTGCTTCCCTTTCCCTAAAATTTTGTTTTCACATCCCATCTCTTGGTGCAAAGGTTCATGTACAGACAATGCATGGCCCTGGTGTTGGGCAACAAACCCAGATGTGGGCATGGGAGGCCATACAAGGCACATGAGGACAACAGTGGCTGGTGGTGTTGAAAAACACCGTTTGTTTGTGGGTGCAGAGGCGGTGGTCAAACCTTCGACCCCCACTCGGCTCCTCCTGCAGCTTAGCCTCCAAAACCGTACAGGGTGCGGCCCTGGCGCTTCAGCGCGTACACAACGTCCAGCGCAGTCACGGTCTTGCGCTTGGCGTGCTCGGTGTAGGTCACGGCGTCGCGGATGACGTTCTCCAGGAAAACCTTCAACACGCCACGCGTCTCCTCGTAGATGAGGCCGCTAATGCGCTTCACGCCACCACGGCGCGCCAGACGGCGGATGGCGGGCTTGGTGATGCCCTGGATGTTGTCGCGCAGGACCTTGCGGTGGCGCTTGGCGCCCCCCTTGCCGAGTCCCTTGCCTCCCTTGCCGCGTCCTGACATGTTATCTAAGGTAGAGGAAGATTGAGAAAGTTTTGAGTTGCAGAGTACTTGACCCTTCAGATTGAAGTATGTTTTCTGCATGCAAGCCAGTCAACGCTGGTCCTGCTGGTCGGACCTCCCTGGATCGCCAGGACCACCTGTTTTGCGCTGTGTCGTGTGTTCGTGTTTGACTACAAGAGCGTTTATCCCCCTTGCCCCAGCATCAAAATAATCAGACCTCCGCTAATCCTTTATCAACCAGCAGTCATGGCCCGCACCAAGCAGACCGCCCGCAAGTCCACTGGGGGCAAGGCGCCCCGCAAGCAGCTGGCCACCAAGGCCGCCCGCAAGTCCGCGCCCGCCACCGGTGGCGTGAAGAAGCCCCACCGCTACAGGCCCGGCACCGTGGCGCTGCGCGAGATCCGCAAGTACCAGAAGTCCACGGAGCTGCTCATCCGCAAGCTGCCCTTCCAGCGCCTCGTGCGCGAGATCGCGCAGGACTTCAAGACCGACCTGCGCTTCCAGTCCAGCGCGGTGCTGGCGCTGCAGGAGGCCGCGGAGGCGTACCTGGTGGGCCTGTTCGAGGACACCAACCTGGCTGCCATCCACGCCAAGCGTGTCACCATCATGCCCAAGGACATCCAGCTGGCCAGGCGCATCAGGGGGGAGCGCGCCTAAGTAACAGCTTCTGCTGGACCAGGGGGTTGATGACGAGGGGAAGGGGGCCAGTCAAACCTGGTGCATGCTTCATTCCCTCATGCACTCCCTGCAAGCAACCAAACAAACGGTGTTTTTTAACACCACCTGCCACAGTTGTACATAAGCTGCCTGAGGTTGAGCATCATGGGCTGTGTGTGCCCCCAAACCTTACCTTGATGCAACACTTTGTCAGAGATTAAAAAACAACGGAGGCAGTGAAACACTTCCCACATCAATTAGAGGGGGCCATGTTGGTGCACAGACCATATGACCTCCACACCATGATGTTTAGACTGAGAGAAGCACAGCAGGCAGAGAAGACAGTGTGGCAATGAGAGCCAACAAGAAAAAAGCTGAAAGACTGGAGTTCCAGGCCTTTAACAACAAGCAGAGGTAGCACTGCCAGCCTTCAACCAAGGAAAGCCATGCCCAGCAGCTAACTGCTGAGCACAAGTAAAGTCTGCATTCTGGCAGACAAGCTTAATTGCTAGCAGCTGCTGACCACAAGCAGAAGCCTGTGGAACAGCCCTCTGAGCACAGTGCCGATGCAGTCAGAGAAAAAGAAAAACAACGCTAGGTCCTGAAGTGATGTAGGGAGAGCTTCCTCTGCCTACGTAGTTTCTCTTTTTTTTGCCCACTAGTGATATCCTTTTCGAAATGTTTCAACCATTTTTTAGCCTGACCGCCCTACAATGCAGTGGTCTTCACCCCCAGACCAAGTTGCTCCGAACTCATTTCTGACTTCATGAGCAGTTGTATGGTGCAAAACTTTTTGATAAACCTGGTCTCAGGATTGTGGATGGTGCAGTGGCTGGGGAGATACAGGAGGGGGGTGCCCAGAGATAGGTCGGATCAGTCCCCCAAAAAACACGGGCAAGTCAAGCTGAGCGATCGAAATTAATAAATGACAATTAAGATATCCGTCTGCAATTGTTTTATGAGCCACGGTGCACCAGCTGTCAGGTTCGGAAATTTGACAGGTTTGTGACGATATCGCCTTCCTACCGGGCCAACAAACTCGCCGGTTTTGGGGCTTGCTTTTTCTTTGTTATTCAATGAATCATTATCTTGATTATAAGGCAGCGACTCCACACAGCTGCAGCTACAGCAGCTGTTGCACAGGTTTGACCAGTAAGAAGGAGCACCCTGGAGCCAGCAGCAGCCCGGACAGCCTGCCCCACCCTGCAACAGACCTTCACTTAGACGTAAGAAAGGGAATCCTGCACGCAGATGGCTGCAGCTGCGTGCTGTGAACATGCTGTGTGGGTGGCAAGGGGCACGTCGCACACGCATGCACCTCAGCTGGCCTGCACCGTGCACTCCAGCACTCAAGGAGCATAATTAAGGGTCATTAAGGTCAAAAGGCACGCATTTCGAGCTTGCGAGCACCGCTGCAGCACACCTGACACGCGCCCTGCATGCCCATCACCAAAACGCAAATTGCTTGACAGCTGACCATGCGGAGCTCCAAACCTTGCAGGCCCTGTGTCGTAGGGCTGCTCTGGGCACCTGTGAGGTCTGGTAAGGGTTTCAGGGGATGGCATGCAAGGGCTAGGGAGCAGTGCAGTGGTGGTGTGTTCAACCAAGGGCATGTGGCAGCGCATATTAGGCTGCGGCACCTGACGCGCTCCTCCTAGTTGCACGTCTATATCATATATTATGTACCATACGAAGATATGGACAGGTTTGGGCCCTGATAGGGCTATTAGCACATCTTCAGCATGCTACCATGCCCTGCATGCACTTACCCCTAAAAAATGAGCATGTTTCCACCAGCAGGCACCCACACACCTGCACGTTCCCAATTTCCCACACACTGCCCCTCCAAAACACCATGCTATACCCCCTCATGCCAATTTCCGTGCCAAAACAACCATCCAGAAGGCAATTAATGGGCCAAAATCCATTTCCTGTGCCAGCACTCAGGCAAATGAGCACCCCCAAATGGGGGTCATTCTGAAAGTCATCCGTTTTGGTCGAGCAGCACACCGTTGGACACCTTGTGATAAAAGGAAAGGTTGTTAACAAGAAATGCCCAAAAATATTGCATGGTTGGTCTGGGGTGAGCTCAGATGTGCAATTTTTGCACTTTTTTACCACAATTATGGCAAGCAATCATTTGGGGCCATTGAATGGCCCCAAAGGCAACATTTTTATCCCGCTTTTCTCCTGCTACCTTATCTTTATGTAACAAGCAGCCATGCAAATTTCCGCACTTGGAATTAAGTTTGCCTGTCTTTTATGGGGCTTCTTGTGAGTGGATGTGGCCAAAAATGACCAAAAATCTGGCATTTTCAGGCGCAGAATGCCTATTTGACATTAGTCTTCCCTAAATAGCACATCTATGGATAGGTGTTGACTTCACTCATCCACCAATGCAAAAGCTGTTCAGATTTGACCAGGTCCAGGTCTGCTATTGCAGGATAAGTGTGATCTGAGGCAAGATATCAATGTCTGGGGCAACCAGATCACCCCCTGGGCCAATTTTCAAAAATCCAAGTATGCAGCCCTTAACATTTACCAAATATACACCTGTTGTCAAAATTTGAACTCATTTGGTGAAAGTCGCCTCGGGACCTGAACACCACTACAATGACCTTAACTGAGGCCCACCACTTGAGTTCCTCACTTCATTAATTGCTGACGCATTTGGTGGGCCATCCATTCTATGGCAAAGCCCTTATCAAAGCACTCAGTGGTCTGCTCCGGCATGGTGCGTGGTTTGACTGGATTTAAGTCTGCAGGAACAACCCATGCTGCAGCTGGCATGGTCTTCATGGTGCACGCGGCCAATTTTCGGTTTGCCTGTTGTTTTGTGCTTAAACAAATTGAAATTTCTGTAAGCAGTGCCAAATATAAACAGCATAAGCGCCAGGGTGGCTTCAAATGCTAGTGGTGGAGGGACTCACGGCTCTTCTAAACCACTGACAAATTGGCAATGCGTCTCTTTTTCCAAAATTGACTTAGGGAGAGCTTCCTCTGCCTACATGGTCTTTTACACATACACAAAGGTAATCAGGAAAGATTTTTTGTACCAAACCAATCTAGCCCAAATCTTATGCTCAAAATTCCTGACTGGAGGACATGGGCTTACACTGATGGTAGCTGTCATATCCAGAATGGCAAACAAGAAATTGGAGCAGGTATTTACTGCCCTCTCACTGACAGCAAACATTTTGTTGAGCCCATGGGCCAACGGTGCTGGAATTACCAACTCCATATGTCGAGCTGAATTAGCAGCAATTGCTGCTGCCATCACACACTCATATTCACACATTGCCTCAGACAGTCTCATCTCTCTTCTTCAAATACGTAAACAACTTATTCACCCTGAGGAGCACAGACAACCCATTCAAGGAGACGTCCTAAAAACCATATCTACCCTTATTAGCAACTTGCAATCCAATATCTGTGCCTATAACGTAAAATCTCACGCTGGTATTGCTGGTAACGAATGTGTGGATGCTATTGAAAACTATCAGTGAAAACAAAACCAATAATAACGTGGCCGATACTGGGATCCCTAGCGCAGGCCCCAGCGGAAATCCATTTTCTAACCTATTTTGATTAGCCAAAGGGGAAGAAAGAGGGCATACTGCAGGCACATTCACAGCTCCTGCACCCAATCCTAAAATCATCTACCTCCCCAACCTTCAAATTGCTCTCAAGTCTCACATGCATGCAAAACACAGACTCGGAAAAGAAAAGAAATACTACGTATGCAGAGGAAACTCTCCCTACATCAATCAAGGAAAAGGAGACAACTTGGCTCAGAAGAGCCTTGAATCCCCTCTACCACGGAGCTACAAAAAAAGATTATAATGGGGATCTGGAGGGTTGTTGGAAGCACCCGGCTCCATAACCTGGATGCGAGAAGCATTATTGTTTTCACTAGTATGCCTAGTCACTAGGCACGGTGGTAACAAGCTTGTTGGCATACATGACAGAATGGGCATGAAGTTTGCGAGCAAGTTTATTGGCACGTTGGTGGTCAAGTCCCAGTTGTTTAAACTGGTTAAGGGTGTGCTCAGTATAGCAGGTCCCACCAACACCCAAAAGGATGGTGTGGAGAGTCACAACTTATGCATTAATGAGTTTGCAGAGGTCTGCATGCTGCCGCTGTGCCGCCTCCAACTGCTGTCCAGGCCTCCTGTCTTCACAGTACTTGATCTCAATCAAGCGTACATGCTGCTGGTTTACATTCGGTTGCTGGGTGCTTCCAGTAACCCTCCAGACCCCCATTAACACTTCTTGTTCTAAAACTTTGTGGTGGAGGGGACTCACGGCTCTTCGGAGCCAATGTGTCTCCTTTACCTTAATTGATGTAGGGAGAGTTTTCTCTGCCTACATAGTTTTTCTTTTTCTTTTCTTTTCTTTTCTTTTCTTTTCTTTTCTTTTCTTTTCTTTTCTTTTCAAATGCTAGTCAACCTGGGCGGACTTAAGCATGCGCATAGTCACAACGCATTGTTTTATTTCCGAAAACAGTGTCTTGCCCCCTTCCCCATTACCAATTGGTTGCAACACAAAGGAACAAATTCTGGAGTAAGAAAATGTTCATGAAGCGTGCTTAAATTGTTCATCGCAGGGGATACATCTTCCAAATCAAATATTTCCGGATAAAAAAAAAAAAACTATGGAGGCCGAGGAAACTCTCTCTACATCAATCGAGGAAAAGGAGACAAATTGGCTCAGAAGAGCCTTGAGTCCCCTCCACCACAAGGCTACAGAAAAGGAAATGTTAGTGGGGACCTGGAGAGTTACTGGAAGCATCCACCTCCAGAACCTGTCTTCACTGACACGTGTGCACACTGACACGGCATCGCAATATGCATCGCAAAGTCGGGTGTTGGTAAATGGTACACTGCTCTAGACGCTTATGCAGATTGATAGGTTTTGGGTCAGTGTAGGACAGTGTGGCAAATGCATAGGTGTTAATGGAGCGCTTGGGACGGCTGAAGCAAGCAATCAACAACAGGAAACAACAAATTTCCTGCATATTGTCTGAAGAGACAAGCTGGATTTTTCTTTGGGGCCATAAAAATATACCGGTATCTGTACTTCATCCATTTTTGGGGGCCAACCACCCTAGAAAGAATGATCCCAAAGTGCTATGCAGTCTAACGCTTGGTAATTAAATTTTAAATTTTCTTTAGAGATGAGCGGACAGGAAAAGGCGAGCCACCTCATCACTGGGGTGTTCAAAGAGGGTCATGTCACCCAGGTCATCATGACACGCGAGCCATAGTCTTGGTAGCGACTTGCGAATGGGAAACGGGAAGATTTTTGGAAGCAAGTCGTTGTCGAAGTTGCTCAAGGCTGGGAAGCCCTCATCCCAACACCAAGCGAACACCCCAACCAGCGAGGGAGAAGATGAAGACAGAGGCTCTCCAAGGCTTCCAGCTCAACCTCCCCATCCCGGGGAGCCTTCCGTGGCTCGCTGCAATCCTCACGGGGGCAGCTGCCCTAGCGAGGAGCGCAAGGAGAAGCCCACGCTTGACATTCAGTCAGCAGTGAGCCGAGCGTTGGGAGTATTTCTGCCACCAAATACAGCAGCTGGTCGCATCAATAAGGTGAGGGAGGGAGGGGGTCATCGCGATACTGAGGAATCTCTGATGCTCACACGCGCCTTTTTGGGCTGTTGCCTATTAGCAAAGCATCCTAATGAATGCATTAAGATCAGGAGGTAACAAGGTTTGCTGCTGCCCATGTAAGGGGGTTGGGAGGAAGGGTAGTTGCACACACACACACACACACACACACACACACACACACACACACACACACACACACACACACACACACACACCACACACACACGCACGCACGCACGCACGCACGCACGCGCACACATATGCACGCACACGCACACATATGCACGCGCACACACACACACACACACACACACACACACACACACACACACACACACACACACACACACACACACACACACATACACACACACCACAAGCTGAATTGCTAGAGGTGCTTTTTGTTCCTCTCGGTTCTCAAGTGCCTCAATCCTGTCACAGATGATGCATGTTTTTCAAGTCCAGCTGGAGCAAATGTGCACACATTCAAACATGTTGGGTGTATTCAAGCATACACAATTGCAGACATTTCACTTGCCCCCAAGCATCAATAAAAGTGAGAGACACATATAAGAAGACAGCTATGTGCTCAGCCTGACACGTAAAGAAAAATGTGTGCATTTAAGCAATTACTGCTGAGCTTTTTAGCTCATCCTGTGACATCCTATGACATGTGCTCGCTTGCATGTCAAAAGGATCACTTATTTATGCCAATTACAAGAGCATACATGTGTTATGTCTGTGTTCTGAATTGAGAAGAGGCAAGTGTGCAAATACGCGCTGTCTTGAACGTGGAGAACCTACTAAATCTCTAGCATTTTTTCTATCCACTGAAAGGGAAGGGAAGCAGGCATGCATACTTGAGGAACAATCATGTCATCATTTTTCAAAGGCATGCAGAGCAATCAATTTGCATCATTATGTACACGCCTCCTCATGTGCATGCATGCATGTATCATGTGACACACACTCTCTTTCATCCAATGCACAAGCAGGAGGGTCGCTGGTTGTTTGGACATTCACGTGCAGCAGGCAAACAAGCCACCACCCATCCTTAAGTTGACTGCAGATGTACATGGCAGCTGATGCTTTAATAAGCATGCGTGCAATATCACACAGACCACACACACATATACAAACATGGGCACATGGAGGGCTCCATGCGCTTGAAACGCGCCACACCCACAGGCCCAGCGCTGCCCTACCCTGCCCTACCCTCAACAGGAGTTGCCTGAGTTCTTGGAGGCCAAGTACCTGAAGAAGCGGCAGTCCAGGGCTCTCAAGAGCAGCGCCAGCACCCGCCCCTCCAATGCACCTTCCAGCGAAGAGCAATTCAGGCATAACCTGAGCCTGGATCTCTCCTCAGGGAACAGCTGCCCGCAGCTGCCCCGCTGCCTGGATGGCGCCCTTGCGCAGCAGCCTGCGTCGCCCAACACGCAGCAGCCGGGGCAGTCCTCTGCCATGCCCTCTCTGAAAGGCTGGCGGGCTGACGAGCTGCCGGGCCTGCAGTCCCGTTTCAGCGGTAGGCCTCTGTGTGTTTGTGGGTGGGTGGGGTGGAGTGGGGGCTAGTGGGCTTGTGGGTGGGTGTGGATATGTGTTCCTGAGGTCAAGCGCTGCTGCAAAACAGGTTTCCTCAGCTCACGTGAGGGCAGCAAAAGAGGGCATCAGGAGAAAAATTTCCCTTCAGTTTTCATGCCTGGCAAGGTGCTCTCATACAATTCCGCGCAGGCCTAGGAAGTGTGGGCCTTTCCATCCTGGCATTTCGCTGCAGCAATGAAGCCCACTGCAGCCTTGAGGCTTGCTTCAATAATGAGGCTTAATGCGGCCGTGCATGTGCGCATTTGTGCAGTGCTAGGACAGTGTGGGCTGCGAACTGGCGCATGATGCACCCAGAGCGTAACCTATTTCGTGAGCATTGTCACGCACATTGTCACACATGCCCTCTTTTGCCCAACCTGGCATTCTACAGGCGATGATGACCACAACAAGGAGCGGCTGTTTAACATGAGGTTGAGGAATGCATCTTTGGATCTGTGCCCATCGCCAGAGGATAATAGCAAGCAGAGCAGCATGGAATTCCCGGGCCGGGACGTCCAGGGCGAAAGCTGGGCCAACGAGCTGGTGCGTGCCCCTCCTGTGGGTGTTAATCACGTGTGCGCAGTCTTGCTCCATTAACGCGATCTTAACTGGGCTTGGGACAGAGCTTCCCAGGTTTCAGCTTCATGGGCATGCTTGATGCTGCTAAGCAGTGTGCAAGGGGCTCTGCAATTGCTGAGTGAGGCAGCTTTGATGCCACCAGCCTATGGGCCGCAGCCTCTGGCGCTTGTTGTTGCTGCCGACAGAAGCTTGCTTGCGCAAACATGGTCACGATACTCCCTGTTTCATTCTTTTCTAGCACGCTCCTTGCCTGTTCGTTGTGTGCACTTCTGTGCAAGGGGCCCTGGTTTGAACAGCATGGCCTCCTCCAACGCAAACGCGTACACACCCATGTGGCCCTGATTTAACCAACATAGCCTCCCTATTGCATACAAGTACACACCCACAGGTGCTTAAATGGAGTTCCATTGATGCATGCAGATGCACTTCTTGAATCCCTCCTCCTCGCCTCTCTGTTCATCCCTCCACTCTCATCCGACCCCACAATAAGGCATGTGCATTTCTGTGGGTGTGCATTTTTTGTGGGCTCCAAAGCAGCTAGCTGCACCTCCCATGAAATGTACACAGTCGATTGACATGCAGATAGGCTTTCTAAACATGCGCACTCGTGCGCACGCGCACACACACACACACACATGCAGGTGGGCCCCTCCGGCAGCTACTGCACCAGCGTCTTATCTAGTACCATGGATTTGGGCCTCAGCAGCCACAACAGCTCGCATGTGCTCAGCCAGGTCAGCACTACCCATCACGCCACCAGCCAACAGGACCGCCTCAGCAACACGTCTAGCTACAACACCTTTCGCAGCAGCCAGCAGACTGACCACCTCAGCGGCGGCTCCTCCAGCACAGGCACCCGCCGCGGTAGCCAGTACCTGGAGCAGAGTGTGGTGTCTGGGCAACTCAATGTGATGGGCAGCAGTGCGTACAGGCGCAGCTGTCCGCTGGATCAGTTGGGAGGCGTGAGGAGCCCGCCTGGACCTGATGTAGACCTGAGACAAGGCAGCAGTTTGAGAGGGGGGGCTGGATATGGGCAGGTACTATCATATGGATGCAGGGGCAGCAGTGGCAAAGAGGGGGGCCAACAGCAACAGCAGCAGCGGCAGGGGACAGGCCAAGAGGCAGTGGGGCATGGCCGTAGTAGACCTTTGCCGGTGCGTGGAGTGGCTGTTTGCTGAAAGCAAAAACAAAAGTTGTGGCAAACAGGTTTGCTAGGCCCCGCTCCTTGGCCAGGTACTGAAGGTCATGGCCAAAGTCGGTGTAGCTGCTGAAGGGAGCCAAGCAAGTTGTGTGTTGGAACGAAAGTCGACACGGGCCTTCAGCAACAGAGGGTTGGGGCAGCCCGCCACTGGTTCTTGAAAGCACACCTTCAAGCAAATCTTGCCACTCCATCTCTGGTATGCACATCAAGGACAGCCAGTACTTGGATCAGTGTGTAATGGCTGGTAAAGGGGGAGCACGCTTCATGACATGCGCGCGCATGCACACACACACACACACACACACACACACACACACACACACACACACACACACACACACACACACACACACACACACACACACACACACACACACACCACGCATGCACAAACGTGCGCGCGTGCGCACATATACATACACATATGGTGCTTGCAGGATTTTGCGTTGTCCTTGCCTGGGGACAGTGATGCGTGGGAGCCTGCTGAGCCCTCAGGTACCAGCCCCCGTTCACCCTCAGACTCCTGCCACGGACGCAACAGCGATCTGAGATCCTTGAACATTCCCGCTCACGAAGTTGAGGTCAACCCAAACAGCAAAACAGCCCCACTGACCGATCCCCAAACCCCACCCTCCACCGCCACCACCACCAAGCAATCCGTCTCCACCTTTCCGGACAGCAGGTCTTTGAGCAGCGCAACGTACCTGAGCAGTCACAGGTGAGTAGCACTGTGTGTGTGTTCCATGCGTGCGCGTGGGCGCGCACATGCGCAGATGCCTGTATTGATACATGCATGATTGATGCAGGTGTGCTGCACAAAAAGCTGTCTATTACAGGATGGGATATGTTCTGCCTGGTGGAAGGGGTGCCTCTGCCATGGTCTACGACACTATGCCCCAGAAATGACAAAGAGGCACCTAGTAAGTCTGCCTCCGCGGCTGCAAAGGTGGCCTATAGCATTTGGAAGTGCGGGCCTGGGAAGAGTGTCAAGCGCTCGGTGAAAACCTGCTTGACCGACCTGATCTATTTGTTGCGGTCTTGGTCATGAGCTGGTATGTGCGCTGCTACAGGCATGCAGAGTTATAAATGGCAAAGGTGACAGCCCATTGACAGGGTGGGACAGAGGGCAGGGTGATTTGTCTGAGGGGCGTGCTTTGTCAAAAGAGGATGTTTTCTCAAAGGGAAGGGAAGGGAAGGGTTACATAGCTGTACCTGCCTGCGGGGGCAGCTTAGCTGAAGCAAAATGTGCCTGCAACCAAACCAGTCCAAACTAAAAAGCAAAATGAGCTAGAAGCTCAGTCACAGTATTTCAGGCAAGCAGACATGAACTTGTCTAATCCTAGGGCATCATCCTGATTCATGAAGTTCTCAAAGGGGGGACGAAGGGCAGGGTGTGTTTGCTGGGACGCCAAGGCGTCCTTGCCGTTGCAGGAAAGGGAAGCAAAGGATCATATAGCGGACACTGCCTTCAAAGACAGCTTAGCTGAAGTAATAAGAGGTGGCTCCGCTGAAATGAAGCCAATACAGGGGTTAGGGAAAGGACAGACTGGCCTAGGGTGGCTGTTGTACATGTCTCCAAGGGCAGCTCTACGCTGAATCGCAGTAAGTGCCTGAAATGAGGTGCCTTCATGAATAAAAGGTCTACGCTAAGCAATCAGGATTGCAAAACCTCCCATTACTGTAATAGCTCTGCCCAGGGCAAAGGAACACTTTCTGATTTTGGCTGCAACTTTTAACTGTGGAGCCTCCCTGGACAGCAGTAGACACACAGGAAAGGCGTCTTCTCGCTTCATTTTTCACTGCCCCCTTCACTCTGCGTTCCGCTCAAAAGTTGGCTCCTCACTCTCCTCACGCGGTCAGGTCGGGCCTGTCCGCCTCTCTGGCTGGCCCCAGCTCCAGCTTGGAGCCGGCAGCTACAACACGGCCACCCTCCAACAAGTCAAGTAAGCAGCCAAGCAAAGAACAGCTGGTTGTGTGGGTAGGAGTGTATGCTGTCCCCTGCCCTGCTGATTGGTGTGCCATGTGGTGTCCTCTGCGCCCCGCTGCAGTTGCAGCTTCAAGCGGTGTACCCCTCTCTCACCAGGCATGGTGCGTGTCAAGAGTGGGCGAGTTCTAGTGCAGGGTGAGGTGTGGAACACTGGAGATGGGAGTTGCGCTGGTTGCCTGGGCAGCAGGGCAAGCTGCTCCGGTGCCTATCCTGCTGGAGCAGCAATTCAAACATGTGGTCAAAGTGGAATGCACCAAATTTCACCTTCCGGTTGTTTCTATTTGATAATTGCTGCGACGGGATAGCCGTGCCTTCCTGGCCTGGTCGCTTGACTTGTGCCTGACATGTGGCCGGACTAGAGTTGTGCCTGACATGTGGCCGGACTTGACTTGTGCCTGACATGTGGCCGGACTAGAGTGTGCCTGACATGTGGCCGGACTTGACTTGTGCCTGACATGTGGCCGGACTTGACTTGTGCCTCACATGTGGCCGGACTAGAGTTGTGCCTCACATGTGGCCGGACTAGAGTTGTGCCTGACATGTGGCCGGACTAGAGTTGTGCCTCACATGTGGCCGGACTTGACTTGTGCCTCACATGTGGCCGAACTAGAGTTGTGCCTGACATGTGGCCGGACTAGAGTTGTGCCTGACATGTGGCCGGACTTGACTTGTGCATGACATGTGACCCACCGTCTTATGACCTGCGCAAAGCATTACACGTTGACCGACGCAGACCCACCTCATATGAGCGAGCCATCCCGACCTAATTCAACCCATGTCACAAAGCTCAAATGAAGCAAACAAAAGACTTCCAGGCGAGACCTCCTGACTTATTTTGACTCAGCTGACCCACGAGTATTCATGTGGCAAGCAATGCCTCCCACGTGACCCTGTCTCCTATGTGACCCTTTCATGTGTGCCTGAAGCCATATGCCACCTGCAAGCAATACCTCCCAAATGGCCCTACAGGGTATGCCCTGCCTCCCTTCTGTATGGGTTTCGCTCATGCCCAGGTGCACGCAGACATGTGTGACGTGCCAGCGGGAGGACATGCTTGCAAGGGATCGACACTTTCCTCTCGCCTGGTATGCCTGCCTGGTGTGCCCAGCTCCCCACGCACACGCACGAGGCATGCAAGCAGGGGGCTCCCTGGCAAGCAAAAAAGCCATGAGTCAACACGCTTGATCACTGGGTGCATGCGAGTAAGCAGGCGCTCCATCCTCTTATTTGGCCCATGCTGTGTGCGCTGCCCCCACTCCCACAGGTGCCTCCACCCCTGAGCTCGCAAGCAGCCCTTTTGCGCATAGCCAGTCCGCCGGAGCTCTGGCTGACGGCCAGGAATCCCCCAACAAGGAGAGCGAGGAGTACGCGCAGCGCGCGCACCAAGCACACCGGCGGCAGCGCCTTGCCCAGGCTAAGTCCTCCAACACGCTGCTGCTGTTGGAAAAGCAGGAGAAGCGGGTGGCGCAGGCAAAGCAGCAGCAGCAGGCGCGCGAGCTGGGGTTTGCGCTGCAGCAGCAAGCGGGGGAGGGGGCACAGCCGCAGCCGAAGCAGGCAGCGCAGCAAGCGCATCCGGCGGGGCTGTCAGCACACCCTGTGGCCCTTGCCAAGAAGAGTCAACGTAAGAGTTTGTTTGGGTGCGAGGCAACTGGGGTTTGTATGATGGGGCCAAAGCAGCGGGAGCAGGTGTGGGGGACCGAACATGCTGCCAGGCTTGGGGACGCGAGCGAGAAGCACTTCAACGACATCGCGGTGTTCAATGACATTGTGCTGGGCAAGGTGGGGCGGGTCGGTGGACCTGTTACAACAAGGAGGGGTTATTCTTCTGGCTGTCCCTGTCTAACCTTTTGCATGCGCACCAAATCAAAGGCAGACATGTCAATAAGGGCTATGGCATGTGTGACTTCACCTGCCTCTGCACGCACATGCCTTCCACGTGCGCGCGCAAGCACACACACGCACACATGCGCAAACACACACGTGCGCACGCGCACACACACACACACACACACGCACAACACACACACACACATACCCACATGCAGAGCGCCTTCACCACCGTGTTTGCGGGCCGCTACAGAGCCCTCCCTGTCGCGGTCAAGGTCATGCGCGATGAGTTTGTGCCGGGCAGTAACCGCGCCAAGGAGATTGAACTTTTCAAAAAGGTAAGGAGCAGCTTTCAGCATGTGCAGGTGACGGAAAAGCCACTCTCAAATGAAAAAGGGCGTGTTGTTTACTTGTTTTCTGTAGAGATGGGAGCTCCTGGCCCTGCAGGGGTTTTGTTGAGACTGCATGTTGCAGTTCCCAAATTGATGTTTAGGGCTCAGGGATTGGGCGACTAAGCCTTTAGAATTGTTTTGGCAAGGTAGAAGGAGATACTCCCAACAGCATACGGCTCCTAGCAATTATGGGTAGGCTACCCTTCCGCACTGCTCTGCAAGAACCCCTTTTCCTGGTAGGTCTCCCTTCACTGCTTGACATGGCTCCCTTTTCAAGACTGCTGTTCAAGAAGACGCCCTGCGCCTAGGGTGTGACAGCTTGCTATCAGAAGGCAGCTTCTCTGTACGTCTTGACCTCACCCTGGTCTCTTCCTTAGGACACACGCGCGCGCGTGAACACACACGCACGCGCGCACACACACACACACACACACACACACACACACACACACACACACACACACACACACACACACACACACACACACACACACACACACACACACACACACGCGCGCGCACACACACACACACACACACACACGCGCACACACTTGCATGTGTGCACACACGCAGGAGGTGAATGTGCTGTCCAGTGTATGCCACCCCAATGTGGTCCAGCTGCTGGGCGCCAGCTTGTGCTCGCCCTACGTGTTCCTGGTGGAGGAGAAGCTGTGCATGAGCCTGGCTTCGCTGCTGCATGTGCAGCCGCTGCCAGATGAGTGCCCTGAGACCCCCCCGGTCCAGCTGTTGAGCGTGAAGCAGGTGCGTGCTGGTTTAGGTGTGCATGTGTTGGTGGCCGATAAGTGCTTTTAAGGCTCCCCCGGTCCAGCTGTTGAGCGGGAAGCAGGTGCGTGCTGGTTTGGTGTCTGTATGTGCATGTGTTGGTGGGTGTTGTGGGTAGGCTAGTGGGTGCTTAACACAGCAAAGCACCGTGCTAACACGTCAAGGATGACTAATCTGGGTCTGGGACTTGATCTTTGCCAGGGCTGCCACCGCATCCTTGCAAGAGCATGAAACAATATTGTGAATGTGCTTATGGTGCAAAAGACAAGCACACACAGGTGCTGATCTTGGTATAGCGCCGCTGCACTCTTGCACCTCCTATCACATGTTGATTTGCTGCCATCATTCGGTTGTGAATGGTTTGATTGACTTTGGCTCTGCCTGGGATGGCGCCTCCCCATACAATTGCAATTTCATTCAGTGCCATTATTTGGTACGTAAAAGGTCAATGACTCCCTTCAGCTTGGCCTGGTATGTGCCTTCTGTTGCATTTGCAGTAACAATCATTGAATGCAAATGCAACGACAATGCATGGAGTTTTGTTGAAATGTAGTGTCAATGCAACGCAACAACAATTCGGTGCAAAAACAACCATGATTGTTTGCAGGCTCTGGGCATTGCCCTGGACGTCGCAAGAGGCCTGGAGCACCTCCACACGCACTCGCCTCCCATCATTCACAGGGGTGAGTCCCCTGATCAGGCCTCCTATAACTTATAACAGAGTGCATTTCATAGGCCTGGAGCACCTGTGCACAAACACACACCAACCTCCCGTCATTCACAGGGGTGAGTCCTCTGATCAGGCCTCTTACAACCCACGCAAAGAGCATGTGTTTCATCCTGCAGATGGAAATGCTTTTGTGGGGTGCGGGATGCCTCTTCTTGCACCCAAGAAAACGATTACCCAGAGATCTGCCAGAAGGTGCTGCTATTGGAAAGTCAGGCACAGTCCTTGTTCTGGAATGTTAGGGGCCCTTGGGCTACTGAGGGACGTTGCAGCTAGAAGTGCTCAGCAGAAAGTGGAATACAGATCTGTGGTTTTGGAGAGCAACAATGGTGGCGGCAGGGGTAGCGTCGCAAGAATTCTATGGGGCCAGAGGGTGCAAGGCAGCAGCAGCGCATACAAAGCAAAGCAGAGAAAGCTAAGGGGCCAGAGGGTGCAAGGCAGCAGCAGTGCAGAGGACAGCCAAGAAATTAGTGAGAGAGAGGAGGGGTATTGAAGGGTGATGTGTGCAGTGCATAGGTCGTCAAGGCACCTACCAAACAAACACTGGCTCTGAACATCACTTCAGGAGATGCTCAGATCTAGCGTTTGTTTAAAAAGTGCCTGGACAGTCCATGCATTGTACGCATCGTTTGACTGTACAGAATTGGCTTCTTTTTTGAGCAGTGTGCAGTCTTACTCCATGCATGCATCCTCGATTTAATGCATGTCTGCAGCACTCTAATTTCCAGGGCTGTCCAAAGGACAAATTGTAGCAGGCATGCAGGTTAGGCTTTGTGGTGGCGATCCCACCAACTGCTACCGTAAATGGCAGATGTTTGCTAGCTGTTTACACGCCCAATGCACGTACATGGGCAGATTGATAGTGAGTGGACAGTGAGAGGCTGTTTGCTCCTGCAGGGGTGTGTGGGTTCTCCCAAAACAATGTGATGAATGCACAGAGGTTTAGGACTGCAGAGAAGCAAGATGCTTTCCTTTTTTTTTTAAGAGTCCGTGTGAAGTGCCAGGTGAATACCTTCCTCTGCAGTACGCGCACGTGCTGTACCTGCAGGCCCAGCAGATCGTTCCTCATTTGAGTGTCTAGATCATTTACTGGTTCTCCCCCTCTCAGTATGCTTGTATCTGCACGCCCTGTGTCCCTCGCCTTAAGATATCACACAGCCAGTGTCCCAGATTGTGATTATTGCTTGCTTTTTAATATAGTCAAGGTGTTCATCCTTTCCAAGGTCATCCCATGTACATACTCTTTCTCAGGCTGGCCCCTGCTGTGCTTTCCTCAGCACTTACATCGCACAGCCTTGCAGTGCAGATTCTACCGTTCAGTGCTGTATTGCCACTGCTGCAAAGTTAGAGGCATGCTCATGCAAGCACTCTACCTGCACAAACACTGTTGCCTTCCTTTTTGGGATTGCTTTCCCGCAGATTTAAAGGCTGAGAATATCCTGCTGGATGAGAACCTGAGGGCCAAAATTGGAGACTTTGGTCAGTGGGATTGTCCATGCTTTTCCTTGCCGTGCACGGAATGCTCTTTGGTTGGATTAGGGTTGAGGTGTGCTTCCCAGTTCATCCCTCTTATCTATTTGACACCATACAAGGAGCACAGTAAAAGGAAAGAAGGGGTTGATCCTTCGCAGGGTAAGCTCGTAGGGTCTGTTTGAGGATTATATTGGTTAGTGTTTCCAAACGCTCACAGCATCAAATAATTGGCACTTTTCAGCTTAAAGCTAGTGTGCCAAACTCTGTATGCAAGGATATTTGAATGCATGGAAGCTACTGCACATTTGTGCAAGCGCATGAGCACTTGCATTCCACAAGCGGCGTGCATTGAGGAAGGCTGAAGGCCTGGGTATGGAAAAGGGACACGGCAAAGAACATTATCTCAAGCAGGGCGCAGTTTAAGAGGGGGTGGACCGGGTGAAGCTGGTCTCCTCTAAATCACATGGCATCTTGGAATTTCCTTGGCATGAAGTGTGCTCCTTTTGCTTGGGATTTCCATTTTTCCAGGCTTGGCGCGCTGCAAGTACCAGTCGTCCTTGAAGACGGCACGCAGGGAGGCAGGCACTTTGGTGAGCTTCAGGAGCATTGGCGGTTGGTCATCAAACAAAGCAGCAGTTACCCATTTAACGAAAGCAGCCGTTGTCCATCTGGTTGTCCAACGAATGAGCAGTTCTTCCTTGCTTGTGGAAGCAAGTATGAGTGGGCTTTGGTTTGTTTCCCCCTGCATGCTCATGCATGCATGAGTGCGCTTTGGTGCGTTTCCCCCTTGCATGCTTTCAGCAGAGGCAAGCAGAGTGCACTTTTTCTTACATGTTTACTCTCCAGCGCTCTTAGCTGGGATGCCGGCCAGTAAGCAGTGCAGGGCACACCTCTTGCTCAGAAAGTGTTTACACTTTTCTTTAAGTGTGGATGTTCTTTTGAATCGGTGTGTCACCCTTTGTGTCTTTCATGCTGTGTGCTTGCAGGTGTACTTGGCGCCTGAGTGCTTCAACCCGGAGCTCGGCCAGCTCACAGAAAAGGTGGAAAGCGTGGGTCCATAGTTCAATGTCGTGCAGTGCACAAATGGGGCTGAGTGTGTGCTTTGACGGTGCACTTGCAGACAGGGGTGTCAAGACGGCATTGTTTTAAAGGGATGCATGGAAGGGGCTGTGAAAGGCCATAGCTGTAGGATTGTGCATTGGCTGAATATGGGCACATCCCATCTATCTTAGTGGCAGTTCAGAGTCCACTGCTGCTGTGCTTCCTGGATGAAGCAGCGACGTTTGTTTAGATGCGTTGCCCTGTGTGGATTTTAATTGGGAGGTTTGCGTTTGGCCCTTGTTTGTGCACCATTTGAGTGACCTGCACCCAAGTGTGTATATGCCAGACTTGGTGTTCGTGGACAACCAGCAATGGGCCACATTTCCGGACACATTTCCTTTCCATCCCACCCATGATGCATGCGGCGTAAGCTTTCCGTGAAAGCTTTGGTGATGTGCCCCAAACACACATGCTCAAGCACTTGCTGACTGGCTTGCTGTTTTGTTTTGGGCTGCAGGTTGACATTTGGTCTCTGGCGATCGTGATGTGGGAGCTGGTGACGCGGACGGTGCCCTGGGAAGGCCTCAACGTGAGATGGAATGAATGCAGGGGCTCTTGTGAGGTTTGCTTCTTAGTGAAGGGGAATTTATAGGCATGAACAAGAATGAATGCAGGAGCTCCTTGTGGGGTTGGACTTTCTCGTGTTTTGAGCGCATCCAGCGCACGAGTTGGCCGACCATAAACTCCCCCTTGTTTGCCCCTTCATCACGTGCACGCACACACACACACACACACACACACACACACACACACACACACACACACACACACACACACACACACACACACACGCGCGCGCGCGCGCGCGCGCGCACACGCGCGCACACACGCGCACACGCGCACACACACACACGCGCACACACACACACACACACACACACACACACACACACACACACACACACACACACACACACACACACACACACACACACGCGCGCACACACACACACACACACACACGCGTGCACACACACACACGCACACACACACGCACGCACGCACGCAAGCACGCTGACCTCCTTGCTTGCTTACTCCTGCTTGCAGGCGCTAGAGTACTTGCAGTGCATGGTCGTGGATGGGGCCCGATTGCCGCTGCCCAGCGCAGATGAGGTGTGCCCCTTGGCGTGGCGCCGCCTGATCAGGTACATACAGTGATGGGTTGAAGACTTGTGCACATGCTGAGTCGCGCACACCCTGAGTGATGTTGAGTAGCGCACACCCGGCGCAGATGAATTGTGCCCCTTGGACTGACGTCGCCTCATCAGTTTTGTACAGCGATGGATTGATGCTGAGTTACGCACACAGGCACACCATCTCGCCATGGATAAAGCTCTAGCCAGGGTGGTATGGCGCCTTGACTCCGCTGCAATTGATTACGCCACCAGGTTTCAGGCATGCCATTGACTGCTCCACCGGGTTTCGAGCACGCCCTTGATTATGCCACCAGTTCACAATCATGCCACTGGCCACTGACCATGCCACCAGTTCACAGTCATGCCGTGGGCCACACCACCAGTTCACAATTATGCCACTGACCATGCCACCAGTTCACAGTCATGCCGTGGGCCACACCACCAGTTCACAATTATGCCACTGACCATGCCACCAGTTCACAGTCATGCCGTGGGCCACACCACCAGTTCACAATTATGCCACTGACCATGCCACCAGTTCACAGTCATGCCGTGGGCCACACCACCAGTTCACAATTATGCCACTGACCATGCCACCAGTTCACAGTCATGCCGTGGGCCACACCACCAGTTCACAATTATGCCACTGACCATGCCACCCGTTCACAGTCATGCCGCGGGCCACACCACCAGGTTTCCTACTTTGTTTGGAACTAGGTTTGCTCCATGGAATACCATTGCCTCATTCATAGGCTACGGCATGTGATATTACTGGTCAAGGAAGTGTATAATGTTAAAAAAAAAAATTGTATTACAGTTTTCAGCTAGAAATTGGACCTGAGGGTTGGTTGGTGGGGGATCCCAGGAAATGTTTGGGGATCCCAGGAAATGTTTGGTTGTGTCACTGGAAGGGTACTCTCAAAAGTTGAAGACCAGCACGCACAGGGACAAACAGCATGCACACGCATGCACGTGCGCAGGAACGCACACATGCATGGTTTGTTGCGCTCATGCGCACACGCGCGCACACACACACACACACACAACACTCATCTGTAATCCTACTCGCTACTTTTGCAAAGCAATGAACTGCTGGACAAGACGTAGCCCTAGAGCAGCAATGACAGTGTTCAAAGGCAATGACTGTGCCAAACCCTGTTTTGATTGCCATGAATGTGTGCTTGAGCAGGTGGCTCGCGGCCATCTGATGAGTGCACTTGCTTTCAAAGCAGGGATGGCCCTCCTACCTCGCAAGCCTAACTTATATCTCGTCCCATCTTCACAAATCCATTACTTGTTCGAACCTGCTTTCATTTTTGCCCCCGATTAGCACTCAGAGGTGAAGCTCAGCTTGGAAGGTGCATCTCATAAAGGAGAAGTAATATAACGTCGAGGGTCACATTATGTTAAATATGACATAATATTACTCAGAGGTTGAAGCTGAGCTTTGAAATAGCATCTCACAAACGAAAAATAATATTACGTCAGTCACATTATGTTGAATAATATGACACAATATTACGTGTTGCCTAATATTACATTGCCATGTTGTTTTCTTCTCATTAGGCTTGCTTGCAAATGTGCCTGCCAGCTCAAATGTCGCTGCACGTGTTGCCTGTTTTGGTGCCAATGCACGCCTTGCTGTGACCTGCTGACATATGCATCAGCTGCCGCTGTTGTCACTTGCCGAGCGTCTGCTTTGATGCCCTGCTGTTTTGCCACCTCTTCCGCTGTGTGGCCACCTGCTGCAACAATGCAGCTGCTGCTCCCTGTGTGTACACCCTCTCTTGCATTACTCCTGCTGCACACAAAGTTGCCGTGCCTCACTTGTTTTACTCCTGCTGTGCACTACACCGGTGTGTCAGCTGTTGGTTTGCTCTAGTAAGGCTTCAGCAGTGTTGTTCTCGGCTGGCAGCCTGCAGTCTCCACTGTAGATGCTAGTGACAAAGCCAGCACTCCTGCTATTCCCCTGGACATTGCAGCCGCTGCTGGAGTGCCATCCCCTCAGAGCGGCCCTCCGCCTCTGAAGCCGTGACCATCCTCGCTCGGCTGCACAAGTACTGGGTAGAGCCCTGAGCCCAGGAGTACACATGTACTGGGTGGAGCAGGTGGAGCCTCAAGAGCCTGGCTGCGACACGCGCCCCTCTCCTCCCCTGAAAATGCTGGGAATGTTGCCCTCCCGTCCTCAGGGCTGTAAGCAGGGTCGGGGCGGACGCGCGCACCTGGCAGCACATGCATGAGGCAGACAGGGAGACATGGGCAGCAGATGTTGCTTAGCGCGTCAGGCTGCACGTGCTCACATGGCAGCAGGGAGACATGGGCAACAAATGTTGCTCGGTATGTCAGGCTGCACGCGCCCACTAGGCAGAGCACGTATGAGGCAGGCAGGGAGACATATGTGCAGCAAATGTTGCTCAGTGTGCCAGGATGCACATGGGGGGGAGGTCCAGAGGCTTAGCCCTTGCGCTCTGGGCAGAGCACGTATGAGGCAGACATGGGCAGCTACAAGTGCTCAGTGTGTGCTTGATGTGGAAGAGATGCCTCTGTAACGAGGCTGGCAAGGATGGGACCTGTGCAAACCACTGGCCCCTTTTCTCCACTACCCTGCCATGGTTTGTCCTGGAAGAGGTTTGAGCAGAGGCTCCTAGTTGTGAGGGCTTCAGCACAGGCTCCTGCTTAAGGGCTCAGAGAAGGCTCAGACAGGAGCCCCTGCTGGAGGCCTTGAGCAGAGGCTCTCGGCTTTGTAGGGAATGTAACAGGGGCTGTAGCAGAAAGGGGGTTGCAGGGGTCTACGCGCAGAAGCCATCAGTCAAAGCGCATTACTGTTAGGCAGCAGGGGCTGGAACAGAAGTCCAGGCAGGTGCGCGTGCATGCATGCATGCAGCCCTCTTGCAGGCTGGTCATGTCACAGGCGCTGCCCTGTTCGTGCGTTTGCTTGCGCCCTTCCATCGTTCTTTCCATCTGGTGGTCCCACAGCTCAAGCTGGCAGCATTGTAAGAGGTATGCTGGAGTCCTGGCCGAGGACGAAACGTTCGGAATAAGGAAGGAACTCCCTAGCCCAATGGTCCTTTTGGCCAGTACTCTCCAGGGCCAGTGTTCTGACTAGTGGCTGTCAGGCCCAGATTCGTTCTCTGGCCAAGGAACACTGGGCCAAGCGTCCTTTGGCCCAACATCCTCCCAGTATGGAAAGAGCCAGCCATTGAAGAACTGCAGAGAATGTGGAATGAGATGCACTGAGCTGATTTTGCAATAAAGGTCTCCGGCTTGAGGGGGTACCGGCGGTTTTCCTTGTGGTCGGGATTTCAAGGAAACCTTGCGGCTGGAGGCTGGATCCTGGTGGATCCCTGTCTCGTTCTGCAAGTGTGCTCGTGAGGCATTGTTGTTGGAAGGAGTGTTCTTGCTGTGTACTGTTGACTCCGTGTCTCATCATTCATGCATTGCGCGTTCCATACATCCACATTTATCAAAAGCATCTTGCTGAGGTGCTGGGCTCCAGCCCATGGCTAGGTGTGTGAGCGTGCAATGCTACTGCTTGTCGGCTCTTTGTTGTGATCTTTGGTGCTGTGCTGCTTGCCTGTGTTAAAAAGGAACAAAAGGAATAGTGTTTGCCAGCCAAGAGGCTGCTTGCATGAAGGAAAGGTTCCCTAACTGGCAAGCTAGCAAGGGTCGGTGTTGCCATATTTGCTGCTGCTTGCCTGTGTCGTGTGAAGAGCAGAGTAGGTGGCAGAAGGAATAAAGGTGCAAACGATGTCTGTGCTTGCATTATGCTTTGTTGCTTTTGCTTTGTCTTGTGTCGGAAGGCGAGGTCCGGCAAAGGAAGGGCTCTCCAGTCTGCCGTTTAGAAGACAACCAAGGCATCTGGGGAACATGGTGCAGATGCTGATATGTGTAGCCTTGCCTCTTAATGGTTGCAGCCCTCTACTACACTTGGAGTACTAAGAACAGTAGTAAGGCTGTATTTGGTGTGAAGATGTGTTCTTGGAGTCTTGCATCTCTTTGCCTTAACAAACAGCCCTGCGGGCACGAAGACTACTGGTCTTATGCCAAGATGCCAAGCGCAAGACTCCATTTATTTTTAACATTTTGAGAGCATATGTGATTTAAACTTCTGTACCATGCGACGTCCTCATGCATGCTGCCATAAATGCAAGCATTTTTTACAAAATGCGATGTAGAGCAAGTTGTCATGTGCTACTGCGGTGTAAAGCAAGTTGTCATGTGCTACTGCGGTGTAGAGCTATGTGTTATCATGTGCTACTGCAAGCTTGAAACCTATAGGAAGGCTCATTCATGTTTTCAAGTGCGCGTCCTGTCTGGTCCCCGTCTGTCTGACCTGCTTTGCATCCACCCAGACACAGCTCTTGCTGCGCATTTCACTGCAAGTTTCATTGCGGTGAAAGATATTCATCCAGACACAGCACTTGCTGCATTTCACTGCATAGCCAACAGTGCCACGTTTGGCACGTGCCACTCTCTATCTCCTTGATGAACCACATCCCCTGGTTTTTATTGAATTTATGCTCAAGCCATTCCATGGCAGATGGCCTGTTTTGGGGGGCTCACAAGTCTAGGGGGAAAAACCCAATCCTGTCTCCCCATGCTGTTAGAGAGGTGTGCCAGAATGCATTCGTGTTTAACTCTGATATGTTGTGTGCTGCTCTAATTTGTGTTCCTCAACCAATCCTTTCACGTATGCCTGAAAGCGCATGTTTGCTTATCCTGACTCCCAGTCTTCATTTTGCTCCATTCAACATGGCTTTCTTGATCACAAGTTGGTTGCTCATGACACCTTTAAACTGACATTTTCTACTAAAAAACATTATGTGGGTTTAGTCTGCTTTTTTTTGATGATGTCTCAATTTGTCAATGGAAAACAACTTAATATGCTACTCATTTGTGGTTATTTACAATTGGATGATGCATGTTTTACGTAATACCCTTTTTTTCCTTTGACATTTGTTGTGCAAGCTTTGATGTTTTGAAGTGTAATAATGGAATGCCAGAGGATAGTAGAAAGGCCTCAACCCCAATATCCTGGCTGATTGTATGCTGCTAATTTGAATGGATTCAAATGTATTATCATGATACATCCAACCAAACAAATGGTGCCCTGGCTTGCGAAATCATTAACCTCTTAGTTTGTCAAGGGTTACATGCTTAATCTAAGAGTTACAAGAGTTACAATGGGGTTTGACCTTCAGCCAGGTAGTTTGGCTGCTCGGTCTGCTCAACTGTTCCAACTGCACAAGAGTTACAAGACAAATGGTGCCCTGGCTTACGATCGGAAATAAAACGATAAGTCTCATTATTTTGCTTCTGCAAGAAATGAATAGCATCCTCAGAGCTAGCTTGAGAATAGTAGAAAGTGCCTGAATCGTCCAGAAAAATTCTAAAAGACGAGGGGAAGTCAGGAAATAACTGTGCATAAGCCCTTCAAAGAGAACACACAGAAGCGCAAGAACAAAGGAACACCGCATGTTTTTCATCTTGGAGTCCTTGTTCACATCTATCACAAGTTGATGTGTGCTCCTGCCAAAGTGACGTCTCAACTCTTAAAGTATGAGCATGTAAGCGAACACATGCTATGTTTCTTAGCGCGCGCTTGCCCAAATCAAGATGCAAATACCTGGGGACAGATTTAGATTTACACGGGGGGACCTTCAGCCAGACTGTTCGGCTGATCGGCCTGTGACTGGTCCTCGCCAGCCAACAGAATATCCATGTGAAAAAGCTTGGTCCAACTAGAGCACAATAAGAGGACGGAGGTTCATCTACAGAAGAAAGACAACTGCAATTTCAGAGCCATGCAACAAGCAAGTGGGGACAGAAAAGGGCGCACCATGATCAAACAAGGGTCTCAAAGGAAGTGCCATCCAGTGATGATACTTGGCTAATTTGTTCGTGTGGTCACCATGTTCTGCCAAGGCATCAGCATTCCACACACCTCGCAGCCTTTTTCTCAGATCAACAACAAACTCCCTCATGACTATAGGCTGCCCTGACCGAACACAATGAGTAAACACGTTGCACCTGTCCAAGCCTGTGCAGGCAGCCAAAAATTCTGAGGTCCAGCATTTATGGGAAAGACTGCTCATTTCAACAGCTGCTTGCAGTACCTTACTGAGTGTAGTGCTGTTGCTGCGCAGTAAAGGTGCGCAGTAATCTAAGCCCGAGGCTCTGACTGGTCGCTTGCTGGAAAGGAAAGGGAAGGGTTACATAGCTGTACCTGCCTACGAGGGCAGCTTAGCTGATTTACAGATTTACGGAATGGACCGTTAGCCACAACGTTGGACTAATAGGCCTGGTGCTGGTACATTCCAGCACACAGAGGCGGAAACTGTAAACGAGGAAACCGAAGGAAAGGGGTATGTCCACAGGATGCAGAACCAATGCAGCTTAGCTGAAGCATGAAGAGATGCCTGCAACCAAACCAGACCTAAGCTTGAAACTAAAAGAAAAGCTTGAAGTCTACAACTGTTTTTGCGTTGCTAAAAAACAGATATATATAGGAAGCGTAGAAGTTGCTCAAACTGTTTCTCAAAAAAACATGCCACATTCATGTACAGCCCCATGCTTGCCAGGATAGCAATGAGGTATGTGTTGCTTGCTGGTCAATCATGCCCCACTTTTGACCGTACTCCCCACTGCATAGTTTCAGAAATACCACAAGAATTGGATTAGATTACAGAATTTCATGGGATTCGACCTTCAGCCTGGTAATTTCAAAGTTGGCTGCTCGGTCTGCTAGGGAAGGGAAGAGTTAAATCATGTATGATAGCTGTACCTGCCTGCGGGGGCAGCTTAGCTGAGGCAAAACGTGCCTATAACCAAACAGCCCTGAGGTTACAGGGTAAAGAAGGCCTCCGGTCAAAACGGTTGACTGCAAGCTTGCTCATAAAAAAAGCAACAATTCATGTAGAAAAGGAAAAAAGTTTGTTATTGCTTTGATTTAAGAAAGAAGAGATATGATGAGACTGTACATGGTGAATGCCAGGTACATGGGGAGCCACGCTATTGGAAGAGTGAGATAAAGAGAGGAGAGGACCAGAAAATAAGGAAGCACATTTAAGCCAAAGAGAAGAAACATGGGGATGAGTGCATTTGAAAAGAACGGCACAGTGTAACCAAACACGGTGTAACCAAGCCAGTCCAATCTAAAAGCAATACTAGAAGCTCAGTCACAGCATTTCAGGCATGCAGACACGAACTTGGCTATCCTAGGACATCAGCCTGGGCACAACGCTTTCTGCTGTTCTGATGCTAGTTAGGAGGATTTACAGATTAAAAGAAAAGGACCGGCAGCCACGCTGTTGGGCTGATAGGCCTGGTGCTGGTACATTCCAGCACACGGAGGCAAAAACTGTAAGCAGTCACTGGCAGTAAACTGAAAAAACAGGGTTAAAGGAGGGACAGAGAAAGGAGAACGGTTTGAACGAGACTAGAAAAGAAAAAAAAAGAAAAGAAAAGAAAAGAAAATACTACGTAGGCCAGGTCTGGCTGCGTGCATTAAGGAAAGGTCCCCTAACTAGCAAGCTAGCTAGGGCCTCACCGAGGAGGTTCACAGGCCCAGCCTAAACCAAGCTATGAACCAATGGAGAGCAACTAATGCGGGTCTGGCGGGTTGCTGTCAGCCATGCGCCTGCGGGCGTGGACTCTCCTCCTCCTACGAGACTAGCAATTGAAGTGAGAAGCAAGAAAAAAAGGAAGTCCAAACGCTAGTTATGAGGATGTCTTTGTTTTCGTGCGCAAGCAGACTGATGAGACTTATTGCTTTATTTCCAATGCCATGGATACTTTTTGTATGGCTGGCATAGTTCAGCGGGCTGTGCAGCCAAACTACCTTGCTGAAGATCAAGGGGTTATAAGGGGGGTTGGCCTACAGCCCGAGAACCTTAGCAGAGGCCCTTGGGGAGGAGGCTTGGTCAACCTCAGGTGCTTCTAGCCCAGCTTTTATGCCAACGCGCTGAAAGACTTGGTGACGGAATGGTGTATCCAAATAAGGTCGCAGACACCCACTTTGGTTTTTACCCCGGTAGGGGCACTCTGCATCCACTCTTCATCCTGAGGCACTTAAGACATGCTGCAAAAAAGCTCAAGCCGCGGCAATCACCTAGGCTGCATGCTGCCTTCATTGACTTCTCTCAAGCCTACGACACTGTGCCTCGTTTGCAACTTTGGGAACATCTACAACGCATTGCCATGCCTGCACTACTTCTCCAGGCCATTAAGGAAATGTACCAGGATGATGAATATATTGTGATGGATGGGGATAAAAGGGCACATGTGCGTCCAACAAATGGAGTTAAGTAAGGTTGTCCCCTGTCCCCTCTCCTGTTTTCTCTATACATCAATGACATAGGCAGAGATATTAGTGAAGGCATCAGAGGTGCTGTGACAGGGGATGGAGTGAATGGCGTTTCGTACATGCTATATGCAGACGACTTGAGTTTAACTACCAATGATCCAGGTGAAATGCAAGTCATGCTGAATAGATTACGAGCTTATGCAATGAGAAAGGGGCTGACTGTCAATACATCAAAATCAGAGGTCATGCATTTTAATAGTAGGTCGTGTTCTTCTCTGCCTACTTTCATGTATGGAGACGTGGCTCTTCCAGAGAAAGAGCAGTTTAGATACCTTGGTATGCTTGTGGACAAGCGCATGAATTTGAAGGTGTCTGAGGAGCATGCAGTGCGGCCGTACGTGGCTGCCCAGCAAAGGATTAAGGAGTTTGTGCATGAACATGATCTCAGGAATAGGCCACATGCTCTGATTTGGCTCTCTAAGGTGTATGGCATTCTGGCTGGGATGTACGCGTGCCAAGTGTGGGGTACAGAGTACTTACGAGAAGGCAGTGAGTTCAAAAGCCAATTGCAGAAAAGGCACTTATGCTCCTTGAGACGTTTTCTAGGTGTGAAGAGCACTGCCACAAAGTGGCCAGGACTGAGAGAGTGTGGCCAAAAGCCCTTACAGTTTTATTGGTTTAGGGCTGCTGTTAAATTTTTCAACAACATGCTTATTTCTAACAGCGAAACACTACGCCAAGTGCTGAAGGCAGATTTACACCTTGCCGATATGGATGAGTCCTGTTGGCCTTCACATGTGTCTAAGTCATTTAGTTGCATGCGCAATGAGGAGGTGTTTAAACAGAAATTGCTGAGTGCTTCCAAGATTCCCATGCAGGATTTTTTTAGGGGGTTTGAGGTACAGACAGCAAAAGGTTTGGAGGGAAGCGGACGCCCTAAGTCCCTGAGAGGTGAACAGGAAAGCAGTGACTTACCATCATTGGTGTGGAGTACCTTTAAATCAAACAGCACGCACACCCTTCTGTACCCCATCATATCTTTTGAAGGATCTGGATAAAGGATTCATGAGGAATGTGAGTAGGTTCAGGCTTCGTGCCCACTGCTTGAAGGTCGAGTCCTGTAAATGGTTGGGTGGTTCAAATATTTGTGTCTAGGCAGCAACATGCTAACCTTTGTAATCTTATTAGCGCTAAAGCTAAAACTATTCACCCAATCCTCCTGGGTGTTGGTGGAAAAAGAAAAAAAAAATCTACGTAGGCAGAGAAAACTCTCCCTACATCAGTTAAGGAAAGGGCGACACATTGGCTCCAAAGAGCCGTGAGTCTCCCTTACCAAAGTTTTTAAAGGAATTTAGTGTGGATCAGGTGGGTTTCTGGCAGCGCGCGGAACCAAGGTACCGGTGTTGTGATGGGCTTGCTTGTTTTCAATGGCACGCCTAGTAGAGGTAAGCTTGTGCGCATATTGGATAGAATGGGCATGGAGTTTCCTTGCCAAAGTCTCAGATCTCTGTGAGTCCATTCCTAGTTTCCTGAATTGTTCAAGTGTATGTGCAGTGTAGATAGTCCCACCTACACCCAGGAGGATTGGGTGAATAGTAATCTCTGCACCTTGGAGTTGTTTGCACAGTTCACTGTGTTGTTGCTTAGCGGCTTCTAGCTGGGCATTAGGCCTTGTATCTTCACAGTATTTAATTTCTATTAAGTGAATGTGGCGGGCTGGAGTTGTGCTACTCCTAATACTGCGCAGTACCCGGTGTGAGGGTGGAGTGTTTGGCCTGTTTGTGTTCGTGGGTTGGGGTGTGACCAAGATAGCATCAGGGCGGCTGGAGCTGCGTCTAGCCTGCTCAGGAATATTTTGCTTGAAAAGATAGGAGGGTACGATACGGTTAGAGACATGCTCAGGGACGTGCAGGTTATGTTGAGCCAAACGGTCAGGGTTTCCTGCATCCACCTGCACGAGATTGGCCCCATAAGAGCCTTCACTGATCTCTTTCAAAATCATCCTGCAAGCAATATTGTGACGTTCAGTCACCATGTTACGCATAACGGGGCATTGGCACCCAGAAAGGATGTGGAGACCGCTGTCCATGTGATGGCAACCAGGGAGTGGGCACGTAAGGCTAGTGAATCGTTTAAATCTTACTGCATGTTTCTGATTGTAAAGGGTGCCTGTGCGGTACTGGAAGGCAGTGCGTTTCATTCTGGTTGAGATATGAGGCATGCTCCAAAAGGCATTGCTAATTTTCTTGTTTACATGGGGTAGCAGGTTCTGGTAATAGGTGTAATAACCTGTCTTTTGGTTAGCATAGCCCAGCTTGTGCTTGGCATGCATATGGGATTTCAGAGCATTTTTAAGGTCTGGAAGGTACTTTAAGCGTGGGGAAGATGGGCGGGATCGAAGAGGCCTAGGTTCTGTCTCCTCCTGGGCCAGCCAGGTGGAATTGTGGAAGGGGTTTCCTCCAGGGCCAGCGCTAGGGAGTCCAGTATCATGCAGGTTATGATTTTTGAAAGTGGCCTGGTATTTAGCAATTTGATCTGCGCATTCGTTCCCAGCTATTCCAGCATGGGCCTTGACTTTGTAGAAATGTATGTGGTCTTGAGAATTCCGGGCAATGTTCGTGATCATTTTCAAAACATCTCCTTGCACATGATGTCTATGTTTCTCTGGGTACAGGATTTGCTTCCTGGATTGAAAAAGAGAGGCCAGGCTATCTGTGGCAATTGCTTTGTAATCTTGAGTGAGCGCAGCAGAAATGGCCGCCAGCTCAGCTCTTCCTATGTCATTGGTAATACCTTCGCCATTAGGGTCTACCATGCTTATTTTATTACTATTCGGATGGTACACGCCTGCCCCTATGACAGGGGCACCATTTTGGACCTTGCAGCTACCGTCTGTGTAGGTCCAAGACTTCCAATCTTTGACTTTGAGTTCCAGGTAGGGATTTGACTGGCAGGGAGTTTGGGCAATCATGCGTGGGGCGGAGCTGTGGGATCCATGAGACGCCTGTTTTGTATCGGGAGGGAGTTTTTCACATTTCCTTAATCCAGGCATCACTTTATGCCTTGGATTTAGGATGGGGTCGTTACTAACATGATGAAGAAACCCTCTGGCCCCTTTGATGTCATTGGCTATGTAATGGTACAAGTTTACAAGGTTCTTGAGCCAGTTATTGTTCTGGTTGTTCAAGTGGACCCTTGCAGCTGGATTCCAGACTGCAATTACTTGTAAATCCCAGGTATGTTGGGGGAGGGCAACCTCCTGGCTGTTCCAGGATTGGGGTTTGTCATATGTCAGTTCCTTTCTTGGAATGGTCCCGAGCTTATAGCAAATGTGCGGGTAAGCGTTGAGGAGTGTTGAGTAGGGGTTGCTTATCATGTGCCTACCACTTACTGGCAGGAGCATAAAGGTGGCTGTAGCCTCTGTGTTCAGGATGGCTGAGTAAATGGCATGGCGCAATACAAATTTCATGGCTTTCTCATCGTAGATAGGGTGACATATAGACATCCCAGAAAATCTGGAGGAGAGAGAATTGTGGTGGGCACCGAATATAATGTCGCGGGGATCAGAGCTCCAGTAGTGATGGTACTGAGGATTAAAGTCCAAAGGAGATGCCATTTTTTCTTGGGTGACCTGAGCCCAATTTTGGAAAGCAGAGTGAATGTGAGGTGGAAGGGTCCGTGAGAAAGAATCTTTAATTTTTTTGCTTTGGTATTTGTCCTCCAGTTTGGTCTTGCGGGCTAGGAGCCCCAAAACCTCAGATGCAAAGCTTGCCGGAGCAGGGTGGATGCTGTCATGCAGACCCTCTGCCTTGGACCTTTGGAATGCTTGGAAGAGGATGTCGAAACGTTGAGGGGTTATCATCCCGCCACATTTGCCGTTAGTGTTGTAGATGCAAGCTACTCTAGATTTGTAGATTTCAGGGAGGGTGAGGGGGGGTGGGATAGATGGTGTGTGGTTTTCAGGAGCTTCATCTGTTGGGAGGTGATTGGATGAAGGTTCAGGATTGTGCTTGACAAGATCTATTTCTTGGACCCAGAACTCACAGGTGCCTGTGGGCTTGATGTCCGCTTGTGGATTGGTAGGTTGCATATCAAAAGTAATTTTGTTGCGAAGTTCAATGTCTAGTTTTTGGCTCCATGTATTGTTTGAATCAAATTTGTTGAATCCTTGCCTCTCTAGATCGGATAGGGTAGAGTCTGCTGTGGCTAAGAGAAGGTTGGGTTTGTTGAACTGGGATTCAAATTCTTGTATCCGTTGGTCAAATTGTGGCCAGCTAGCTTTGAGTCCTTCTGGCTCCCAGGTGGGTAACCAAGAGACTTTGAGGAGTTCTTCCTCAGAATCACTTGTCCTCTTGACTTTGTCTTCGTTGCTGAGGCTAGCGCAGGCTGGGCAGGCCCAGGCCTCACTTGCATCAACCTGTTGCCTTTGCTCATCATTATAGCATCCAAGTTCTCGCATGCATTTCCAGTGGTACGTACGTTCGCAGACGTCACAAACATACATGTCCAGGTATGGAGTTTCAGAGCCAGCAAACTCATAGCCATGATGGTAGTTGCATATTTGGCAGTGTGCATCTTCGTGCGTGTCAGTGCGAGCAGCTTTGCAGAGACTCTCGGGGTCTGGGTGGAAGCCAGCTTGTTTGAAGAGTGACAGGGCCCACTTCTCTATTATCATGGATCCATAGTGAGTGTGGTACTGTTTCTGTTCAGCAAGATGGTGTGGGGGGCCATCACATGTGCCCTCCCACTTGGCTGGGCAGATTCTCCAATCATCTATATGGGTGATATGAATTTCATCATAGTACACAACGTTGATGGCATGGTTGGCTTTGTGTTTCTCAGCCAGCTCTTTCACCAAATTTTCTTTGTATCTCCATACATCATTAGCTTGCCAGTTTGAAGCCAGTGGATTGATAGGAGGTTCTGGGAATTCTGTCTCAGCACGACGCACTATCCTTCTCCTTTTGGCAGGGCTTTGGATACTGTCTTGTGTGTTTTGGCTGGTCGAGGTGATAGGGTGCGTCTGAGGAATAGGAGGTGTACCAGGGTGCTGATTGATGCTAGATTCTTGGGTGTCCTGGCTCAAGTGCTGCTGAGATTGGCTAAGTTCTTGTTTCCTGCTAGAGCGTGTGCGTGTGCTGGGAGGTCCATCCCCAGGGTTTTCATTTTGTAGTCCAGGCAGACTAGCATCCGGGGTGGAAGCATTTCCAGGGTGTGAAGTGGTGCCTTGCACAGGTGTGTAAGCTGGGTGGACAGGCAAGTGATTGTTGGATCTGCACTGAGAGCGAGTTCTCCTACTAGGTGGTTCATCTATGGAGGAATTCACACTAGCAGGGATCACCTCTTGTGTGAGGGGGTAGATCTGCTGTGTGGTTGGTATGTTAATGGGTTGGTTCGTGTTATGTGATACTGGATGGGCTGGGCATGCTGCACTTATGCTAGTGGTTGGGGCTGAACGCGAAGTGGATGTCCTTGGGAGGCGGCGCCCAGTAATACCATGTCTGTAATGAGTTGTTGAGGGAGGCTGTGGTGTGGGTATAACTTGTGTAGGGCGGTTATTGCAGGGTTGCGGTTGTGCTTGAATGTTGACTGAAGGGTTGAGTTCTTCATTGAATTGGGTAACAAGGAGGCCGCTTATGTGGGCATTGTTGATGCGGCGGTGGACTGCAGGAACATTTGCCTCTGTATTCTTTTGGGCAAGGATCTTTTGGATTGCTTCAGTGTTGAGCTCTTCGGTTGAGGGCAGGTTGACGAGAGCTGCTAATCTGTTGAGTGCTATTTTGCATTTGTTGTTCACCCTGGAGTATTTTGCTTGGAGTTAGGCAACTGTGATAACTTTTGTTCCGCAGGGGGTCATGAGGTCATGTATCCCATTGATATCAAGGTGCATTAGGGGTTGAACAATGCAGGTGAGAAGGTCCGATAGGTTGCGGGGGATTGGTTTTTGTAGCGACAGAGCTTCAGCTATGATTTTCAGGTCGTCATGGAACATGCTTACCCCTTCCTTTCTGAGGTGGAGTTCACTGTGGTGGATGCTGATTAATTGGCGGGCTCGCATGCAGTGATTGAGTTGTCTTTTTATTCGAAGGTTGGTTTTAACACTCTTGTTAAGGAAGTCCATGGACAGGCTTTTAAGGTGTGTGACTTGTTTGGTGAGGAGATGGAGGCTGACAGCGCGGTGTCTTGCAGAGGGGTCCTCCAGGCTGGAAGTGAGCGCTGAGGCCATGCGTCTGTAATATTCCACACAAATAGAGGGGCGCCCTAGACCATAGTTATTCACATCCTCTCGAATCATAGCTGCTGGTGTGCTTTTGGCAAGATTATATTTGTATTTGATGGTTCTGTCAATCATTTTGTCCCAAATAATAAGGTCTGCTGGAGTGCAGGGAGTAACTGCAAATGCATAGGCGAGACTAGGACTTATAGCTATACGGATCATATCTTTGGCTTGACGCGGAGAGGTCTGGGAGAAGTCAAGCTTTTCAAGCTTGTCTCCCAGTTTACAGGTCATATTTTGGATCTGGTGCTTCCAATTTAAGTCCATGGTGAGCTGCACGCCAAGGTAGGGGAACGGCTTGTCAGATGGCAGGAATTGGGCTTTCTGCCCTTGAATTTCTATTTTTCCTAGGAGGTTGTGACTGAGCAGTTGGGAAGGTGTGATCCCGTTTTTGTCTTTTGAATGATGGCTGTGAAGGATGCCTGTGGCTTTTGTTTTACTGCCTGAGATAACGAGCGCTGCCCAATCTGAGTATAGTGTAAGCTTTTGGGCTTGAACTTTGAGGTCTTGGATTGTGCTTGTGGGACACAGCAGGTCATCAGCAAAAGCGGCGCTGCTCAGGATGTTTTTAAGGTGATTGTCCCGAGCATTGCGGTCAGGGATGCAGCCATGCTGGTATCCACGCGCTCCTACATGGAGCCATCGTAGGAGGGGTTCCATGTAGAGCAGAAAGAGGAAGGGCGATAAAGTATCACCTTGGATTGTACCTCTCTCAACAGGGATTTTCTTGGTGTTTTCTCCTGATGGAAGCCTGACTTGAGTGGTGGCATCTTCATAGAGATTTTTGACTGTGTCAATGGCATCAGTAGGGAAGCCCAGGTCATACATGATCCAGAGCATTCTGTCATGGTCAGTGGTATTGAAAGCGGAGGTGAAATCTACAATCAAAGCGTAGATATCTTTTCCAAATGCTTTGGCATCTTCAAGCCCCATGGTGACATTCTGGAGTTGGTGGATTGTGTCTTTTTGGTTGCGGAACCCTGCTTGAGTAGAGCTGAGCAGGGAGTGTGCTTCCGCATATTCGTAAAGTGTGTTTGTGACCATGCGGGTCCAGAGTTTGTAGAGAGTGTTGGCAAGCCCAATGGGCCTGTAGGAGGACAGCTCTGTCTCTTCGCCTTTGTTTTTGTCAATCAGGATGGTATCACTGGTCTTCCATAGTACTGGGGTGTGGCGAGTGGCCCACATGATGATGAAGAGTTTGTGGATGCTTTCCTGGATGTCATGTGGAAGCATTCTGAGGATCTCATTCACTATTCCATCAGGTCCAGGTGATTTGTTATTGCTGAGTGATTTAATGCACTCGTTGAATGTGCTTTTATCAAGGATCTTATAATGTAGCCAGTCTCTTTGCCCACTACCTTGTTCTTCATCTTTTGTGATGTGAGATTGGAGCATGAAGGGATCCGGAACAGTTTCTGTTTTTCCAGCCTGCTCCCATGGGTAGTTGCGAGGTGCTTCCTCTGGCAGATATTTACCAGTTTTAATGTTCACCGCACTCATTGCTTCTGTGTAGTACCTTTCAATGATCTTGGCCTGCCTTTCTGGTTCGGTCTCAATAGTGTTAGTTTCAGGGTTACGGAGGGCTTGTAGGCCTGCTCTAGGCTGCGCATTTTTATCTCTGAAGATTTCTTTGTGCGCTTGTTTGGGATTCCTGTTAATCATTTTGTTCAGTTGTTTGCGTGCAATGTTGTTGTTTTCTTTGTTCCGTGTGTCATCTATGTTTTTGATGGCTCCTCTTGTGCAACTTGAAATGCTTTCAATTTGTTGGAGGAGGGGCAGGTCGAGGTCTATGTATTCTAGCCCCATTATGGCATTGCATAAGGCTTGGTTCTCCTTGTTTTGATCTACTATGGTTCTGGCGCTATCGGCCTCAGGCTGGGTACTAACGGGAGGCTTCAGTTGGGACTGTATAAACTTAGCAATTCCAAGCTTCTTCCGAAGGGCGCGCCGCTTATTGCTGATTGGCCTTGGGTTGTAATGATTGTGGTCAGAGGAGACTATTTTTGTGCTACAAGTTTTGAGTGCTACCTGAGAGCAAGTGTGGATTAAGTTGGCAACACCTTTGGCTAGGTCTTCTACAACCTCTGCCGCAGGTTTGTTGCCCAGTGTGTCCAGCCTTGCCGTCTTCTTTGCTGAAGTTCCTTTCAAATTTTGCAGGAAATTTGTGGCTTCTGCATGGGCGGGGTTCAAGAGGTGTAGGATTTCTTCTAGCTCCTGAATGGCTCCATGTGTTGGATCTTGCAGGGATTGTATGAAAGCAGCCCGATCCGAGTCGCTTACAGGGCGATTGAGGACTTTTTGAGGGCACTCCTTGGGTGATGTAGGGGCAGGGAGAACAGGTATATGTATGTTAAGGGTGCTGGTAGGGATACTGACCATAAGGGGGACATGGTCACTGAGGGTTCCCAGGTCAGGGGTGCAGCAAGGGGGGCATACATGGGCGAGTTCAGTTGGGAGGACAACATCATCTATCCGGCTGCGCGTGTATTCTGTGCAATTATTGTCGATTTTGCGGATTGCTTGGCAGTGAGTCCAAGGTCTGGTGGTTTCCTCTCTACATGGAGAGAGGTTGTTGGCGTGAAGGAAGTTGCGGTAGGCTCTATCAGCTGGATAGGTCCTGTTGCTGGTGCGGTCATCTGTTTAGTAAGTAGCATTCATGTCACCAATCATGAGGGGAGTGCAGTTTCTGTGTTTTTGTATCAGAGTCTGAATCTGCTCTTGCATTTCAAGCCTGCTAGCCAAGTTCTCCACAGAGCTCCCAGAGGGCCAGTAGGTGCCTATTAGTAGAAGATTTGCATTGGCTCCCTGAAGAGTGACAGATGCAATTCTTCCCTTGGAGTTTAGAAGGGCCGCAGAGCAACGGGTGGCCAGAGCAAGAGTCTCTCGGACACAGATAATGGTGCCTCCTGTTTTGTCAAAGGCTGGCCACCATTTGTAGTTTTTTAGGCAGGAATACATCCATGGAGGATGTTTGCTGGTATTGGTTAGTTTCGTTTCTGTAAGTACTACTACATCTGGGTTCATGGTGGCTATTGTGTGTCGGACGTCCCAATAGTTTTGCTTGAGTCCTCTGACATTCATGGTCATAATTTTCAGCTTGCCCAGGAGTTTTGGGGGGTTGAGCTGAGTATCGTTACTGTGACAGCTTTGACTAATTTGTGGAATAGGCTGAGTGGGTGCTAAGGGAGGACAGTATTCTTGAGACATGGTTCTATCTTCTTCCATGGGCTGTGTAATGCAATCAGGCAGTGGGGGCGACGCTGAGGGTGGTGTAGCTGTGGGTTCTGGGGTAGTTTCTATATGTATGATGCCATTATCCTGCCTATGAATGTCTGGGTTATAAGGGAAGTCTGGGTCAGCTAAGTGGAGGTCACTTTCGGGGTGGAGACCATCCCATGCGCTGCCCTGCTGTAGAAAAATAATGCTGCCTTGTAATCTACTCCAATCGCTGCTGGTGAGCATCTCCTTTGGGTGGTCGTTGTGAGAGTCTAGTAGGAACCAAGAGTTGGCATTCTGAGGAGAGTTGTCATTGCTACGTTTCAGGGTAACAGCGTGTCCTTGAAGAGTCTCAGGATCAGTGGCTGTGGTCAAGATGACTGCGTCTTTGTAGGCAGCAGTAAGGAGGATGCCCTCTACTAGTTCTTTGGTAATCTCACCAGCAGCTAAGTCAGTATGGCTGTGATACTGGAGTACAAAATTTTTGTCCTTGTTCCAAGGGATCTTGCTTAGGTAATGGTTGAGAATCACTATGTTGAAATTGCCCATGTCTGGAGAGTAAAAGCGGTTCAAGAAAATGTGTCTTTGGAGTTTCCGGTCAAGAAGGGTTTTGTTCATTCTATCGATGTGAGAGAGGACCTCATGTCCAGAGATGACATGTTCTCCCAGTGCCATGTTGAAAGAGTGGACTAAGCAAAAAGCCTTTTCTTGTTTTTCCATGTATGGAGGATTAGGGTGGTCAAAATTTTCACTTATATTTGCATCCAAAAGGCTGAGCTTGAAGGCTGTGAAAGGCAGTAAGATGTTGGAAGGGTTTAAGTCTATTGGCCTGCTATTGAGTGAGTCTAGGAGTTTCCAAGTGCCTCTAAATTTTTTGATGGCAAAAGCATGGTGATTGTTGCGGCAAAGGAAGGCATCGCAGTTATGCCGGCTGGCCAAGGAATTAAGCAAGGCACAAATGTTCCTGGTGTTTCTAGTGAACTCATGTAATTTGGTTTGGTAAAGGTTGTTGTGCTCAAGCCATTGTATGATGACACTGTCAGAGAAGCCAGTGTTCCTATCGTAGGCATGAAGCCAGCCCTCAAAGCTGATGTCAATATTGTACCGAATTCGGATAAAGTTTAACAAAGTTTCTGGAGTCACAATGCAGTCTCCAAACACATTATTGATTGCATGTGCTTGGCAATGGTTGCTTCCGGGCACTTGCTGCTCAAAATATAAATCATTGCACAGTGTTGGCATGCCAATTTTGCGCAGGTTGCAATCCAGTATATCACCACCACAGGAGCTGTATGTAGTATCGTCTAATTGGAGGCCAAAAAAGAGACCAAAACTTCTGGCACAAGTAGGGTACCCAAGGTCTGATGTGCTAGTACGACAAGAGTACAAAGCGGCACAGGTGGAAGGATCAGTATCAGCAAGTATCTCAGTCATGTGGCCATTCAGAGAATCAGAAGCATTGCAGTAAAGGTGGGCATGCCTTGTAAGTGGCAAGCCTGAACCAAGAAAATACTTAAGAGGACTAAGAAGATACCCAAGAGAGGTGTGCCCAAGATCTGAAGCATGAGCAGCATACCAGATACGGTTGTGCTTAGGGGTTCTGTTTGGTACGCTTGTGGGGGTTGGAAGGACCTCCTGGTCCCGACTTTGGCTTGTTGTCCTGTGTAGAGAGCAAGTGAGGTCCAGGGTGTGCGTGTGCAGTTTGTCTAGGCCAGCTGTGTTGGGTGTAGCCCTTTTGCTATGGCTGTCTTGACTTTTATATGCATGCATACTTTTGGTCCAGGCTAAAAGCAGGAAAGCAGTGCTCTTATGCATAATGTGAGCATTTGTCCTTAGATGGCATTGAGGACCTGTACGTGAGCATGTGAGCTGATGGGCTAGGGTGCATATGTATAGTTTGGCTGTGTTGGATGTGGCCTTTTTGTCGAGGCTGTTTTTAGTATGCAGGCTTTTCTCTTTATTTTTCAGCACAGTATAAACGTGAATACTCCTGGTGCAGGATACGAACAAGAAAGCAGTAATTTTTTGCATAATGTTATCATTTGTCCTCAGATGGCATAGAGGACCGGCACGTGAGCATGTGAGCTGATGGGCTAGGGTGCATATTTGCTGCTCGTCTAGGTTGGCTGTGTTGGATGTGGCCTTTTGAGTAAGATTGATGTTTTGGGTTTGATAAGGTCCGACAGAGGTTATCCGGCAGCCATGGGCTGCATAGCCTGTGCTAGGAACCCTTTTGAGGGTAACAGCATGTCCTTGGTCTCCTTCATTTGCTGTGGTAAGGATTGCTGCATCTGTATAGGCTGCTCCATTCAGGGTGTTTTCAATCAGGGCTTCGGTTATTCCACCAGCAGGGATATCATTGCGGGCATACTGAAGAATGTACCGTCTTTCTTGGTTCCAGGAACAAGTTGTGCTTAAATAGTGATTAAAAATCGTAATATTGAAATTACCCCTGCCGCGAATGTAATAGCGACGCAGGTCGATCTGGTGTAGGTTACGTCTCGCTAGTGTGTTTTCCATTTCACTGATGTGAGAAAGAATATCGTAACCAGAAATGATGCGTTCTCCTAAGGCCATGTTGGACGAGTGCACTGGGTAGAAAGCTTTATCTTGCTTCTCCATGTAGGGGGGGCTGAGTGGAACAATGCCTTTTCCATCATCCTCAATGATGCGGGAAAGCTTGAAGATAGTGAAGGGAACTATTTACACTGAACATACCCTCATGCAATTAAAGAAACTAGGACTGGACCACCAACGTGCCACTAAGCTCGCTAAAAAACTCCATGCCCATTCTGTTCATTATGCCCATAAACTAGTCTCCACACGCCGCGGTATTGAAAACAAGAGTGCCTACCACAGCCATTTGGTTCTAGAGCCAGGTGCTTCTAATAACCCTCCAGATCCTCATTAGTTTCGTCTCTCTTTCTTGTCTCGTGGTGGAGGAGGCTCACGGCTCTTTATGAGCCAATGTGCCTCCTTTTCCTTAATTGATGTAGGGAGAGTTACTCTTCCTACGTAGTTTTTCTTTTATTTTTCCAGGACGAGAAACATGTTCTTTTTTACTGCAATTGCTGTGAGTTGTGTGAGCTGCGCAGAAAATACAAGGACCTGTTCATTGATCTTTTTAAACCATTACACCTACACCTCCACGTCTCCCACAGGATGTCCTGTCTAGGCACCATTCAGCATGTGAATTCCCAGGATGTCAATATTTTTCTAAACCAAGATAACAACAAACTTCCTTTTTTTCTTCATGACCTCATGTGTATTTATGAACAGGCTAGCAGTCAAACGTCTTGACTGAGGCCTTTCTCCCTTGCAACCCCTGTAACCCTTAAACCATTACATACTTTTGCCCAGCTTCCAAACACTGTTTTTATTCCTTTCTTGGCGAGCTTTCACATTTTGACTGATTTCGAGGTCAATGCTTTCCTAAATCAAGACTCATACAGGTTTTCAAAATTTGTCAGAATTTATTTCAATTTTTGATGCTGGATGAGAATGTTTCACCAGCAGCCGATCAGCCAGATTCTCGGGCTGTAGGCCAACCCCTTGTAACCCTTGTAACCCTAGCCCAGCTTCTGCCACTCCAGCACTTGCCTCCTCTGTTGTGGTCTTGGACAGGATGACTGGTAAGACAGACATAGGGAGTATTGATCGGCTTGAGCAACACAAATTCCTGCACGCACCTTGAACAAAAGCAACCTCTTATCTGCTAGCACTACCTCCAGGCTCCAAACCCATAGCTTGAGAAACCCAAACAGGAAAAAGAAGACCGTGCACATCATCCTGATTGGTGTGACTGGTGCTATCTACAATGACTCCGATCAATTCTTTGAGCTGACCAGCATCCAAATCGAGTTACCATGCCATCCAGAGACCAACGACCACTGATAACATCAGACATGCTTTCCATCTACAGGGGTTTTCCGTTGTGGGGGATTGCTGGGCGACAGTGGAGTAAGGGAGAAGGAGAGTCCGGACGCTTTAAGGCATGGCGGGCAGCCCTCCAGATCCCCATTAGCTCTGTTCTGGCTTCCTCTCCTCTCTTAGTCTAGCTGTGTCTAATTTATGTTTGAGGGCCCTTTGGTGAGCCCTTGCTAGCTTGCAAGTAAAAAAACCTTTCCTCACGCGGCTTTCTTTTGGCTGGCATGCTTTCTTTCTTTCCTTTTTGATAATCCGATGCCTGGAGACTCTCCAGAGGAGAGTGACCTGGGGTCATCCTATCCTCATTTTTTGGGTACGTGCTGTCTACCTTAATAGTTCATGATGCCATCATGAACTATTAGCCATGTCAACCAGTGGTTGACATGGCTAGTTTAGAAAAACAGGAACGAGCATGTCTTCACGATTTAGTTTTTCTTTTCCTTTCTTTCCAACAGTGTAGGCCAGTTGAACCTACTACATTTTGAGGTGGAAATTTTTGAAACAAAAGAATGTGCAGCGTGGGCTGAGTGAGGGTGTTCAATGGTACAGTATACCTTGATGGATCAAGCGTGCAGTCCATCTGCTCAAACCACACCTTGCCAACAAGCTGTATTTCAGCTACAGCATACGTAGCGTTCATTGGCATGCAGACGTGCAAAAAATAATGTACATGGCACACGGCCCAAAGCAGGACTATGGTAACAAGCTGAATAACAAGGAACAGAGCATTAACTATCAAACAGGAGGAGGAAAAAGCACTCAGGATGCACAGCAAGGCTGCTGTCTCGAGACCCCGCCACAGAGGCTTTAATGTCCATTGAATCAAAACTCCTCAAATACATGAATTACATAATAATGTCCATTGACTTACAAGAAACATATATGCACAGTGCGTCATTTGTCTGGCAGAGCCTCTTTGAGGACCAAGACAATTCATGCACGCACACTTCCTCAAGACTTGCGCTCTTCTAAGAAGGCAAAGAATATACCGCATGGTTTGTTGCAACATGAAAGCAGCATCAAGCTGTCTGCCTGCGGTCGGGCCAAAGGGAATGGAAATGCAGACACAACAAAACAAACTCACTGCACCTCTCAGACAAGTGCATCTTACATTGTACAGACAGCCTATCTGTGCACAGTCAAGACAATGATGCTATGTACAATCTGTGAGCCGCGTTCCAAGCACTGCAGTGCAGAACCACAGACCTAGGTTGCACTGCCGCAATGCAGAGTGGCCACATTACATTGCAAGGCTGCATGGCCACATTGCACTGCACTGCATGACCACATTGTACCGCAAGGCTACATGGCCACATTGTACTGCATGGTTGCATTGCACTGCGTGGCCGCAACGCACTGCATGGCTGCATTACACTGCCACAATGCAGAACCCCTGTCCAGGTTGCACTGCCGCGTTTAGGTTTGGGAGGGAAGCTACTCCCAATCCGCAACTCCGGTAGAGGGCTCAGTCACTCCAGCTGCATGCGCAAGCAGAGGCATCCAAGTGGAGGCATACACACTTGCATGTGTGGGCCCTCAAGTACACACATGTGCTTGTCATGTGTGCATGTACGTGCCTTGCATGTGTGCGCACTCAGGTTCACACATGCGTGTGTCATGCATGCAAGCACAAGTGCCTCAGTAGGTGCTGCCCATGCACCACGCTTTGGGTCCCCAGCTTGCAGCTTAGCCTGTGGTGATTTTTAAATGCAGGTGGGCGCACAGCAAATGGTCACTAGTAGCGATTCACTCCTGTTGCAGATAACTCATTTCCCTAGCACGCCCTGAAGGAGAAGGAACTAGCAGAGGTGCTTTAATCGCACATGGCACCACGATCTTATTGTGTGCCTGGTTCTTACAAAATGCTAAATACTTACTCAGGCCCTAAGGAAGGTTCATTAAGTATGCATATGAGCAGCGCACACAAGCACACACACACAACATGTAGGCACTTTGAAAGATGTACATCGGTGCGCTCCACTCAACCAAATACAAGGCGCCCTTATGTTATTAATCCACACACTTGCACCACACAGCACTCGACAGCAAAAGGGGCCTGCTTTCAGCCTTCCAAGACTCCAGAGAGCCTTGCACACGTGTTTCTGCACAGGTCTTCTTATACTGACACACACACATACACACACAGGAAGCTTGGCACTTTTGGCAGAGCAGAGTGTCAATCTTTGCTGCCAGCCTACCTGCAGGTGGTGGCACTTGCGCCGGCACAGGTGCTGGAGCGAAGCCACCACCAAAGTCGCCAACCCCAAATCCTGCGGTTTCAGCCTGCGGAGGGCCCGTGAGGAGCTCTGCGGCCTCAAAACCACCTGGACCAGTAGAAGTGGCTTGTAAGCTGTGTGTGTGTGTGCGCGTGCACTTGTGTATGTAGTAACTGAAAGCATAGCTTCAACCCACCCTGCCAGCTGCATCATCCAGCTTGCCTGTCATGCTAGAGATGCCAAACCAGTGGTGCAATAAATGTGGAGCTTCAAGTACCACGCTTCACCTCTGAACCTCCCAACCACCGACCCTCTTTACAGTGCCAGCAATCATCCAGGCATACCAGCAGATTCAGTTGAGATGGGGAAGAAAGAGGTGTCTATTTCATTTGTGAATGCCGTGCGTCGCACCTTCTTCGGGAGCAGGTCCACCCCACCCAGCATCAGCTGGGCTGAGTGCAGCAGCCTTCTCACCAGGCAGGAAATCCCCAAAGCCACCAAAACCTGTTCCCATACAAATAGACGGGGCAGAGTCGGCTGCTTCATGCTTGTGAGTGGGATGATTAGAGAGGGGGTTCCAAGGGCGAGATTCAGGAATAAATCTGCTTATGGTAAGTGGTTCCATGCCTCTGTATTTTCATCACCATCACAGCAAAAGCATCCTTTTGCCAGGAGGTCAAAGTATAAAGCATGCAGCAGGACCCGAGGGAATAAACAGAGAACTCCAGCTTCAAACATAATGGCCAGTTTGAGACACAGGCAACCATGTAGCCACAGTACGAGCCAAACTGGCTGGAGCACTGTATTGGCTAGACAACATAACAGACACCAAGCGGCCAATGCCCCAAAATCTCACGATCACCGCATATGCTGACATACAAACACACTCACACACACGCACGCGCGCTTACACAAGCTCGCACATATACAGACGCACACACATATGCACACACATACACACACCTCCCACATCAGCCGCGGGTGCTCCAAAACCTGCACCACCACCTCCAAACCCAGCGGTCTCTGCCGCCACTTCCTCTGCCTCTGTCTCCTCAGGCTCCCTGTGTGCAAGTGCGCAAGCGTCCCTCTGTGTGCCAGCGAGCCAGCGCGCAACTGTGAAGATGCAGTCACACCCATCCATCCTCAAGCCCATCCATCATTCACATGTGCCTGTGTGCAAGCATGCCTCCTCTATCTCCACAGGGTCCCTGTGCATAAGTACGCTACGGAGCAGGCAAAGCAGCGTGCACACTCTTCCACCCCCAAATACATGACAGTATCATTTGCACAGGTTGCATCCAAGAAGACCTCCCCTGCCTTGTCCGACTTTTGATGCAGGGGCACGGCTCCTTTGAAAGCAGCAGCAAGGCAGCCAACCTAGTTGTTGGCTACAAAGGCCAAGAAGCGAGAGAACCTCCCCGAGCTTACCGATAGAAGAAGAGGTCCACTGATGGACAAACTTCAGAAAAAGGCTTCTCTGGCGTCACAACTCCTCGCATCTGCAAACAAAGCAGGGCACTCACAAGCTTACATGCAAACCTCTGTGCACACCTATCCTGTAACATGGGTGGGAGGTACACTGCGATAAACTGCAGCATAAGCGGAAGAAGCTTGTAAGGCCTGGCTTAAGCGCTCCCTTATATAGAAACAAAGACCGCCTTGTTGTGGCTACAAAATCAGTGTCAGCTCCTGTGAATTCCCTTGGCTCAATGCAGGCATGCTAACCAGGGACAGAAGGGAGCTGACGGCGTGGTCAATGGATTGAAAGATATGAGTGATCAGTGGATTGAAAGAATAGAGTGGTCAGAGTGGTCAATGGATTGAAAGAATAGAACACCCGTGGATGCAAAACAATAAAACAACTGGATAAAGGATCGAAATTGCCTGGGAGATATGCTGTGCCACTGACATGCTCATGCACTCAGACATGAAATGATGATGCAAACAAAACAACATAATGGATTGCATGTGTGGCCTGGCTTAAGCGCTCCCTTATATAGAAACAAAGACCGCCTTGTTGGAGCCACAAAATCAGTGTCAGCTCCTGTGAATTCCCTTGGCTCAATGCAGGCATGCTAACCAGGGACAGAAGGGAGGGAGCTGACGGTGTGGTCAATGGATTGAAAGATATGAGTGATCAGTGGATTGAAAGAATAGAGTGGTCAGAGTGGTCAATGGATTGAAATAATAGAACACCCGTGGATGCAAAACAATAAAACAACTGGATCAAGGATCGAAATTGCCTGGGAGATATGCTGTGCCACTGACATGCTCATGCACTCAGACATGAAATGATGATGCAAACAAAACAACATAATGGATTGCATGTGTGGCCTGGCTTAAGCGCTCCCTTATATAGAAACAAAGACCGCCTTGTTGGAGCCACAAAATCAGTGTCAGCTCCTGTGAATTCCCTTGGCTCAATGCAGGCATGCTAACCAGGGACAGAAGGGAGCTGACGGCGTGGTCAATGGATTGAAAGAATAGAGTGGTCAGAGTGGTCAATGGATTGAAAGAATAGAGTGGTCAGAGTGGTCAATGGATTGAAATAATAGAACACCCGTGAATGCAAAAAAATAAAAACAACTGGATCAAGGATTGAAATTGCCTGGGAGATATGCTGTGCCACTGACATGCTCATGCACTCAGACATGAAATGATGATGCAAACAAAACAACATAACGGATTGCATGTGTGGCCTGGCTTAAGCGCTCCCTTATATAGAAACAAAGACCGCCTTGTTGGAGCCACAAAATCAGTGTCAGCTCCCGTGAATTCCCTTGGCTCAATGCAGGCATGCTAACCAGGGACAGAAGGGAGCTGATGGTAAGGTGGTTAATGAACTGAAAGAATATATGATATATTATATATCATCCGTTAAAGCACAAAACAACTGATTCAGGGTTTGAACTCGTCAGATAAGCATGCAAACCTTAAGACACATGCTGTACCACCAAAACACTTGCGTATTGAAACTTGAAATGACGATATGAAAGAGGAATTATTCACTGCATGTGTGGCCTGAATTAAGCGCTCCCTTAATCAAAGCTAATCTGAATTTGGCTTAAAGCAGGTATGCTAATTAGGGACAGAAGGGGGCTTTTGACTGTGAGTTTGTGAGTGTTGCTGTAAGGTCAGCCAAACATTGAGTTACATGAGGCGTCCTCTTCTGTGCAAGGAAACTACAGAAGACACCAGTTGCCCTCCCCAAAATCAAAAGCGTTCCCAAGCAGCACGGACATGAGCGGCTGTTGTTGCTGCTTATCCATGCTGGGAATAGGAGTAGTGATGACAGCGAGCTACTCCCTGCCTCATCTTCTTGCCTGTGTCAAGCCCAAGCTCTGCAATGGAGGGCAGAGTCTAGCAGGAGAACACTCTTATAACTGAGATCCCACCAGAGCATTGCTTCAAGGAGATTATGAAATCCCCATCTTCTTGGCAACCTAGACTGGACTTTGCAATGGAGGCCAGCCTAGCAGGGTAGCGCTCTTCCAAACTCAGGTCCTACCAGGTAATTGATGTAAGAGAAAACAAAGAAAGCAAAGAACAGTGCAATCAAGGCTAGCTGCTGCGACAAAGCCATGATGATCTAGCAAGGCTCCAACAAGAAGCTATCCTGCTAGGGAAGACCTGAAGCCATACTTTTTACAGCACCACCTATCCATGCTTGTGTTGCTTCTGCAAACAAGACCTGGACACACTGATCATGGCCTTTGAAAGCATACCTCACCTCCAGCACCATGCGAGCTAGTAGGTAGTACATGAGCCCAATAGAGAGCCGGCTCTTGTTGTTCACAGGAATGGCGATGTCCACATGATGCAGAGGACTGGTGGACGAAAAGACAAAGGGGTGCATGTTTGCGCAACTAGGATAGTGAGCTTGTTGTATGGAATGCATGCGTGGAACATATGAAATGTGTGTGTGACTTAGCTAGTAGGCAAGCATGAAACTCCATGCATTCAGAGGAAACCACAAGTGAGCAAATAGTGATGGAGATGAGGTTCCTGAAGAAGCTTTACAGAAGCCAGGGCATCGCAAGCATGGCTTTTTGTTGATTCAATTAAACTATGCAAGCCAGGCTTCCGTGAGGTTTAATAAGTGCTGGCAAATAACAGCAAAAGGTTCTCAATAACAGGCATTGCCCAGAGGAACTAAGCAGTGGAAGCGTGGCATGGCATGTACCAGATTTCAGACTTTATCCAGGTGTACACAAATAATAACATGCTTATTTGCATCCATGGACGTGCAGGCGCGCACGCACACACACACATACACACGCGCACACACACACACACAAACTCATACACACTCACTCACACTCTCACATACACACACACCACACCTGTCTGTGTCAGCAAATGCGATGCAGGGGATGCCCATGTATGCTGCCTCCTTCACCGGTTGGTGGTCAGTTCTTGGGTCTGTCACAATCTGCACAAGGATCAGTGCATCAAGAAGTGCACCTCTTCCATCCCGTTGCATAAACAGCAAACCACTTATCCTGTCCTGCTCATGTAGCAAAATTTGTCTGCGCAAGCAGCAAAGTAGGCAGATTGCGGCAGCAGGAAAAACCATACTTATTATTGACCCACTGAGTACAGGCAGCTGTGTTTGCTGGAGCTGGCTGCTGAACCATGTACCACGTTTTGCTTGATTCAAAATGAGAGAGGCCTGTTTTTGCCTGGTCTTGGTAGCTGATGTGTCTCATGAACATTACCATCCGCCCTTTCTTGCCACAACACCTGGAAGCCAGCAATGCCTTTGCATGCTATTTCAAGCATGCCTTCACATTTTTAGAAGCTTGGGCACCATAAGGCATTTCCTCTGTACCGGCTTCTGAAGCTGGAGTGGTGTCCATAAGCCTTCTCCACAAAGTGGGGGTGAAGGAGCATGGCATTGTGTACAGCAATAAACCATAAACCCTGATCCCTATCACTGCTGAAAGTGGCCAAGGTGCAGGCATCAATGCCTTGCACCCAAGGAGAAACGACAAGGGGACGAGACAGCTTGAAAGGGGATCTGAGCATACTCACAATCAGGCGTGGCTCCTCGAACCTCTTTTGGATTTGGTTTGTGAAGGTTCCAGGTGTGTGCCGGCCAGCCTCACTCTGCAATTATGAGTGAACAGAGCTGAAACGCGTTAAAATTTGAGACCTAGGCACATCAAGGACAAGCCTGAGCACCTCCTTTCAATTGCATCTTTTCAGGGTTAGGGCTCCCGCACTGTTGAATGGATAGCAATGCGCAACCGCCCATACCTTGCAGTTCAAGTACTGGCTGAACTTCAGGACTGCGCGTTGCCCATAGGGGCGGGCACTGTGTGGAAAATCAATCCAAATAAGTGTGGACATCCAATCCAAATGATGTATGGACAGCTCATCCCAACAATGTGTGGGCAAGCAATCTAAAAAGATGTGTGGACAACCAAGTTAGGGCAATGACCATGAAACACAGTCTTTTTGGTGGCTTGTACTGCACCATCTTTATCAGGGCCCCCCCATGCCATGTGGCAAGGGATCCACATTTGCTGGCTGTGCTGAAAAGCACTTAACACAGCGCAGCAGTGGTTCACAAGGCTCTCGTACAGAGCTCTTACCTATATATAGAGGTATTTGGGTATCAGCTTGCTGATCACTTAACACTGTGAGATGTCTATCAAGCGGCCACAGGGCATTGCCCAGACAATCAAAAGACCTTAACAAATGAATAAGAGCGGCGAGACACACACCTGAGAGCCATCACGTCTTGCGGGTTCTCGATGGCCACGATGACCCTTGCTGCCATCTGCCAGGACATTCAGATGGTGTGAGTGTACAAACTGGACACTATAGTCTGCTGCAACAAAAGAAACAACAGAGGCCATGACAACAGGGTCAGTCAGATGGGCATGGCTGAGGGGGGTGGTGAGCAGCAGCCGGTGGAGGGTGTGTCTGAGACAGATGAGGAGGAAGAGCAAGAGTAGGGGATGTCCAGACATGGAAGCACAGATTGGGCTGGAATGGATTTGGATGAGGAGGAGGAGGAAGTGGGAGGAGTGGAGGAGGGGGGCATGGGTGCGAATGAGGCTGAGGGGGGGGTTCATGCAGCGGTTCCTGGCAGAAGGCGCGAACGTGTGAAGAAACCACAACGCTCGTACCAGATGCACAGGGATGTGAACGCAGCATGGAACCTGTGGGAAGTGTGCGTGGCTCAGTACTTTGGGCATCCTAGGCCTAGGTACCTGAGAGCGGACACCGCGGCATAGCCGCCGGAGTGCCTAATTGCTGCCTCCAGAAGACAGGCACCGTGAAACTAAATTGGTGTATTATGTCTTACATTTGCCTACGCCACTCACAAATAAGAGCTAAAATGATAAGGAATAATGAGGAATGACGTGTGGGAGGCAGACAAAGATACAGAGCAGAGTCATGTTTTCATCTCAGCAAGACCTTAGATTGGACTGACCTGGTGACAAGCACTTTCTGCTTCAGCTTAGATGTATTTGCAGGCAGAAACTTATATTTTATCCTTTCCTTTCCTTTCCTTTCTTTTGTATATCCTTTTGCTTATTTGATGCAAGGAGAGTCTCTGCCTACGCCGTTTTCCTTTCATTCCTTCCTTTTCCTGTGCAAGGTCTCATGCCATGCCTTCCTACAACTTACCTTGAGTTTCTCGTACGTCTTCTCCAGGTGGATGATGTGAATGCCAGCATCATTTCGACGGAACACGTAGCGTTCCATGCTGCAATTGCATGCAGACACAGCAAAAGGGATGATGGCCAAAAAGGAGCACAGGGCTTTCATAAACAGCTGCTGTAGCATTTAACAAGTTACAGTTGATAAGGACTCAGGACGGGCACGAATAAGCTTGTTATGATCCAGCTGTATTGCCATTACTGGAGCGGCAAGCTGGCCTAACTTTTGAGGCGCATCAAGGGCATCTCCTGTTATTTTTTCTTTGCTCTCCTCAAACTCCATGCTGTGAACTTGGCAAGGTGGAGAGCACACTGTTTGGAAAGCAGTCATGCATTCTTACTGATGACTTCTTGCTTCTGTAACCTAATCAATGAGCAACACATTGGGGGTGGGTGCGTGCCTTGGCGTCCGCCTATGACAGGCCTCCCATATGCACCACTCCTGCCATATCCTGTATGCGCCATGCCATAAACGCACTTTGTGCACATACCTCGTCATCTGCCTGTGACCGGCCTCATGAATGCACCATATGGTGCTCAATGCTTGCATTACCAAAGGCTCTACCAGCCCCTGGCTTTCTATGGCGCGTTTGAATTGAAAAACCAACACTGATCCTTGGGAATGGATGCACAGCGCAGTGTCTAAGCATGGGCCATCATGCGCCATTCTTACCATGAGACTCAGTATCATACATTAGGTAGCAGTGTACAAACAGGGGCACTGATTGACAGAGCACCCATGATTGCTTACTATTGTAATGGCCCACACTCAAACACTTCATATTTTTCCTTTTAGGCTTTGGTCATGGGCACTGCTCACCATAGTGCTCTGCCCCAATGTTGTTGAAGGCTTTAGCCTAAACTTTAGGCCCTCAAGCATCCACCCATCTTGCAGGCAAGAGGCAGACTTGCACGCACGTTAAGGAATAGCCTGTTGCAACTTTTTGCAGAAGATCGTCGGACTACTGGAAGAACTCAGATGGGTGTTTGCCTGTTGAAGGGTGTTTGCCTGTCGACGCCTCTCCCACTGGATATCCATCGATGGATAGCAGAGGCTGCCTATGTGCAGGGTGCGGGTGCACTACGGCCAAACTGCTTGTCTGGAGCACCTAAAACCTGCTTTCAGGCCCAAGCCACCTTACTCACGCATTTGAGCAGTTCTTTGTGCCTAGGTGGCACTGGGCGGCCAGCCTGCAGCAAGAGAGGGCAAGGAGGAGGAAGACTAAGGCACAATGTTTCCTGACTCCTGAAATGTCGCAGGCTCCTGGCAACCGCCAAAGAAAGTATGCATGGAGCTCAAAGCTCAATTTTAGGGGGGTGTATAGAGCACACACGCGTGCATGTGTGTCTGGTGGGGAGGGGGGGGAAGGGGGGGAACGTGAGAGAGTGTGTGTGTGTCCTGGATCACCGGGTATGTAGGATAAAGCTATGGCATGCTCCTTCATCTGCTGCTTGAACTAAGATGTATCATACACTATATGGAGCTCCTGCCAAGAGAGAGGTCTGAGACCGAGCCTCTTGTCCGTCACCTCGCTCGCACCAGGCTTCCTTGCCCATTGATTTCACCACTTACATGAGTGCGATGTCATGCTCCTTTTGTGTGCCATATGTTGGAGGTGCAGGTGCTGCGTCCATGGTGATCAGATCTTTGATTGCTCCCAACTGAAACTGCATGCAATGGAAATCAAGGGGTGAGCATGAGATTCCTCCGGGCTCCAAGACGTTCCAGGCCGGCATGCATGCCATTCGTGCATTATGATGCACCTGAGCAGCCATATCCACCAGCGCCTGCATGCGGGCCACTCAGATGCCATACCCAGACCATTAAGCTACCTTGAATCTTGTGGCACAAACCCCCCTTGCCATGGAAAACATGGAGGGACTGGCATGCTGCTTTGTGTATGACCGCATGCAGGCTTCAAGCAAGGATCAAGATTTGCAAATCAGTGCACAACACGGGAAGTTCGAGAGAATTCCCCGCCAAGCGGCGCTCTCGGTTATTGTACTCCGCATCACAGCTCCCCGGCACAGCATGATTACAGCAGATGCGCAAGCACACTCAGGACAACAACGACGTACGTACCTTGCAGAAGCGGAGAGGTGAGATAAAAACAAGCGTGCAGACAGATGTTAATTGGATTAAACTGCTTTATGTTATGTGAGGAACATAGCTATTTTCCAGGGAAACGCATGATCGACCTCAAAGCCCTCGGCTCGATTGCTACAAGACAACATTGAAATTTTTAAAAATCAAATAATATATGTAACATATATAAATTTTGTGTGGAATCGGTATCCAGGCACGATTTGCACCTAGGCCTGTGTCAGGTGACTTGACATGAACCTGACCTACCGAGGCTTTTGTTATAGAAATAGTGTTTGCATAGATGCTGCTACTTGTGCAGCAAGGATTGTAGCAAGTGAAAAGTCAACTTGGGTTAAAGGTGTATGCTCGACGCTAGCGCTTCTCGTAAAATCATACTTGTAGGAGGTGTATACTCCTCACAGCCAGTTTCTGGATCCAATTGCTTCTAGCAACCCTCCAGAGCCGCAGGAGTCCTTTCTGTTCCTGCTCTGTGGTGAAGGGGATTTAATAGCCCAGGTGTCTAGATCTCAGATCCACCACAAATTGACTGAGGTTCACATAATTACAAAGTCACAAGCCATAGTTTGAAGTTTCATCAGATCCGAGTGAGCCAGACCATCCATCGCAGATAAGAGGTGGGACGTCCAACAAGAATCAGTCATGGAGCTAAGGCTGATGTCAGCTTGGAGAGCCTTTTTGAGAAGGAGACTGTTGCACTTAGTCCCTGGACACTTAACAAATAACCCTCCCTAAGTATACTTTCCCTCGTCGTTCCCTGACAAACAAAGGCTCACTTCTAGTCACCCTGATGCAATATGAGTTGTTCCTGTCAGGCTGAGAAAGTGACGCAGCCATAACAGTGTCTTAACATCCCATGACCAGACCCCCCTATCACAAGCATGGAAGTCCTGGAGTGCGCAGTGATATCTAAGAATGGGGTGTGAAGACAACACCAAAAAGGTAATCTAAGACTACGGGCATAAGAAAGCAAAGATAGATCGGCTGACACAAGAACTGAGATTCAAGTTCTGCTCCACCCCCCTTCCACAAGATGAAAGACAGAAAGCACTGGTCAACTGAGTTCATTGCATTGCACTCAAGTCTGCATCAACCAACAAAGAAATATTTCAACTTCAACTAGTAGGGCACAATTGTTAATCACGCACACGCACACGCACACGCACACACACACACACACACACACACACACACTCTCTGCTGAGCGTTCATCTCACTGCCGCATCCTTAGCATACGCAACACTCGGGTCCAGGTTGAGCACATGGACACACACATACACTCGCACAAGGACACATAGGCACACATAAGCAAGGAAAACAAGAAAATATAACTCATCCACCGCGCTAGAAGGCAGGTGGGCAACCACCGCGCCCGAAGGCCGGTAGGACGGATCGCATGCACATGCTTATGCGACAGCAAGGCAGGATGCAACATCTTACAAGCAGCCTAACTCCTCTCATTCCCGGCTAGAGAGACCAGTGTCCCAGCGGGCATCAGCCGGCGCTTCACTTCAGTGGCACTGAGCTGCTGAAAACTGCCATCCTCAAAGTTTGCCTCATAGCACTTGAGGCCTGCTGATGGGCCTAGGTAACTGACACGCGCCAATTTGGTGGCGCCCTTCTTGGCCCGCATGGCGATCACGCGCCCGTCATAGGCCGCTTGCTCTTGGCCTTTTCTTCTCGTTGCAGCATCCTTGAACAGGGCAGGAGGCACAAGTGCTTGCACAGGTACAACGTTAGCTTGTGTAGCATGCAAGAGAGCAACATCCTCCAAGGTCACCCCGTCTTTAACGCAGCGGGGGCACAGCCAATCACCTTTGGGCACGCTAGCAAGTGGCGGATCCAAGCATGTAGTGTGCCATCCTGTTCCACATGCATCACACAGCAACATCTTCTCTTCTTCGGCTACAAATCTGCACACTTCACAAGCCAGGGATGCTTCTGGTCTGCTAAGGGTTACATCAATTGTGGGGTCTATGCAAGGCAGGTGGCAAGGTGTACAGTTCACCACATTGTTTACTATAGTGCCTCCACACTTTCCCTGCAAAATCACAGTGCCATTACTCCGCACATCCTTCACACGGAAAATCTCGCGTCTAGCGCTCATCTGCAGGGCACTGTCCAGGTTCCTGCGCTTCACGTAAACAAAGTCACCAGGCTGGAATTCTCTTAACATGGGCAAGTAACCTCCGCCTCTTATGGTGGCATACCTCAGTTTGTCCCTGTGCTGGGCAATAAGCAGGTTGTTGCCGGCGATTATGCTGGCCTCTTGTGCAATCTTGCCTATTTCAATCACATTTTTGACAGCCAACTCAGGATTATCCAAATCTAATGGTGCATCAAACCGTTCCTTCTGGGCGGCAGGTATGATAGGCATGCGTGCGAATAGCAAGTGGTAAGGAGAATATTTGGTTGAAGCTTGCACAGAACAATTGTATCCGAACACAATCCAAGGCACGGCAGCATCCCAACTTTCAGGTTGTTGGCTACTCTCACAATATTTCTTGAGGGAGCGCTTAATGGTTTGCACAGAGCGCTCTGCTAACCCGTCAGCTTGTGGGTGATTAGGCGACGTGGTTCTATGATTAATATATTGCTGCCTCAGCAAATCAGCAAACTCACCAGCAAATTCGGTTCCCACATCAGTGATGACCTCTGCACAACTGCCAAATTTGCATAGTATGTGCTCAGTAAACACACGAGCAGTGGTGGCAGCTGTCTTATCAGGGATTGGTACTACTATCACGTATTTGCTGAAATGTTCAATTGCAACAAAAATATATTTATTACCACTGATTGACATGGGGTTGAATGGGCCTGCAAGGTCCACCCCCCATCTGTAAAACAGGCCTTCTATGGGTAGTGGCTGCAGCTCCTTGGCTGTCACATTGAAGGCGGTGTTGGCCCTATCACATTCCATACAATTCTGCACTACATGCGCAATGCCTTTGCCCATGCCGACCCACCAATAGTAAGGTGCAATCAAGGATGTGGTGCGCCTCACGCCAAAGTGCCCATGCTGCTCATGCACAAACCTGATTGTGGTTACCCTCTCTTCAGGTTTAAGGACGGCGCACACATTGCCATTTGGCATGCGCCTGTACAGCGTGTTGCCCTTAAATTCATACACCCTAGATCTGCACATGATTCTATCACGTTCGTGCCTAGGTGTGCCAGAGTTTATGGTGGCGGTGCGGATGTAGTGCATGACCGGTGCATCCAACCAAACATCATGTGGGCCATAATTGTTGTACAGGTCAGCGGCTTCTTGCATGTTGGACATGAGGGATAGGCTCAGAGTGGTAGGCAATCTAGTTTGTTCACATGGCAAAGTCAATGCGCTCGATGGCGAGCATGGTACACACCCTCCACATGTGGGCGAACTAGATGCAAGCACAGCAGAAACGAATGCTTGCACCGATTGCTCAGGCAGAATGTGGTCTGCAGGGTCAGATATGAAAGCCTGCTCACATGGTGATATCAGTTCAGAAAATGTTGCCTTAGGTTGGAGCGATGTGAGTGCACACATTTGAACACTGATGGCCTGGGAATCACGTGCTCTGATGTGCAAGGTGAGTGCAGCCATAGGCGATGCATCTAAACGAGCCTCAGTGCAATCGTGATCACTACTGTTAGGAAAGCGGGACAGAGTATCAGCATTCTGGTGGTTGACTCCTGGGCGATGCTCTATGCTAAATTGATATTGTTGCAATGTGATGGCCCAACGTGCATGCTGATGCACTAAATTGGGTTTGGTCATCAGCCACGTTAGAGGCTGATGATCAGTGACAAGGCGGAAGGGCACACCATGCAAATAAGCGTGAAAGGTTTTAACTGCCCATACGGCAGCGAGCATTTCTCCTTGGAATGAGATGTAGTTGCGTTCATGCGCATTGAGGGAGCGGCTAATGCATGCTACCATATATTCCTTCCCATCTTCATCCACTTGGCCCAGCACAGCCCCTATACCTAATTTGCTCCAGTCAGTGTGCAGGATGGTGGGACGCTTGGGGTCAAAATGCTTCAGTGCCCTGCCCTCAGTGCAGATTTCAGCTTTCAACTTATCGAAGGCGTCTTGCTGGTCTGTGCCCCATTCCCAGGGAGTGGAGTCCCTAAGCAAATAATTCAAGGGGTGCGCAATGGTACTGAAGTTTGGCACATAGCACCTATAATAATTCAGCAAGCCGAGCACACTGCGCAGTTCAGAGACACAGGTGGGTTCCGGTAATGCTTTAATTGCAAGCACCTTGCCCTCATTAGGAAGCAAACCATGCGCGCTGACATTATGGCCCAGAAATTCTACAGTTGCGGCAGCAAGCACGGTTTTATCTGGATGCGCCTTGAGATTGCACTTCTCCAGCATTTTCAAGGTAGCTTCAACATGCTGTATGTGTTCGTGCATCGTCGCGCTGTGAATCAAAATGTCATCCACAAAACTGCAAACATTAGCTTGCAATTGTGCACCGGCAATTTCAGCATCCATCACCCTCTGGGAATGGGCTGTGGCATTTCTGGCTCCAAAAGGCATTCTGGTGTACATGTACAACTGATTGCCCCACCAAAATGTGGTCTTGGGTTGGTCTTCCTCCGCCACAGGGATCTGGTGGAACCCTGAGCGTAGGTCTATCTTTGTAAAGAATTTAGAGCCAGCTACGTCAACAAATATTGTTTCCGGGAGATGCATCCCATAATGGTCTGGAAGTGTAGCTGAATTCAGGTTTCTATAGTCCACACAGAATCTGCGGTCAGTGTAGTTTCCATCTGCATCCTTCTTTACAGGCAACACACATTCAGATGCATATTGCGTGTTGGGTGGGGCAGGTTGTATGAGGCCTGCCTCCTTCAACTCATTACACTTCTCTTTGAGTATCTCTTGTTCCAGTATGGATTTCTTGCGCCTCCCGGCTATGATCGGTTGCTGATGCTTGAGACTTCTGCGGAAAGGTCCTACAGGCCCTGAGTAGTTGCCTAAATCATCCACCTGGTATGCAAATGCTGTACTCTTGCGCTCTTGCACCATTTTACGCAACTTATCCAATTCAGCTGGTGATGCATCAGGATGGTTTCCCCAAATCACGCCCAGATCGGGGTCTTTGCTGAAGTGCTTGTCTGGGGGTGCGGAAGGTATGCCCCCTGGCAGCGTGCTGGTAATGCCTAAGGGCTTGTGCACAGTCATCAATGACACTCCCTTGCAGCGATAGGTGTGGTTGATGAGTGGTTGCGGTTGCAAGTGCTGAATTGTGGGCAGCATAGCCAGCAGGAACATCATGAGCAGATACCAATGCCTTCTGAGATGCCACGTCTTCACATACGGACCTAAGTTGGGCATCACGGTCACGGGTGGCGGAGCAGGGCGTTTGACCTTCTTGGGCAAGGTGCGGCGCTGGTTCTTGTTGACTGTCGTGGACCCGTGTCGGGATTTGGACCTCGCAGCAGCATGGTGGTGGCACATGTTGAATGCATGCACACCTGATACCCCCTGTGATGCGCGGCTGCGCCTGTGTTGTTTGCTAGCTGGTCGCTTCACCACACACTTGTTCTTGTTGCGAGCTTTCTTAATGCGTCTCTTCTTTTTAGCATGTGTGGCAGCTGTGACAAAGGATTGCCTGTTGCGCAGAGGTGCAGTTGAGCTGCTATGCATCTCGCCTTGTGCAGAAGTGGGTGCTCGGACAGGCTCATGCTCTGCTTTGTCAGCCGATGTGGCAGTTGCAGTGCTAGAATCATGCACCGTCATGCATACAAGGAAGGCAGTGGCTGCTGTGCGGACCGTGCTTTTGCCAGTGCTGATGAGTGGTACGCTGGCAAATGTGGTGAGGTCACCTTGCTTCAAGAATGGCCTGTATTCCAACAGATTTACCACAGGGTCAGGTCGTGCACCCCAGTCTCGAGCCACGTGAGTGCTGAGCAGCACTTCATACAGGTCATCCACATCCGCTGCCACCAAGAATGTAATTCCATCAGGGGAGGCTGATGAGCATTCCACATCCGTACCTTGGTTCAGGATGGTGTGGATGGGACCTACCACCTGGCCGACCACACCGCTGGAGCGTCCCATGGATGTGTGGATCTTGTGTGAAGAGGGCCCGTACAGGATGCCATGCTTGTCAGCGAACTCCTTGGACAACAGGTTGACCTCAGAGCAGGTGTCATATAGCACCCGCGATGCCTTGATCATCTTCTCCCTGTGGGCAAAAAATACGCCTTGCGACAGCCTGTAGAGGCCGCTGCTCTCTTTCAGGTACTTAGCCGTGTCAAATACAGGTGGCGGTGGCTCTGGGGTGTGCTTGGCTGCAACAAACACGGATGCATCTTCCAACCCAAAGAGTGAAGGTTCTGGTGCTGCAGGTTTGTCCTGCGTGACATGTTGAGCTGGAATGTCAGGTGCTGGGGTTGGTGAACCTCCAGCCTCAAGAACATGAGCTGTTGCGTTCTGTGCCTTGGTTGTAGCAGCTACACATGCAGAGTCAGAAGGCAGCAGATCTGTACGCCTCAGCGCGCCTAGGAGAGTGGGCATTGGCATCTTGAAGGACACCTCAAAACCAGGCAGTTTTTGCATGGCAGCAAGGTCATGCTGGGACAACTCTGAACCCAACACACGCACCGTGGCCATCAGTGGTTGCGCAGGCCTGGCAGCGGGAGCTGGAGCCGCCCCGGGCACGCTCGCTCTGTCCGGCACTTCAGCCCTGAATGGTACTGGTGTCGCTGCGCACACACTCGACTGTTGGCCTGCATCTGCGTCTAGGCGTACTGTCATCAAAGCGTGTAAAGGTGGCCAAACTGGCTGCGTTACATCTGCAGCAGGGGCAGGCGCCTCAAAGCAAAAATTCTCCCCTGGGTGCGCTCATTCTGGAGATGAAGTGGCCTGCGCAGCATGGCTTGTCATGTGCACTTGCTTGGTTTGCTGCGTGGCAGGGGCAGGTGCTGGCATGCGGGGCTGTGCAGGTGGTGCGCGCATGTGCACACGCGGGTCATAATCCCTTCCATAGTATGGTGCATCAGGCGGGTGAATGCGGCCACAGACCTCATGGCGAGGGTACTTGAACATCATGCCAGCGCGTGCGGGGTAGATCATGTTGCTGGCATAGAATGGGGCAGGCGCAGTTTGAGGGCCTGCATGCTGTGCTTGCATGTGCGCTGGTGCATATGAGTGCGGTTGTGCTGCGGGGTACCATTCTTGCCTTGGCACTGGTTTCTGCATGTATGACCCAAATGGGGGCGTAGTAGCTGCACGGCTTGGTGCTCCTGGGCCTATGCCTACTGCAGACAGATGCTCCATCACTTCCTGCGTTACTGCACCTGCCATGTTGGACTGGTCCTGAGGGTCAGCTGGGCGGCTTGGTTTGGCACGAGGGTTGGCTGCCTTCTTGTCACTCACCATAGCCTGCAAGTCCCTGCACTGCTCAGTGTTATGTGAAGGGTTGTGACCATGTAGAATGCAGAAGTTGCGCGCCTGGGTGGTCTTCGCAGGTGGTTGTACTGCCTGCGTGGTGCATGAGGCAGGTGTAGGTGACGCGTCAGCCTCCACAGTCATTCCCACAACCTTGCGAGTCTTGGCTGGATCTATGCATTCCATAGTATTGACCAGGGAGTGGTGATAGGTTGGCGCAGCACAACCTTCAAATCCCTGCACATGCATCAAACAGAATTATACCCCCTTACCTCTTTCCAAGAAAATTTTCTAAGAGATCTAGACTCACCTCCAGCCGTCCTGATGCTATACTGATTACTCCCTATAAAGCCAAACCCACTTCTTCTCCTTCTACCTCCTGCTCACACCATCATGCGTTACGCAGCAGACACAACCCCACACTGAGGGCCACAACAGCCAACCGCGTGAGGCAACCCCACCAACTGAATGTAAACCAGCGGCATGTGCACTTGATTGAAATCAAGTACTGTGAAGACACGAGGCCTGGACAACAGTTGGAGGCGGCACAGCGGCAGCATGCAGACCTCTGCAAACTCATTAATGCAAAAGTTGTGACTCTCCGCACCATCCTTTTGGGTGTTGGTGGGACCTGCTACACTGAGCACACCCTTAACCAGTTTAAACAACTGGGACTTGACCAACGCGCCAATAAACTTGCTCGCAAACTTCATGCCCATTCTGTCATGTATGCCAACAAGCTTGTTACCCGGTGGGCCACTAGGCGTGCTATTGAAAACAATAATACTTCTTGCAGCCTGGTTATGGAGCCGGGTGCTTCCAATAACCCTCCAGATCCCCATTAGAGTCTTCTTTTTGTAGCTTCGTGGTGGAGGGGACTCACGGCTCTTCTGAGCCAATGTGTCTCCTTTTCCTTAATTGATGTAGGGAGAGTTTCCTCTGCCTACGTAGTTTTTCTTTTTCTTTGACCAGGGCTTGGTGCTTATGCATGTAGTCCACGAGTTGTTCAACTGTGATCTTAGGCTGCTCTACACACATGGACAGCAGGCGAGAGTGCAGTTCCTTCAGCTTCTCGCACTTCAACAGCAACATTGCCTTAGCCTTCTTGCTGCTAGTAGATGAGGCCTTGTAGACCTTAAGGAATTTGTGCGCAAAGGTTGACAGGTCCATGCCATGCAAGCGCAAGTCTATCAGTTCCTGGTCTGGATCTGCCACCAAATGTGCAAAGTGCTCCTCGACAGCTTCCAACAATTGCTCATGGAGGGGCTTACCGCTTGATGGCGGTGCGATGATCTCTGCACGGTTGGCCTCATACCAGTACCTTGCAGGCGTTTCAGCCTTAAAGGCCGTCAGGCAAAAGATGTCCACTAAGTCAACCTCTGTAATGCTGTTGTTGCCTTTGTTTAGCAAAGCTGTCCTGGCAAACCACAATTTTGACTGGTTGACCCAATCGTGCAGATCATCTTTTCCTTTCTCACCCCTGAACTGAGGGGCAGGTTCTGGAATGCTTGGTGCTGGCATTTCTTCAAGGCTAACTAGTGGATTGATATAAGAAGTGACTGGCTTAGCCTCAGGTGTGTAAAACTGATCCTCTAAATGCTGAGGTTCTGTACTAACTGAGGTGGGAGATTGTTGGCTAGTGCTAGCTTCCTCTTGTTTCTTTCTTGCCCCTGCTTGGGATTTAGTTTCTACGGGAATACCAATTCATGGCGTTTAGAGAAGGAAAATATTGATGCTGTGGCGTACAGCACTTAGCAGATTCACTGGGGCACCCAGGGCTGAGCAAACAGAATCTCTTGTGCAAGTTCCAGAGAGTCGGCGCGACCCTCACTAACTCAAGTCTTTGTTGTCTCTTACACTGGCTGAACTGCGCTGTGCGCACTAATGCTGGACACACACACACACTTAACTGGGGGTTGCTGCTGTTCTCCTCCTCCTAGGGCTTGGGGCTTCTAGCCTGACATGGTCCACGGGCTCAGTGGATTATTGCTGCTAATCTAGATTCTTACAAGATGGCTATGGGGAAACAACAAGAGTAAGGATGGCGCTACTACGAGTGCAAAGTAATGTTCTCTAAACGCAGCCACCGCTGCTCAATCACAGGTATAAATACCAACTGTCCAACTAACTCAACTAACTTGCAGCACACTCTCGTTGCAGCAGATTCTCGTCATGACATTCCAAGGAAAAGAGTGCCAAGGACCCATTCCCGGTATCCGTTGAGAAGTAGAGGGGGCTGTAGGGGAAACAGGGAGCACTCAGCGCCAGCCACTGCCACTTCACCTACTTCCAAGGTCTGTCCCCCTAGTCGGCTCCCTCCAGAACAGAGGCACGTCCACCTTGTGGAAGTCAAACACTGTGAAGATACCCACCCAAAAATCAGCTTGAGGCCTCCGAGCAGCAGCACCGCAATCTATGTCGCCATCCTTCAAAGGGCTCAGCTCTAGTCAGCCTCCATACCATTCTGTCAGGTGTGGGCGGGGTCATCTACACCCCTCACATTCTGGAGCCTCTTTGTCTTGACAGTCATACAGCCATCAACCTTGCTCTTGACAATCAAAGAGCTCTTGGCAGTCAAAGATCTTGGTCTTGACAGTTATACAGCCAGCAAGCTTGCTCTGAAGCTTCATGCTCATTCTGTCCAGGACATCAACACTTCTGCATCATCATCATCATCCAAGAAAAGAAAAGAAAAGAAAAACTACGTAGGCAGAGAAGACTCTCCCTACATCAATTAAGGAAAAGGAGACACATTGGCTCCAGAGAGCTGTGAGTCCCCTCCACCACAAAGTTTTAAAACAAAAAGAGTTAATGGGGGTCAGGAGGGTTACTGGAAGCACTTGGCTCCAGAACCTGGCTGTGAGAATTGTTTTTGTTCTCCATTGCACGCCTAGTGGTAACAAGTTTATGAGCATACTTAACAAAATGGGCATGCAGGCTGCGAGCAAGTTTCAAGGCACGTTGTTGGTCAAGTCCCAGTTGTTTAAGCTGGTTCAAGGTATGCTCTCTATAGCAGGTCCCATTTGGCTGGACTTTTTCTTGCTCATTTCCCTGATGTTCTCTAGTGGGTGCTAGGCGCAAACACTTGTAAAAACTTGTCTTGTTTACTTGTTGTTAACCTTGTGAAAGCTGGTGAAAATGTTTCACCAGTAACCGATCAGCTAGAGATTCGGGCTGTAGGTTACCAATCATTGAATGTAAACCCATGTACGCAGGCAGAGGGCTAAATCATTAGCATCCAAGCTGAGTTTCCATGCTATCCAAAGATTAACAACTATTATAAACACCAGACATGCACTTCATTTCCAGGGGACTTCTGGGGGAGGGTTTGCTGGGCGCGTGGAGGAGGAGAGCAGGAGAAGAAGAGTCCGGGCGTCCAGGAGCATGGCAGCCAACCCTCCAGATCCTCATTAGCTCTCGTTTCTGGCTTTCTCCTAGGCTAGCTTAGTCTACTTTAGGCTTGAGGGCCCTTTGGTGAGACCCTTTCTAGCTTGCTAGTCAGGGAACCTTTCCTTAATGCACGCGGCCTCTTGGCTGGTGTAGGCTTTTTTTTCTTTTTACCCATGTACGCATATAAGTCTTGACTAAGGCCTTTTTCCCTTGTAACCCTTTTACGCATATAAATTTGCTAGCACCAGACGCGCTTTTGAGGAGATTTCTTTCAACTCTCATCACCGAGATCAGGCACGGGCTACTGCTTGTAACCCTCCGCATTCACACCCTTCGCTATGAGACAGCAACTTGGATTCACAGCTCTTCCCCAAACTGTGACCTTTGTGAGGCTGATGATGATGTCCAGGATGAACAACATGTCCTCTTCCATTGCACACATCCCCAGGTGGTCTCTCTCCGCAGGAAATATGCTCCCTTATTCTCACAGGCAGAATCTCATGATGTGTCTGCTTTTTTAAACCAGAACAACAACACACTTCCTTATTTCCTTCATGAATTGATTGCCTTTTATGAGCAGGCCAGCAGACACACTTCTTGACTGAAGGCCTTATCCTTGTAAACCTTGTAAACCTCCTAATCCCCATTGATTTCTTCTTTGTTTTTCTTGGTGAAGGGGACACACAGTGCCTCGGCCCTGGGTATCCTTAAATGATGTGCCACCCCCAGTGGGGAGTGTTTCCACTGCCTGCGTAGTTTCCTTTTTTTCTTATGAGTTGAGCATTTTTTGGCCAGGTCTGGTTACAGGCCTCTATGTTTCCGCTCAGCTGCCCTTGTAGGCGGATATGGCAATGTAAGCTTACCTTTCCTTACCTATCCTATCAATCTATCCAGTGGAACCTGACGTAAAAGTCTCATTCCTTGATGTTGCAATTGTCCAAATTTGCAGTCGTTGAGTTGATTGCACACGATGCCTTGAAAACAATTCAGAAGAAGTCAACAAGATGCATTTTTAATGCAGGCTCAAAGCACCAGATCCGACCACTGACATGCATATTACTAGCATGGACCAAACCCTCATGCCTTAGCCTATAGGAATCTCAGAGATGCAATGTGCACTTCACTTGCAGGAGTTAGCAGATAATCATTTGTGCTTGCGGGTCACGATAACCGGCACAAGCTCTGTGTTCTGTGGTCGATAAGGCTCTCGCTCTACAGCGAGCAGCAGTGATCGAATGAATCCCGAGTGCGTGATAACTGGGACAATCTGCGACGTGGGCATGGCATGGCACAGGCTTTATCTCATTGGGGAGATGTCACTGTTAGTAGAAAGACAGCAAATAAAGTTGCTTTAACCCAACACGAGTTTGAAACGCAAATACATTTTAAAGCATGCAATATTTTCATTCTTATCCCTAGTCTCAACAGCTGCTGTTTGCATGCTGACATACTGCAAGCCTAGCACATCACTTTGGGTTAAACATTGAGGGTTTCAAACGCTTTGCATGAACCCACAACTTTTATGATATTCCCTTCTCATGTTAATCAGGCTGTGGCAGTGGATTGGGGGCCACAAGGTGCCTGGCCTGGGTGATCCTAGCTGAGGAGAATAAACAAAACAACTGGGGCCTGTGATCATAGGCCTTCACCAAGAGTATGGATTATCAAAGAGTATGATGGGCTGGGCAGCCATGCACCACCTGCCAAGCTGTAAGCACAAGCAGGAAGGGAGCAGCTGCAGATTGGCGCACATTTGACCACTGCCCTAGAAGTAATCGTTTCTTTGCCAGCATGGAAGGCAAGTGAGCAAAGCGTCGCAAGCGACGTTGAAAAGTTGGCAAAGCCCTTCACTAACTGAAGGCTTCAGTCATGGCTCCATTGAGTTGCAAGAGACACAACACCCATGACAGCACAAGAGCATGCCATGATGCACATCTAAGCGTGAATGCATCACCAGCGCATCGCTGCATGCATTTTGCATGATGCTTGCTGCATGCTTTCTGCACAGCGTTCGCTACATGCATTCTGCGTTGCATTTGCTTAGGGCAAGCCATGCAAGCTGACAACAGTTGCCCACCTTCTCCTGGGCTCGATTTAAAAAGGCCATGCACCAGAGACACACAACTCCACAAGCACAAGGGTAAGGGTCCTGCTCTTCATTGCACCAGCAAAAGCGTGCCAGGTGACGAGATATCTCGCTGTGCAAACCATGGTTCAATCTTAAAGTGCAAAACTTATTGCAATTGAAGCTATTAAAATTTGAAGAACGATGAACCATCGGCAAGCTGGAATCTAGAAGAGTGACTGAATTTTGGCAGACAAGCAGCTCCCAGGCCTCAGACTTGGCAGTTGCATGAGCATGAGTACTTTGAGTGAGCCAAATCATGGTGCTGTTCTGTAGGCTTGGGGTGGCCGGGTTGGGTTCCGAGACATGCCAGCTTCTTCTTGGTTACCAAACATAAAACTTGTTCCCAATAACATTGCCCACTGCACTGCCCAGCCACCCATAGTAAATCCCCCTGATAAAAGGTGTCCTTGGCAAGCATGCCGAGTTTCAGGGCACGGGGTGCGCTGGGTGGGCCATGCTGGCCATCTTCTGCTCAGCTACCAAACCAAACAAAGAAGGTTCAGAGTACCTTGCCCATGGCCTCCCCCCCTTCAGCGACACTGCAGTGCTGCCTGGCATAGTTTGCTTGGCATGCATGTCAAGTTTCAGGGCGGGGAGTGCGCTGGGCTGGCCGGGGTAGTCAGGAATGAACTTTACCGGAAGCCGGCAACCCTAAGGGCTGACGCCCCATGAATGGGGCTTTGTCAAAAACAATCCCATTGCAAGAAATGATGCTGCAACAAAGACTCACATTCTCTGGCACTGACTCGAAAAGGTCCGCCAAGAAGGTGGAGGCACGCTTGACCTGCACGCCATGAAGCAGCAAGAGGATCATTGGGTCGGCATGAAGGGGTGATGAGGATAATAGAAGAACCTTAGTGCGGTCCTCATAGCCCTTAATGGATGTGCTCAATGGCAGAGATAGCAAAAAGGGACGCAAGTAGTTGAGTGCAGCATGGCACCATCAAACACGCAATTTATTTCACATTTTCACTGCAAAACAGTGGAAATATATGGCATACATATTCGGAGTTGTCCGACCCCAAATAGTAAGGAGTGAGACAATTGCATTCACCCCATCATGCTGCCTTGCATTTGACCTGGGCACTCAGCAGAATTGCTACCAAAATCTTTAACAAAAAGAATAAACGAGTCATATCCCATGCATAAAGGCCCAGCAACACAAGCTTAGTCACCTTTATCACATTGTACCATTCCTTGCATAGCATTTGCTGAGCAGAGTGGACTGAAAGACGAGCAGCCAAAAGTAGCCCAATTCTTGCTCAACCACTGTGCTTAACAAGAGCGGGATGCTTGCACACTGCAGGTTGGGCATGCTCACCACAAGTGTGTCTGGTCCATGCTTTCCTCTACCCGTCCCTTCCAGAATACATTGCTGGGCCGACTTACCTGCTTCTTTTGCTTCTCACGAGTTGGGGTCCACAGCACATCCTCGTCACTGCAAGTGCACACACAACAGCAAAAATATCGCGGGTCCACTCCCAAGGACTACGGGCATCGCTGGCCAATCTCTAAACACCACATTACAACAATGATTGTCTCAGGCTCCATTCCTTAATGCAGCGGGCCAGACATCAGATGCCTGCCCTGGCCATGTTGACTGACCAGGTCGGCTGGCCAGCTTGACTGGCCAGCTTGACCGACCAGGTTGACTACAGCATATGTGTAAACTGCTTACATGGCCATCCAAGACCAGCTGGAAAAGCAGCTAAACACGAAGGGAGACCAAAGGCAAGCATTGTCTCATGCATATCAACAAAAGACATGAGGCGGTCATGGCAGAGACGGCAGGTCCATTACCTCTGGACACACAAAAAAAATTTTCAGGTTCAGGCGACAAAGAAAAGGCCACTTTTCTTCCTTGCTCTGAGCTTCGTCCGAGGATTAGCCACTACTCATTCCATGCTCTTTATGTATCAAAAATACGGTGATGTTCAGATGGATCTGAAGGTTTTGCTACGACCTTTTCTGGCCAGTGGTTCCGACAGTCACCTACCTGACCATACCCAGCCCACCCAGGCCCTCTCCCTCTGATTCTCTCTGACTGTTGATGATGGGGAAGTCAAACTGCAAGATCCCATAAGCACACAGTGGGTGTGCATGTTGTGAGTGTGAGTGGTAACCAGCATGGTCAAGACATGCTTGCAAGGCCCATCCCCAATAATGCACTTTTCAGCATAGCATACCACAGCAAGACAAGTGCTTCAAGCGTTACCATTGCGAGACATAAGTGCATTTTTCTTGCAAAGCAAGGTTGCCAAGCGTGCGTTCACAGAAAAGAGGATCATGCAAATACAAGCAGCTGCAAATTGCATTACATTAGATTCCTACTCACCATAGGGAAGCGGGTCTTGAGGCCTTCCTTAAAAAAGCAAGGACCAAAGAGTTCTGGATTTGGGTCTGATACTGACCTGCAGCAAGGAGCACACACATGAGTGTGCAGAACTTGGACATCACAACATAAAATTTAAAAATAAAGGCACACGTGCAAGCTTTTTGACATACAGGTGTTTAAGCAGGAAGGCAATGGAAGCAGCAAACAAGAGCATGGAGTGCAGGCTGCTGATTCCATGGTTTGGCGGCCCAGGAAGATGAGACACATTGATCAGCGTGCCTGCAGCGAGAGCAAGGTGCCCTTGCTGCCTTGGCACAAAAAAGAGCCTCAACCAGGATCAGCACAAGGTGGTCAACAAACATGAGGCAAGAGAGGGAAAGTGGGCACAAAGGGCTCTGCTCAGCACCATATGTCTGGGATATGAAAAAAACTGCAATCTTTTGTCTGAGATACCGCAAATGCTGCAATCTTTTGTCCTACCAAAGGAAACAAAATGTCTTGGATAACACACATGCACCTGCACTCACACCCACATGCCCACCCAGAATAAAATATGTGACGTAGAAATGCCATCTTCTTAAAATTCAAGTATGCATATCCATGACGCAGATGACCTAAGACCACAACCATTTTGTTGTTGAAGCCTGGAGGAGTTGGCTATAAATGACCCACCTGTGGAAGGATTCTGCAGCCAACGCCCTGAAGACTAGGCATGCACTAGCTCGTTACAAGGCCTTTCCGGCCTACATGAGAAATGATTGCTGCAAGCACAATCACACAGGGCAAACCACAGGAGTGCATTACCTGCGTGCATCACAGGTGTCCTCGCCCAAGGTCTCCCGCACGATCTCCTCTATGCTGAACTCCTTGATGCCCAGGCCCTTCGTCACAAGCAGTGCCGTCTGCAGTACACAAAGAAAACACACATACATACACAGGACACACAGTCACAAGCAGTTTTACGGCAGTGTGTATCACATTTTAATATGCTGCTCACGTGCCCTTCCACAGCCAGATAGGATCTGTAAGCGAGGAGACTCCAGGTAAAATGAAGTGCAAATGGCAGACACCAAAGTGATGCATACCACAAGTTGAAGTGTGTGCTATTCCCACAACATGTATTCAACCATGCAACCTTTTCAAACTGTAAGGTCTGTATCTGGAGCTGGCTGTTGCCAAGTGCAAGCTCTGCTAATTGAGCAACCTCTTCTCTCTACTTAAAAGAGAACTGCAATCCTTTCACAAGGTCCCTCTGACAACATCAAGGGTGGGGGAGAATAACAAGCCCTCAAATCTTCTCACCTCCCTGCGCCTGGCATACACATGGCTTGAAGTATCAGCCTAAAACTCTTATGCTCCCTCAGCATACCAGTCTTCCCACACTGCAGCACCCTTCTCCTTGCTCAGGAAAGAAAAACTAAGTAGGCAGTGGAACACTCCACATCAATTAAGGAAAGGGGGCCACATTGGTGCACAGACCGTATGATCCACACACCACAAAGTTCAGACTGAGAGAAGCACGGCAGGCAGAGAAAGAAGACAGGTCCAGCAACGAGAAAGACAACAAGATGATAGCTGAAAGACTGGAGTTCCAGGCCTTCAACAACAAGCAGAGTGAGCACTGTCAGCCTTCCAACCAAGGAAAGCCATGCCCAGCAGCTATCTGCTGTACATAACTGAAGTCTGCACAATCATGCAGCTGCTGACCACAAGCAGAACTCATCAATCCCCAGGCACAAGTCCATGACTAACTGTAAGCCTCAAGGGCGGACGGAATGAAGATCGGACAAGTGGATAATGGTGTTAGAGAGGGGTCAGGCATCGGATCGCATGACCGCACATCCCAGAAGTAATAGTCTTTCAGTATCTTTTCTTCTGGTGGGACTGCCTCAGGACCACCTTCTTGTCCCCATATCCAAACAGAGGGTAAAAAGGTCATGCCCTCAACTTACATTAAGGCAGCGGGAAAGAGGTGACACAATTGCCCTCGCCTTCGCTCCGCCTGACATGGTCTTAAACCAGCCGCCACCATCCAGAATGCTGTTGAGGTACTGGGCCTGCTCCACGCCCATGTTAGTCAGTTCTGTTGTGGCAGGCAAGCCAGATAATAAATAGCAGGTCACGAAATAGTAATCACCGCAAAATGCAGGTTCAATAATGGGCATCAAAAATGGGCATCACAACCTCAACAAAAGTTATGCACAAGTAAGAAGAGCCAGGTTGTACCTCTCTGACCGACAGACCATGTGTGTCATGGTGCTGTTGCATTTCCCTGCATCAATTCAAGGATTTCTTAAAACTGGATGCCAACTTGCTGCTGTCTTCAGCAAGGAGCAACTACATCGGATATGCTCTCATGCACAACTGGAACAATGCATTTCTGGCCTGCTGAGCCCACGATGTAAGGCACAAGGCAATGTATGCAATTATTACTATACCTGGAACATAAGCGCGCTTGCATATCGTAAGCAAGCGACAAGCACTTCAGCTTCTCTTATGAAACCTCCCACTTGAATTTCCAGACACGCAAACGTGCTGTTGCACAAAGTCTACTGATGAGGACTTTGATCCTTTCCTTATTGCATGCAGCCTAACGGCAAGCATAGACATTCTTTCTTTCAAAGTCACATCCATGAGGCTGCTTACAAGTCATACGCTTGCCCAGACACACACACACACACACACACACACACACCGGCATCAAACAGGTTGTAAACATCGCCATTGGTGTCTGTGTAGTTGCACTTGCTCTCTGTCTCTGTCCATGCATCAGGTCCAAGCTTCTCCTGTAATGCGTTGGACAATGCTTGCCCATGGCGAATCAGGAGCAGCAGCTTGGAATCTGCAGCATCAGCCAGTGCAGCACAAGGGAAAATGTGGGAGACTTCGAAAACATGAATACTTCTTGAACCTTCATCTGTGCCGGGTCGTATGTCCAGTGAGCAGGCACAACCCCTGCCTAACCTAACCTAACCTAAGAAAGCTGAGACCTGGCTTAGCTGGCAAACAGCAGTGGTAATGCACACCTTTGCGGCGGAATTTAAAGCGTCAGACCAGGAAAGGATTGAGGTCGCTCAATTGTGGAAAGGAAATTCAAAAGGCCCAAGGCTCAGCACCATTTCACAAGTCAGTTTAGAGTTCAAGCATGGCGCTTCAGTTGCCAATAACTCGTGACTCAAGAGCCTTGAGGTTTGGCTCCTTGACTTGACCAAGCACCTGGTCCATGCATCTACGGGCCACAGCCTTGGCAGGAAGTGCCAGAGAATCATGCTGAACAAGTCCACATTTTTGTTTCACCAGCAGGACACTTTGCCACCACGGTTTCCATTTCTGTGCCATTCGCCTGAGTGAGTTCCGGCTTCAATGCTAAATTTACACTTAATTTCGTCCCACCATTTCTTGCTCCTTTGGGGCAGGCATGACCTGACTTTTGTCTCAGACTCTCATGGAAAGCTTTGCTTTGGGCAAGTGTGGAACAGAGGTTGCATTTTGGCAGCACTTTGGTTCGCACCGGACAAGGAAGGGGTCACATCTCTTAAACATATCATCGCCTGCTCCTTTTGGGGAGCTCAGCCTGGCTTTTACATGTTTAGAAGTAACAAGCGAGACACTCCAAAACAATCTGCAAAATAGTTTACTTGCCACTCTACTCTTGGCCAAGCTCGGCAGAACTGACCTCTAGGCAGGAGTGTCAGATGGCGTGAACGTATGTAATACCTCTGCATTTCCACCCAGGACCATGCCTCTACAAGGGGCACCACCCTCAGGTCACTCACCCGGGTCATTCTGCACGAGCTCCCTGATCTCCTCCCAGGGCTTCAGAGCGCCAAACTTGAAGTGCTGCCCAGGGCCAGGCAATTGTTTTGAGGCGCGCTCCTGGGAGCATGGAAGCACACAAGCACGACAGATGAATGCAATGTCGCGGAGTGGACATGCAAAATATTCCATCAGGAGCGCTTGCATGCAACCAACTTGCAATCAAACTTGCGTCCATGCATAGAAACACACCTGCACAAAGTAGCCTAATGGTGAGGTCCAGTGGCTCTTATGCTTCCCCACCCGCTCCTCCACGATGTCTGCCTGAATGCGTGATGCATCAGGGGCTGGGCGGCTTGCATCCACACCCAGTGATGATGCTAAGCAGACAGCTACAAAGCCTAGCAGATACATTTTGTTTTGATGCGTACTGTTGTCATCAAATCAAATGACAATGCCTATTTGTCCAAAATTGGATCAGGAATCGCGTTATTTTATTCCGTGTACACAGATACCCCGTCAGATTCGATCAACCTGAATCAAGTATTGATTCAGCAATGAAGTCGCTCGTGTCACCACGTGAGATACGTGGACATGTAGACGTCCGATCCTCGCTCATTCGTCAATTCGAGGAGCCCAGGTTACGACGCCATGGGGAGTACTAACCACAAAGTGCTTTTAACATATATTGTTTAAAACTGGTGGAAAAAAAGCTTGGGTTTGTTGTTGCTACTGTCATCCCTTCGCTACGCCAACTTTTGTCTTCCCTTCTTTTTTGAGGAAAAGAGCTCCCATGTTGCCACCTTTTTTTTCAAAGGTGGTTACAGTGGGTGTCCTTTGCGTTGTTTTCATCAGACAAACCTGCAAAGACCAGCCCTCCATCACTTGACTCTAAACCTGACCTCACACGGTTTCCCAGTCGAAAGAAGCTCACTCTATTCACCTGGCGCAATATAATATCCCATTAACAGTGCCAGCCAGCTTCAGGTGTCTGTTCAAGTGGACAAGCACTGGCACCAACCACAGCAAACCTATATGTTCCAGATCTCACAAAGCCACACAGCTCCTTTAAAAGCAATGGCACATTCAACTTGTGGAGGTCAAATACTGTGAAGAAACCAAGCCCAAAAACCAGCTGAAGGCCTCCCAGCAGCACCAGGCTGGTGTCCTTGGAATAGCCAAGTTTGAAGAAAGAAAAGAAAAACTACGCAGGCAGAAGGATCTCTCTGAGAGGGCTCTTTGAGCTCCTGCTGTTCTCAACTTTGCTGGAATGTCCTAGACCAGACACACACCAATGAACCTGACTTGAACACCACAACTCATGAGGTCCTGGGCAATCCCACTTGCAGTACCCGGTCACGTAATGCAAGAGTCAGGATGCAAGCACTTGCCTAACACACAATGAGAGGGGGAGGAAGGAGGGAGCACACACAGACTCTACAACTGAAGACCTCCAACACACGTGAGGTGCCCGTGCTGAACTTAAGCTTGATGATACAACAAATGGGCTGGTGAACAGAACAGAGGATGTGGTGTGTGCATGGATGAGAGAGGTTTCAATCATGTTGACGCTTGCCTGTACACAGAGAATTTACATACAGTAGTGCTTCCCTGTGTGAAGAACATACATCTTTCTATCTTGGTTGCGCGGTGCACTGGTTCCAAGGCAAGACAAAAAGAGTTAAATACACTGTTTCATGAACAAGTCCTTGTTTCTAGCTGTGCTCGCTGCTGGGGTGTTGAAACGACTTTCGAAGGGGAGTGCCTGTGTTTTTTACAAACTTCTTTTCAAGGTGTTTTAATGAAAACCTTACAGTCTAAGCCAGGCAAAAGCTGGTTCAAAGCTTTTCTAGCAGCAGGGTTCGCAGCAAGAGAATTATGAACCAAACCGTGTTTTGATGATCCTGACCCTCTCATTTTGCATGTGCTGCTCCTCACATCAATTTTACATTTACTATTATCTGGCCCCTTTGTTCTTGGCATGCTCAGCGTGATAGACCGTGCTTCTTCCTTAAGCTACCACACGAACACATATATGTTGCTCTCCTCTTTTTTATGCAGCCGGTTGGTCCTGGCAAACTCCTGATGTTCATTTACCGCTGCTTTGCCATACAAACAGCAGTGGAAATCTTTCCCTTGCCAAGAACAAGTTTTTTTTTGTACACTTACATGCATGGGCTACAAAAAACACTCCTTTACATTTTCATAATACAGTCTTTCAAACAACAAAACTTCAATTTTTCATAACTTTACCATCATGAACAGGCTAGCAGTCAAACGTCTTGACTGATGCCTTTTTCCCTTGTAACCCTTGAAGGATCTCTCCCTGCATCATGTAAAGATGATCAATTAAGGAAAAGGAGACACATTGGCTCAGAAGAGCTGTGAGTCTTCTCCACCACAAAGCTGTGAAGTAAAAATGCTAATGGGGATCTGGAGGGTTACTGGAAGCACCCAGCCAAGTTTGAAAAGAAAGAAAAAATTAGACAGAGGAAATTATCTCTTAATCGATAAAGGAAAAGGAGACACATTGGCTCAAAGGAGCCGTAAGTTCCCTCCACCATAAAGCTACAAAATAATGTCCGATCTGTGGTGACGGATTGTTCCAACAGAAAGTGCCAAGTTTATGTATCAGCAAGCCTGAAATGCTGTGACTGTTGTTTTTGCACCTGTTCTCCAGATCGGACAGGTTTGGTCACAGGCACCTTTCCTGCTTCAGCTAAGCTGCCCTCCTAGGCCAATGCAGCTATGTGACCCCTTCCTTTCCTCCTAGCAGAACATTATTTATCAATGTTTCAATTTACTTATCTAATCCAACAACTTTGAAGCCTCTGAGCATTATCTACCCCGTGCTATTCGGTCAAACACTAGACTGCAACAAACATGATTTGTTTTCTTTCCAATCCAGGTTTTGTGAGCTTTTTTTGGCCATGCCTAGTTCCGGGCCTCAGTGTTTCACCAGCAGCCGATCAGCCAGATTCTCGGGCTGCAGGCCAACCCCTTGTAACCCTAACCCAAGGGCCTTGTAACCCTCAGTGTTTCCGCTCAGCTGCCCTTATAGGCGGATAGCAATGTGACCTTCAAGGTAAGTTACCTTTCCTCCCAGAAGCAGCAACATGACCTGTGTTGTCATCTTTCAAAGGCCTCACTGAGCTGGCAGCTCAAGATACCCTTCACAGCATTTTGTTGGATTCGGGTGGGGTCATCTTCAGCCCTCACTCGTTCTGGAGCCCCAAATAATACAAGTGCCTGGCCTTGACACTCGTAAAGCCACTGCGCTTGCTTTTAAGTTGAAAATCTGAGCTTGTTCTACCGTCACGATCCCACATGGGTGCGGAGGTGACTCAATGGTTAAATTGTAACATTTTACGTAAAGCACGTGACGGTCACATGCTTTACGGTAAAGCACAAAATCTTGTTTCTTTCATCAGTTGACAATTGTTTACAAGTTTGATTCAGTTTAGTTACAGGCATACAGGCACACTTTTTGCTTCAGCTAAGCTGTCCTTGTAGGAAGGTACAGTTTTGTAACCCTGCTCCTATTCTTTACAACCTTTTTGGAGCTTTGTGCACGACTTTGCATGCTTGTTCCATTTAGAGTGACGACGTCACGTGCGATGATTCTTACAGTTGTCACTTCTGAATTCAGCTCAAGGCTTTCAGTTGACGTTTACACAAGTTTGGTCTGGTTTGGTTACAGGCACATTTTGCTTCAGCTAAGCTGCCCTTGTAGGCAGGGTACAGCTATGTACCCCTATCCTATCCTACTCCTATTCTGCAATGCGAAGTGGAGTCGAATACTCGGCCTCATCCAGGCGGCAGGGAGTCCCAAGTTTGAGACCATGTGGCGGTGGGGGTCTTGCCCTTTCCTTAGAAAGAATAAGAAAAACTACGCAGGCAGAGGAAACTCTCCCTACATCAAATAAATGCCCTTTCCTTATTATAACAATTGAGGTGGCTAATGCTCGCATAGCTTTTAGGTTGGAGGGACTCGACCACCAATGAGCTAGCATGCTTGCATGTGAACTCCATGTACAATCTGTAAAGTACGCCCACAAAGTCGTAACCACTAGGCGCGCTGTTGAAAACAAGGACATTTCTCACAGCCAGGGTCTGGAGCCGGGTGCTTCTAGCAACCCTCCAGATCCCCACTAGCCCTTTTTGCTTCTGCTTTGTGGTGGAGGAGACTCACAGCTCTTTTGAGCCAATGTGTTTCCTTTTCTTTAATTGACATAGGGAGAGTTTCCTCTGCCTACGCAGTCCTTCATTTTCTTTTCTTTCTGCCCAAAACGTATAAGAAATTGCTAGCATGAGACGCACTCTTGGAAATGCTTTGATGTATGGAGTGGTAATGCTGCCCTGCTCCTGCTCCTCAGCAGAACAGTAAACCGAGCACCGCAGGCACTCAGTAGGCGCTGCACGCTCATGTCACCATGCATTGCACGCGCCCCACATATAATTCTCAAGAGGCTCAACTTGAGCTCCAAAACAGGAGGGAAGCTCCTTCCTTCCAAACTCCTTGGTAATACTTTCATTACTCGTTTCTCTTGCCTTGGATTCTGCATTGTTGATACAAGCTGTACAGTACCCAGGTACAATACTACTGGGCATTCCCATGGTGCGAACACCTATGCTGCATGGCAGGGAACAAAGTTAATAAATATATCTAGTACCTTGTGGGGCGAATTAGCTTGAATGGATGGAGGAAAGAGAAAATGCTATGAAGAGCAGGATCGTCAAAATTGACAGCATGTCAGCCTGGTTATGCTCATCCCAGAGCACAACACAAATTAATGAACACAGGAAACAATGGCAGTGCAAGCTTGTATGGTCACACAGCTAGCCTCATGTGCCAGCTAAGATTGCGGGCAACCCACATAATGTAAGATGGCGGATGCAGGGGGTGAAACCTGGTCAGTACACTCCTCGTCAGCAAGCACATGCGTACATTGAAACGGTGGTCCAGAGGTCTTTCACACCCTCACAGCTTCCAGCAAGCGGGAGAAGTAGAAACTGGTGGCTGTCATCTCGCGCTTGACGACCTTGAAGCCTTGTCGCTCCAACGAAGCCTCCACATCAGACTCGGCGTGCAAGTATGCACGGGTCGCCTGCATGCACATAAAAAAGAGCAGAGTCTACGCCAGAAGCTCACCATCATGCATCAAGGAAAGACCCAACAATTAGAGCTGACGCTTTAAGAGGATTTCACAGGTAAAAGTGTGTGCTTGCCCATGCAGCAGCTGCTCGCATTAGAATGATAAAGCCAGCCCAGTCAAGAAAACGGAGAGTAACCAGGGGAGAGCCCCACAAGTTGGGGGTTGCTTGATAAATAGGGTACGACATGCCCACGTAATATTAGGTCATACGTAACATTACGTGACCCTCTACGTAATCTTACTCTATGTTTGTAAAATTTACACTTGAAGCTCAGCTTCAACCTCTGAAGTGAAAAATTCAGAGCAAAATTGACAGCTAATGTGGACAAAAGAAAGATTTGTACAGATGGGACGTGCTTGTTGGTGCAGATGGGGAGGCCATCCAGAAGCACCCATCAGGTGGCTGTGATTCACCTTACAAGGCAATCAAGACAGGGGTTTACACTTTCTTTGCCTTCCTTTGAGCTGCTCCAGGGCTCATGCATCCTCAGTGTAGGCACAGCAAGCAAAATGGATTCCAGACATGGCATGTGTTCGTGTGTATACGCACATGTGCCTGTGCGTGCACGCGGGCTTTGTGTGCGCGGGCTGTGTGTGCAGGGTGCATATGTGCGCATGCGTGGTGTGTGTGCAGGCGCACGCAGTGTGCTTATGCGTGTGCGCGCGTGCGCGCAAGTGCACAAGCTCGCATGCGCATGCAACTTTGCATACATGTGTTGTGTGCATGCATGAATGCAAGCGCACGATTGTGTATGTGTGTGTGCGCGCGCACGCAAGCTTGTATGTTCCTATGCATGCTTAACCCCAACCATTGAGAATATCTTAACAGTTACATGACCAAGCAATCCCTGGGATCCAAACACCCCACCATACCCACCCTCAGGTCAAAATTAAACCTGGAAAGTGCATTATGCAATAAGTAATCTCAATTTACTACGTAATATACTTTTCTGCTTAGCAATATGTACATGTCGTACCCTATTAATAAAGATCTTGTGCGTTCACGTCTGAAAGCTGAACGATAGGCTTGCCAGGCTTGCAGCTGCCAAAGCAGATGCGTTGCAGGCCAAGACTAAAGATCCAAACATCTCACCTTAGAGGGTCCTGGGAACAACTCGCCGATGCGCTTGAGGATTGAGTAGTAGGGAGTCTTGGGGGCAAACGAAATGATGAGTCGCTTTTCTGCCAGGGAGGCCAGATGAGTCACCATAGCATCTGCCTTGTCCTGTGGCGCAGTAAAAGTGTGAACGCAAGAAACTCACAACTGGCAAGTAATGAGAGAATGTGGGTTTACCACTGGTGGGTCGTGAGCAGATGCATTGAGCGAGCATAGATTTAAGCGCCGTAACCAATCAAACCTGTCTTTTATTGAGTGTCAGGCGTATCGAGCACGAGGCTGCCGCATTCCTTAGCAGTCAATATATTGTTGCAGTGTTAGTGCAAACGAAGCTTGCGCTGCAGCTAGAGACTCGAGTACAGAGATGCATGATGCCCATCCACAGGGACAGGGAGGCCTCTTTGCGGCCATGCATCGGTGACTTACAACAGCCGCAGCACCCTGGCCTTGCACCCTGCACCCTCTCTACAGTCACCAGGGACCCGGGAAAAAAGCTTGGCTGAGCCATCAAGACCGTCCTCTTGTTGGCTCCTGTCAGCCAATCCCATCCTGTGATCCTGAACCCCTTTTTTGTAGCGCAAGCAGCCATTTCCTGACATTTCCCTGATAACCTGAGACGCACCTGGGGGTAGTGAATCATGACATCGAGGCAAGTCACAGTGTTGTACTTCCCAGTCACGGACCTGCACACAAACGGGTACGCGCACCAGTGAATGACTGACGCGTAGATCACTTTTACATGGAGTCAGCATGGGGCACTGTCACTTGCCGCCAGAACTGCACAAAGCAGGAACAGGCACTCATGCAAACATCCACATGCTGCATGTTTTGTGCACGTTGAAGGAATAGCGTGCTCATGCACACGAGCAGGCATGCGCCTGCACACATTTGAAGCAACGTTGAGCATGGTCAGTGAAGAAGTTAGTGATCTCACACTTGTGCAGCTACAACACGGCCTGCAGCTCCTGCACACTCACTCAATGTCTAGTGCCTCAAACTTAGGTGGAACCTGAGGAGCCTTGCCAGAGGCCTTCACTGCCTCCTCATACCTGCAGGGACAAGCATTGGAAAAAATTATTATGGAGGTTAGCATGGAGGAAGACTTGTCACCCATCTGGATTCAGGGGCAGGAAGTATTAACCCTTGAAGCCCAGGTCACTTCTCTCAAGCTCAGGGACAGTCAACAATTGCGGGAAAAAGGCATGCAAGCAGGCAAACAGCTCTAAATTCCAATCGAGCACAACTATGCACTAAACTCAGCTCCCCCTTGTCAGCATCTTGCCTACCCCTGGTGCTTCTCCCAGCCAATCCCTTCCTTAGGCCACCCAAACTCCAGTGGACTGACTTGTACCCTTCCTTGTCCATGGTCGTCCTCCATCCCAGAACGAGGTTGTCCAACACCCCACAAACTTCCCCTGCACACTCTCAACCCACACTCACTGCTTCTGCGCCTCGCCTGCCATGGCAGAGCTGATGTCGCTGGCGCTCACAGCGGCCCCACGCATGGCCAGAGGGATGGCCAGGCTTCCTGCATGGAGCAAATGCCCACCCGCAAACAACAACTTTCAGCAATGCTATGTACTGTAATGTGTGAGTGTGCGTGCCTACATGTTTTCAACATGTTTCACACTCGCGAGCGTGAGTGTGCGGAGTGCGCTGGCACCTCCCACTGCGCAAGCATGCATGCAAATGCACATGTGCGTGCGCCTGTGTATGTTTATGAGCGTGTGCGCGAGCGTGTGGCTGTGAAAACAATTTTCCTTTAAATTCACTTACAGAGGGATTAAGCCGTCCTAAGACGTCCTGCACATACTGGAGGCTTCACAAGTGAAAATCTCCGGAAATGTCTTTGAGTCCTTTCAGGCAGCTATGTATGCGCTATGGAAGCCCCCACAAACGCAAAGACGCCATGCCTTTCAGCCCTCCTCCTGGGCAAAGGGACCCGTCCACATGCTGGCATACCAAATGTGCACGTTCAATCTGCGAGAACCCAATAAGCAAATAAGCAAGCACACACACCTGCCTCACATCCTAGGCCAATTACAAATTTAGCACTCCGCTCATCTGCACAGGTGACAATCTGCGTGCCTCTCCCTCCCGCACACCAAGCCCATAGCCACTCAGAGGGGCACACGCATGCACGACCACATCATTACACAACTTCCGCAAGGTTGCTCACCTGTCCCGCACCCAGCATCGCACACGCTCACGTTCTCCAGGCTGCCCTCCTCATCCAGCCACTTAAGCACCTTCTCCACAGTCTGTGCATGGCCCTTGCGGATGTCTAGCTGCACCTTGTTCACATCATCCGTCTGGCCGTAGATCTTGCGCCACCGCTCATACCCTTGGGTGTTGAAGTAGTTCTTGACCTGCAGGTTTGAGGTTGTTTTGGCACTGTGGATGCGCAAGGGTCTACATGCGCATTCTCTCGCACACAGTGTGGGAGCAGGGGTGTTGGTTGTGGGGTGGACATGTCAGGGCATGTCAGGATGTATGCATGCTCTCATAGGGTGTGCTGACAGATGGATTTAGGAGGATCTGCTGTTTGCAGAGGTTAGCCAAAATGAATGCAACACGCGCACAGACACACCAGTACAAACAAACTGTGACCACAGTACCCTTACCGCTTCAAGCTCATCACCACCAGCTTGAGCCATCTGCTGGGCACGCCTGCAGTTGCAGTGATTGCGTAACAGGAACGCCCATATGCTGTGTCACACAACTTGCGTATGTATGTATATTGGGTGTGTGTTTGTGCGCGCGTGCTTTTGTGTGTTTGCGTGTGGGTGTGTTTGTGCATGTGCATGTGAGTGTATATGTGTGTGTGCGTGTGTGTGTGTTTGTGTGTGTGTGTGTGTGTGTGTGTGTGTGTGTGTGTGTGTGTGTGTGTGTGTGTGTGTGTGTGTGTGCGTGCGCGCGCGTATGTAAATGTGCGCGCGCAAGAGTCTGTTAACCTGAGTTTGTGTGTGTGAAAGTACAAAAGAGGTGCTTGTAAAACATGTTGTTTCCCAGGGACAGTAGCATCCTACCATGCCATTTGATTTGATTTGAGTGGCCATGTGCAAGCATGCAATATCTTGAGTGACATGCTGCACAGCAGCAATGCATACCCTCACCTGTTTTGTGGGTCAGTGGCCACCAGCAGGGCCCCAAGTCCAGCGATGGCTACACCACCGCCCAGGGCGAAGGGGATGGAAGCAGCATCAGCGTTTGAGGCAACCTCCGCTGCTGCTTGCGCTCCAGGAACCAATGCTACTGTGGACATCAAAGTGCTGGCGAGGGCTGCTCCAGCCTCCTTCCGAGCCTGGACCCTCACAACCCTGCGGGCATTCAAGCCCACCCGTGCGCTGGGCACCTTGGGGGTGGCAGCGCGCTGCTGCACTGAGGACTGCATTTTTATGATTTGTCCCGATTAATTTACAAAAGCAACTAGCGTGCACGTTCCTGTGCCAGGTCGAGCAAGCACTTAAGCAAGATCAGATTTTATTCTGTCTTCATCTTACTCAGTGTCAAACATAAACATGATGTTTTAAGTGCGTCGGCCATCATGCAGGCCTAGAAACAATGCTGGAGAAAAAGGTGATGAAGCCATGCTTGCATGCGCATGTCAGGGTGGTAGACTCCTTCTCCTATTACTTGCTTTACATGGTTTACAAGACAGCTGCCATATTTGCATGCCCACTCTTTCCAATTCTTAATTCTTAAGTTTGCAGACCACGTTTAAACGCAGCTAGTGACAAGAGGGGTTTTTGGCTTTGGACAATATCCTCAAGGATATGCTGTTGGTTTAGACTTATCTAATGGTTTGGATGCGGTTTAGTGACAAGAGGGGCTGTCGGGTTTTGGACAATCTCCTCAAGGATGTGCTGTTGGTCAGGTAGCAGTCCTTCAAAATTCTTTGAACCGGTCTCGATGCGCAACATGCATTTGCAAGTGCCAGTTTGCTGTGTGCCAGTACAGTCCATGCCTTGCTTCATCATGAATCACAATTGATACTGGCATGTGTTCTCCTCATTCACAGGCGCACCGCTGCTTCTGCTGCAAGCAGAGACCGAGCCCCCACCGGCCATCTGTCCCCTACATTCGCTCGGCACACAGCAAAACCTGTTCCCAGCATGCCAGCACCTCATTGCAGTTGCTCCCTCCACTACGTTCGTTCTCACAAGAGCAAAGTCTGACACCTGCCAACACCTCCCCATTGGAATCCCAGCCCAGCTCGAGCATCCTATCCACAGTCACAGCACAGCCATGCCTCTCACATTGGATGGAGGCCCTCCGTACCTGGGTTTCACGACTAGGCACTCCGGCAGAGCCGGATGCTTCCCTGTCTCTTGATCTACTTGATGCGGCTACTTCAGATACGAGCGGCTTGCTTGCCAGCACCACAGATCCTCAGCTCTTCACCTGTATGCAAGCTATTCAGCAGCATCTGGTGACCCGAGCTTCAAGTGTTGAAATGGCGGGCCAAGACCTGCTGCGCCTGCTCGCCGCTGTGTGGCGCTTGCACTCTTTTACGGGGTTGGCGCTGCCTGCAGAGATTGATTGCGTCCTGGGTGCACTGCAGGCTCAACATGAGCAATGCAACAGCGGCACTAGCACCAGCAGCACTAGCAGCAGCAGCAGCAGCAGCAGCAGCAGTGACGATTTGCTGGAAGGGATCACTCCTGACCAAGCTGCGCATGCGATTCTGGCCTCAGCAGCTGCAGCAGGTTGCAAGCTCCCTCACTGTCTTGCTACACCTCTTGTGCGACGAGCAGCAGCAGCAGCAGCAGCAGCAGGGGAGCAGCAACAGCAGCAGCGGCAAGATGGACTTCCTGCAGGGGACATGCATCAACAGCAATGGCAGCAAGATCAGTTCTTGAGGTACAGACGCTTGGTGCTCACACTAGAGGCTCTTGAGGTGGGCGTGCTCTCTTTCTTGAGAGCTTATGCTTTCCTATTGTGTGCCATTATCATGTAACACGTAGCGTGTTATTGTTTGTTATCTCACAGGTGCAAAAAGGTTGCATGCATGTGTCCGTGTGTGTGAGAAAGAAGGAATCTGTGGAGGGTGTCTACTCAGGGGATTGCTAAATTGTTGTCAAAAGCACGAGACTGGAAATGATTACAAGTTTTGCGAGGGTCGCTTCCCAAAAAGTGGCCCAATCCTTGGGCCAAATGGGCTCTTTTCTCACTGTTCATACTAGTATGCTGACAGGCACGCGCGTTCACACACTTGCCTTGCGGTTGCAGGCTGCAAGGCCAGCATGTGAGCTCGCTGTGCTCGCAGAAACCAGCCTTGTCTGCGCCTGGGCCAGGCATGTGGTCAGCCAAGCATCTGACCCATCTGAATGTGTGGAGGTTGTGGTCAGGGCAGCCCGTGCCTTCTGTGGCGAAGCTGAGGGCGCTGCAAAAGTGCAACCAGATGTCAACAGCAGCAGCAGCAATGGCAGCAGCAGTCGTAGCGACAGCAGTAGTGGGCTCACAGGCGTGGCTGAGCGCTCCAGATTGGCTGCGTCAGCACAAGCAGCAGTGGCAGAGCTGGCGCATGTGGCGTGCTGCGCCGCATCACGTTCACCTCCTGGCATGGACCAGCTGAGCATGCCGGAGCTCACATCTCTCGCCAATGCGCTGGAAATGTGCAACTTCATGCCCATGGCACAGCTGCAGGTGGAGGCCTCTGTTGCGCAAGCAGCAGCAGCAGCAGCAGCAGCCAGTCAGAGCAACGGGGAACCTGGCGATGAGGGAGGGAGTGAGTCAGGTGATTCACCCTCTTCATCAACTGTGTTGTCATCATCATCATCAGCAGCAGCAGCAGCAATGCCAGGGGCTACTGCCATTGTCGCACCTACCTGTCTGGACAGCAGCAACACGAGCAGTAGTGAGGAACACCAGCAGCATCAGTCCTTTGAGGAGGCGAGGGGCAACATTCCGGCAGCTGCCATGGCGTCCCCCCAAACAGGTGGCAGCGAAGAAGACGATGCCGGCAGTGCTGCTGGCAGCAGCGATGGCAGGAGGAACATTTCTGACCCTGAGCATGGGGAGCACAGCAATGCGCTCCCAGCACGACCAGGTGCACCCTCGGCCGCTCAGCATGAAGTACCCAACTTTGATGGCCAGCCGCTGTTTCACGCGCTGTTGCTTGGAGGGAGACTGAGGCGATGCTCGGATGGGGAGGAGGTGATGGGCGTGCTGCGGCCCCTGGCGGCAGCCTACTTGCTGCCACAGGAGAGCGTGCTGCAGGTGCGCGCTTAGTTCCTGCTGCCTGTGCTTCCTGAATTGGTGTGGTTGGAGTGGTGCGGCCCCTGGCGGCAGCCGACTCGCTGCCACAGGAGAGTGTGCTGCAGGTGCACGCTGAATTCCTGCTGCCTGTGTTCCCCGAATTGGTGTGGTTGGAGTGCTGCGGCCCCTGGTGGCAGCCTACTTGCTGCTGCAAGAGATCATGCTGCAGGTGCCCGTATATTTCCTGCTGCCTTTGTTTCTTGAGTGTGTGTGTGTGTGTGTGTGTGTGGTGGGAGTGCTGCGGCCCCTGGCAACAGCCTTCTTGCTGCCACAAGAATGTGCTGCGGATGCGCTGGTTGGAAAGCTCAAAAATACCTGGCACCATTCCCCTTCAGTTTGCGATCCTTCACTTTGCTATCCCAAGAATTTCAAAGCAAATCCAAGTCCCTCGCAGTCTCTGCTTTGCTGCTTGCCTGCTGCTTGCACAAACTCACTAAGTTAGATGCCCTTCTGTAAGTTTGAACATTTTGAGTTCAGCATGATGCCGTACGAGCAACTGTTCCAACATGTGAGCAGCAACCGGTCGCTGTGTGGGGGCATGTGGCTAGGATTCGCACGACTCAGTGTGAACCGCGTTACCCACTGGAGGTGCTTTGCTTTCTTTGCTTGCCTCATCTGTGAGGACCAACTTCAATTAGAACCCCTCCCCATGCTTTCTTTTTTGGAGAGCGATCACCTCATGTTGGTGCACGGCACTCACATGCCTGCACACCAGATGTCCGGTGCACTGAGCAATACACACACCATTTTCATCAATCAATTCAGCTGTTTCATTGCTGCTCTGCCTAACCTTCCCTGCTGCAGGCTCTCAGAGAGCGTGTGCAGAGTGTGTGCGCCGAGCTGTGCACACACCACGCAGCCGCCTTCAGCCTCGCTCGCACTTCAGGGACCAGCCCTGACGGCGCTGCTGAGCAGCAGCAGCAGCAGCAGCAGCAGCACCTCGCTGCTGCGCTGCATGAGGTCTGCCTTGGGTTATTTGTTTTATTAGTGTTTGGCCACAAGCCTGGCCCAGCTGTGACCAACGCCAAAGCCGCGTTAGGTCCCCACATGTGCGAGCTGGCCCCAGCAGATCTCGTGTACACAGTGTGGGCATTTGCACGCGTCGATGATGACCATGCACCTGTGACGCACAGCTGCACGGCAGCTGCAATGCCGAGGGGGGATGATGAGCAGCAGCAGCAGCAGCAGCAGCAGCAGCAGCAGGTTCAGGAAGGTGAGGGACAGCATCCCTTTTCAACTCCCCGCTCCAGACTCACCAAGCTTGCAGACATCGCTGCTGCCAACACTGACAATGCAGCGGCACGCGCCGCATCAGACTTGCAATCTGCTCTGCAGGAGGTAAACCAACAGGCTATTATCTCTGAGGTGCGGACTCCTTCTTCATTCGGGTCATCATCCACACCACCACAGCAACCCACGCCAGATGCACAAGCGGCAATCATTTCAACGAACCCATCAGGCATTCCCTCCCCCCTTCCACCTGCAAGCAGCAAAATCAACCTGTCCTTCCCTCCCTTTTGGCTGCTCCAAGCCCACAACGCCACCTCAAGGCTCCTAACATCCTCCAATCACGCCTTTGCACCCCACCAGCTCTCCTTCCTCCTTGCATCCTTCGAGCGTATAGCAGCAGCTGCAGCAGCCGTGGCAGCAGCCTCGACCACACAGCAACTCAGCCCGCAGAGCGCCCCACACATGTCCTTGCCCGACACTGCTGCCACTGCTGCTGCTGCTGCTGCTGCTGCTGCTGCTGCTGCTGCTGCTGCTGCTGCTAGTGGCTCAGGCCCCAGCTGGAACGGTGCCCGAGCCCCAACATGGGCGCCTTCCCCAAATCTCGTCGATCAGGTAGGGTCTGCGTGTGTGCGTGTACTCGCGCGTGCATGTGTGTGTGTGTGTGTGCGCGTGCATGCGCGTGTGTATAAGAGCACCTTCTGGCCAACACTGGTTTGCATTGTTGCTTTTTGAGTGACCTCCCTCAGGGCGTGCGATCATGTGCATAAGCCTGTAAATCCACATCCCCTGGCAGTAGTGCAGTCAAAGTGACAAACAAGTCTGTGAGGCCATGTTTGTGTTGACACAACCACCTTGTTGTGCTTCTGGCCCCTCACCTCTGGCAGTGGCGAGGTCAAAGTACCATACAAATGAGTGAGGCCTTACATGTTCTGGCAAACTTAGCCTTACTGTGCTTCTGCCCTTCACCTCTGGCAGGGTAAGACCAATGTGCCATACAAATGAGTGAGGCCATACATGTCGGTATAGGTACCCTTATTGTGCTCCTTACCTCTAGCAGTGGTAAAGTCAAGCTGACACAAGTACCCTTGCTGTGCTTGTGGCAGATGCTGGAGGCCTTCCGGGCGGCAATGCTTTCCGCAGGTGGGCCGGGAGTGGAGGGCACTGTCACAAACACAGATGCAACCTTGATGCTGGCCAGCTGTGCAAGACTGGGCCACATTCCTGGCTACGCTTGGACCGAGGTGAGGTGCTGAGACATCCCTTTTCACAGTGGACATTGCAATTCAAAATTGCACGTGCCTGATACGCATGTAGATCTGAGCTTCATGTTTTGTCTCCTACAGCACTCTCCTACTGCACTGATCCTAGCCTTAGGACTGTTGATCCTGGCCTTCTGCTCCTCCTCGACCTCCTCACGTTTTCTGATCCATGTGGTCTGTTGTTTGTGCAGGACATGATAGAAGGCTTCTGCCTGCAGAGGTTGACTGCCTTCTCACCAAAGGAGATTGCAACGGTGAGCCCTGCTCTGCGTGTTTTGCTTTGGCATTTGCCTGTACCTTTGGTCTTGTTTTAAGTTCATGATGGATTTCATGAAGGCTCCTTCGAGGGTGCTCAAAGCCAAGCCTGGACCTGCAGTTCAGCCTATGCACTCTCTCCCGATGCACACACCCTGAATGAGTGATTATGGGGGAAAGCAGCAGAAAAGGACGTTCCCTTGTCTTAATTCGTGTCGGCTGCCATGTGTCAGATGTCTTTGAGTTGACAAAAATAATCTAGAAGGATGGAAGGCTGAGCAGGCAGGCGCGTAAGCACACAAGCAGAGTTTTCACACCCAAATACACACTAGGATTCATGCTCACACTCTTGTTTACACAGCTTGCCTGGAGCATGGCCTCTATTCGACATCAACCCTCCGAGGAGCTGGTGTCCAGGCTTTGCTCAGCTGCACAGGTGCGCAACTTGCTTAAAAGTATTTGACTCTAGCTACCTGTGCCTGTACAGGTGTGCAAGTGTGTGCGCGCCTTAAATGAGGTATTTCCAAAGAAGACATGCATATGATCCATATCAGAGTACATGCAGCTCATCAATTTACAGGATTATCAAGGCATGGATGCAAGTGCTGAGGGTCAGTGGTTCTGAGGCTCCCCTCCACGTATTTGTGCATGCTGCTGCGCAAATTTGCAATAGTTGAGAAGGCTTAGGAAACAGATGCAAGTGCTGAGGGTCAGCGGTTCTGAGGCTCCCCTTCACCTCTGCGTGTATGCTGTTGCGCAGCGGTCCCTTCCCGAGTTTACTGCTGACAACATCTCAACCCTGGTTTGGTCGCTAGCGGAATTGGGTTTGGAGAGCAGTAGTCAAGGAGGGTCTGCAGGTAGTGGGAGGCTGGGGCCTGGAGCTTATTTGCCTGGGTCAGGGCCTTTGGGTGCAAGGGTGGCTGGCATTGAGTTCCTGGATGTAAGGGAGGGTGGCTCTGCTGTCAGTGGCAATGACAGTGACACAGAGGCACGAGAACAATTGGAAGTAACAAATGGGGATGAGCCTGATGGACGAAGCATGAGTCTGGACAGGGGCACAAGTGTTAGCAGCAGCAGCAGTAGCAGCGGCAGCAGTGGGGGTGGTAGAGGTAACGGAGGGGAGGGGATGGAGGGGAGTCCTGTGGGCCAGCTGCTGCGTGCAGTGTGTGCGGAAGCGCTGTCTCGAATGACAGAGTTTGCGCCACGGGACATGGTCTCTCTGCTGGCATCTTTTGCCAGGTGTGTGTGTGTATGTGTGCCCTTGCAATTTTGTGTGCGTGTGTATTTGCACGTGTGTGCGCATATGTATATGTGTATACGCACCGTGTGCGTGTGAGTGTGTGTGCAAGCGCGCGGCTCAAGTTATCCTGTGTTATGTTTTGGCCAAATAAAATCATGATTGGGCTGCTTAAACACGTGCTGCTTTCTTTAATCTGATGATTGCCAAGTGCTGCAGCTTGGATGCTCCATCAGCTCTCCTACTTCGCAACATGGCAATCATTGTTGATCCCTTGTGCACCCGTGTGTGGAAACAACATTGAAATCTGGGGCTTGCCGTTCTATTCATGGCTCCTTTCTGTGAACTGTATGTTCACTATCCTTGCAAAACCAAAGTGCACATTGACCTGACCGCATTGGAAATGTGCTTGCGTCTGCACCACCACTGCTATGCTCAAGTGTGGAATGTGGACCTGCAGACAACAGAGCACATAGAGGTACATAGGCAATGCTCGATGCATCGGCACCACCGTTGTTATGCTCATGCGTGAAAACATGGACCTGCAGACAACAGGACGTATGGACGTACATTGGCAGTGTTCAATGCATCAGCACCACTGCCGTTATGCTCATCTTTGAGGACATGGACCTGCAGACAACAGGACACATGCTATCAAGCAGCATCAAAGCTCATTGCTCGTTGGTGTTGCACCTTGTTCAGGCCCAAACACGCTATGAGGCAGCAGCAGCGTACGTCTCTCGCTGGTGTTGCACCTTGTTCAGACTCACACACGCTGCACATGCTATGAGGCAGCAGGAAGCAGCAGGGCGAATCACTTGCTGGCATTGCACCTCACGCAGGCTCAAGCACCCTCCGCCCCCCGAGTGGCTGTCTGCTTACTTGCAAGCCATCAAGCGGTACCTCCCCTTCCTAGACGGCCAAGCCAGCGCCACTGTTCTATCATCCCTGGTGGCCTTGAATGCACGTGTCACCAACTCTGAGTGGCTGCAGCACTTTTGCCGCACGGTGCGCAATTACCTTGCACCGCGGTTGGTTCTCATTAGGGACAGACAGAGTTCATCACAAGTAGTGTACAGCAAAATGGGTCTGCAGCATGTTTCATTACTGATGCACCCGACATGCGCTTCTTTGACGCCTGCCATTAAGCAAGGGTGATTCAGTGTTTGCAACTCTACAGGCTGGCAGGTTTGGCGCCTCCACATTGCTGAAGGTTTCATGCCTGGAAAGGAAATTGCATCTAGGATTGAGACTTCACGCTGCTTGTCTGGGTTTTGGCGTTATGGACCAGTAGTGACTTGTTGGTTGAGGGGGTAGTGGGCTGAAAGATGTATCCAAGAGAGCAAAGAGATCGAAACAATAGTCCAATGTGGACCATTTACACACCAACAATTACTTCCTTTCCATGAGCAGCACGGTTTCCCATGCCAAACTCCTTGTCCCAGTGCAGACTCCATCTGTTTTTTTCGAGAGTGCCTGGGACCACAAAAGACTCTGTGCACACTGCCTGTGCTTTCTAACCTGTCCAAATGTCCAATCAAACTGCAGACTGAACCCCAGCTCAGCAGCATGGACGCTCCGACTTTGACATCAATTGCGATGGGACTCGCCCAGATGGGGCACAGCCCTGATGAAGCGTGGGGGCTCAAGTTTGTCGAAGCAGCAGAACAGTGAGTGCTACAAAGGTTTAGAGCTAACAAGCTTCTGTGTGCCCTGAAGGTTTGCGTACATTAGACCATGTGAGCACATTGTCTCAAGCCCCTGCGTGTTTCCAAATTAGTTAGGTCTCTGGGTCCTCTAATTAGGTTTTCTTCTCGACTGGAATCTGACTGAATAGTGCAAAGGGATGGGAAATTCCAACAAACTTTTTTCGAGTCCGTACCGCCTTGGCTACAACTTGCTCAGCCAATCCCAAACTACCAACATCATGTGCAGGGCCAGCCTCCCTCAAAAGAGCCTGACAGGGCAGCAGCAGGTTCAACTTGTGTGTGCCATGTCAGAGCTGCCAGGTGAGAGACAGCACAAAAAAGTGAGAGACAGGGCTTGTTGTGCAACGTCAGAAACTGCCAGGTGAGGGACAAACGAAACGGTTGTACACATACAAGCATCTTCACTGGATGCGCCCACATGCCTAGGTGCCGATGAAAGGATTATATTTATTGATACATCATGCACCTCGCGTGTTCTTTATGTGGAATCAGGGCTAAGGGACAGAGCCCCTCAAGCACCCATTGTTCAGTTGCAATGCCGCCCAGGCGTAGCTATCAGGACATGCTTAGTAACTTCATTTATTAAGCTCAAAGCTGCCCTTGGCCTAGTTTGAGTTTAATCACATTTACAAAGGCAGCAAGCTCGTAATTTAGTCACTGTGCACGTGCCAAGTTGGAGCATACAATGAGCTCCCTGGCTTGCTCTGGTGACGGGGTTCTGCAATGGGCATATAACTCGGGGAGAGTGTGTGTTCCCTTGCTGCAGGGCTGCTGCCAAGCCGCAGCCAGATGCTGATGCTGTCAGGCACGCTGTCTTCTGTGGGTGGCCCTGACCGTGTGCTGCAAGAAGCGGGCGGGCCAGTGGCCATGCTGCGCCTAGCTGTGGCCCTGTCAAAGGTTCGTGGACTGGAATGCATGTTTGGATCAACTGTGTGGTGTGTGTGATTGGTGCTCAAGGAGTCAGGGAGTGCCTGTGACCCGAGCATGGTGACTACAGTAAGAGAATCGAGAGGACCCCAATGTTCATTGTTGCATATGGTGCCCGTGTGGGCACAGTAAAGAATTTGGGATCAACTTGTGTGCACCCATTTGATGACCCTAATCAGGACTATGGTAATTTTAAACTTGAACGAACGTGAATCCCCCTTACATCTGGAACCCTGGTTCATGCCACAAGAACCAGAGACATTGTTCATGCCATTCAGCAGGCCTACCAGTTTAGAGAAAAGTTAAAGTTTGAGGCAATTGATGGTGAGAAATAGTGCAGAAGTCTTTATGCTTCGATGTAATGGGGCCAGTTCACTTTTTCTTGCTGATCTGGACACTTTTCAGGAAGGACCAGGGCTCTGATAGTTGGGGGCAACTATGTGATTGCTTGCGAGGGTGTGGTTATTCGTGGTTAATTAGCTTTTCAGCCACGCTTACCTCTCTACGTAAATGTTTCTCCATAGGAGCATCAATAGGTCTCCCCGAGTCTCTAGACGCCCACCCCACCCTACATGCCTCTTGCTCTGAGGTGCACTGTGGCTTAGCCTATACAAACATAACGTACGTTTATGTTCCTGTGGATGTTAGTGGGAGTCTCCATGTGTGTCAGCACTGGCCGTGCCCCTCTCACAGTACATGCTGGCGAGCCTCCAGCTTTGCCTTGGACATTTTTTTCTGTTCTGCCTGCAGTAACACCATGCACCGTTACCATAATTGCTTTGTTAAGAAGTTAAAGGACATCTGTGTGTACATGCAGTGCTTAGCAGGCACGCTATGATAGAGCTGCAGCTGTGTGGACATGCAGTGCTTAGCAGGCATGATAGAGACGCAGCTGTGTGGACATGCTGTGCTTAGCAGGCACGATAGAGATGCAGCTGCGTGGACATGCAGTGCTTAGCAGGCACGCTATGATAGAGCTTGCAAACTGGCTGCACAGTCTGAACAGCGAGGTGTGCTGCACACGCCTCAAGGACTCTTGCGTGATTTCTTTGTATCTCAATGCGCGCTGCTCGAGCATGAGATGGACCTTGGAGTGTTTGACAGGGGGCCAAACCCTTCACTTCTTGCTGCATTGCTTTCCTCTGCAGTTTGCGTCCCAAGGTGGCTTAGAGCACCTCCCCCCAGCGAACTGGCTCAACACTTCCTTCACGATGGCTCTGAGGCTCAGCGTGAGAGGTGTTTCATTGCCAGGCGCAGATGCCATGGCTAGAGCGCTAGCTGCCATGCTTGCTGCACAGCCAGATTTGCGTCTAAAAGCTCCTGAGATCGCAAACTTGCTTTCACACCTGCGGGAATTCTTCCTGTACAGTGGCTGAACTGGAGGCAGCTAGCCAATTTCTTACTACCCTCTTTGTGCATGTAAAGTTTTATGGAAAGGAGAAATAAATGACCAAATATAATCATCCTGGAAAAGGAAGAGCCTTTTGCCAAGCTCTGGATTGTTGAACCGCAGCAAACAAGGCTCTCGTACAGGTGAGATTGTAACAGGGGCTCCATTGCCTGCACGTTGATTTTTTGGGTTTTTTTGGGGGGGGGGGATGCTTACTAAGGAGCATAGTTCCAGTTTTGCAGTTGTACAGTAAACGTGAAAGGGACCTAAATTTGTTGCAAGTTTACAGGTTGTGAGAGAGCAGAAGGTAGAGGCCTCTCGAAACAACTATATGCAATCCTGTCCACAAAAATTAGGTTCAAACTACAAAGTAAAATCTCATGCTGGCATTGCTGGTAACGAAGTCCAGATGCTGTTGCTAAATATCAGGCTTACCCTCCCATACCCTTGATCAATTAAAAAAATAGGGATTGACTCACAGAGATCTGAAACACTTGCAAAAACACTCCATGCTCATTCTGTACAATTTGTGCACAAACTTACCTCTACCAGGCGTGCCATTGAAAATAAAAACACTCATCATAACACTGGTGCCCTGGAGCAGCGTGCTGCCAGGAACCCACCTGATCCACATTAACTTCCCTCTCATCTTCTGGTGAGGGAGGCTCACGGCTCTTTGAGCCAATGTGTCTCTCTTTCCTTACAAGGTTTACAAGGTTTACAAGGATAAGGCCTTCAGTCAAGAATTGCGACTGCTAGCCTGCTCATAAAAAGCGATTAATTCATGAAGGAAAAAAGGAAGTTTATGGTTGTTCTGGTTTGAAAAAGCGGACACATCATGAGATCCTGCCTGTGAGAACAAGGGAGCATATTTCCTGCGGAGAGAGACCACCTGGGGATGTGTGCAATGAAAGAGGACATGTTGTTCATCCTGGACATTATCATCAGCCGCACAAAGGTCACAGTTTAGGGCAGACCTGTGATTCCAAGTTGCTGTCTCATAGCGAAGGGTGTGAACACGAAGTCTAAACCGAGCCACGTTGCGAATGACATCATGGGGGAGGTCAAGGAACATGTATTTGGGAAGACTGTAGGAAGAATGCCCAACCAAGGCCCTTTTTGTAGGAGTAGCGCACCACTGGTGATAGGTTAAGCGTTTACTGTTGCGCTCTCTTGGGTGTTTGCTGGAAAAAGGCGCCCAATATTGTAGATGCAAAATCGTTTTCATTGTCGAGCTGTTTCTCTTTCCTTAATTCATGTAGGGAGAGTTTTCTCTGCCTACGTATTTTTTCCTTTTTTCTTTCTAGGGAGAGTTTCATCACACATCTGGGCCCGCCAACTGCTGACTATGCGGCAAGTTGGACAGCATCAATCACATTGTCCTAGGATGCTCACACCCAACATGCCAAGGGATGTTCATAAACAGACACAACACTGCCCTCAGTCTCTATCATACGATGATTGCGAAGCCCTCAGCAAAGGTGCACATGGCTCATTCCTTGTTGCAATGGATGCTTGCTGTAGGGAAAAGCTCCAAGAACAAGGCATTGAAGTCCCTGAAAACATCTCCAGGGAAATTCCTGACTGGGCTTTTCCCAATGGTGCTGGCCCCTCTGCCCGACACCAAAGCCGTCCTGATGCTGTCTTTGTGCGCCCTATCTCAAAGAGAGCAACCCATCTCGACCCTAAAAGGATACCTGCTCAAGATAGGGATATCCACCTTGTGGAACTTAAATTTTGCCCTGACACTAACCCCTTACCCAGCCTACGAACAGCTGCTGACCAGCATGCTGGTACCATATCCAGACTTCGCACCCGTAGTCTCAGAAACACAAACAGAAATAATAAGGTGACATTGCACACCATTTTACTTGGTGTAGCAGGTACTATCTATAATGACTACACCATCACTCCTCTGGTTGAGCTGGGTCTTACCAGACATAACGCAGAAAAATTAGACTCTCAATTAAGTTGCCATGCACTCCAATCACTAACAAAAATAATAAACACCAGGCACTCATTATACTTGCAGGGTTCTTTGGGCAGGGGCGGCACTGGGAGTGAGACAGGTCAGAGCAGGAGGAGGAGAGTCCACGCCCGCAGGCGCATGGCTGACAGCAACCCGCCGGACCCGCATTAGTTGCTCTCCTTTGGTTCATAGCTTGGTTTAGGCTGGGCCTGTGAACCTCCTCGGTGAGGCCCTAGCTAGCTTGCTAGTTAGGGGACCTTTCCTTAATGCACGCAGCCAGACCTGGCCTGCGTAGTCTTTTCTTTTCTTTTCTTTCTAAGGAGAGTTTTCTCTGCCTACGTAGTTTTTCCTTTTTCTTTTTCTTTTCAGGCTCACCAAGCCAATAATAACGAGGCTGATACTGGGATCCCTAGAGCAGGCCTTGGCAGATATCCATTTTCTCATTTATATTGGTTAGTCAAGGAGGAAAAGAGAGAACTCACTGCCAGCACATCCACAGCTCCTGCACCCAATCCTAAAATCACCTACCTCCCCAATCTTCAAAGTGCTCTCAAGTCTCATATGCATACAAAACACAGACTTGGATATGCCAACTCCAAAGCAGGCTACTACTTGTATCATCAGAGTTTGTTACCACATGTAGATAAGAAAACCAGCATGCCTTAGAAACCTTGTACATCCTCACCTATAAAGCGCACCATTTTACAATATTGCATGGGCACCCTCTACAACCGAAAACATGCAGTTCGCTTCAAAAGGTCCACTAACCCATCATGCCCTCTCCCAGGCTGTCCTCAATTAGACAGCGCACTCCACATGCTTTCAGGCTGCCAATATCATATCATCTCCAGCATGAAAACTGGACACCACAATGTTGCTGGAAGAATGATCACCAAAGCTCTTAGCAAAAGCCCTTAGGGAGCAGGCTTGGTTAACATGGACATAGAGAGTGATGGTAGGCTAGCGCAACACAACCTACAAATCCCTGCACATGCATCAAACAGAATTATACCCCCTTACCTTTTTCCTAGATAGATTCCTAAGAGATCTAGACTCACATCCAGTCGTCCTGATGCTATACTGATAACTCCCTATAAAGCCAACCCCACTCCTTCTTCTCCTTCTTCCACTCGCTCACACCATCATGCGCTACGCAGCAGACACAACCCCACACTGAGGACCACAACAGCCAACCGCATGAGGCAACCCCACCAACTGAATGTAAATCAGCGGCATGTGCACTTGATTGAAATCAAGTAATGTGAAGACACGAGGCCTGGACAACAGTTGGAGGCGGCACAGCGGCAGCATGCAGACCTCTGCAAACTCATTAGCGCAAAAGTTGTGACTCTCCACACCATCCTTTTGGGTGTTGGCGGGACCTGCTACACTGAGCACACCCTTTACCAGCTTAAACAATTGGGACTTGACCACCAACGCGCCAATACACTTGCTCGCAAACTTCATGCCCATTCTGTCATGTATGCCAACAAGCTTGTGACCACTAGGCGTGCTATTGAGAACAAGAATACTTCTTGCAGCCAGGTTATGGAGCCGGGTGCTTCCAATAACCCTCCAGATACCCCTTAGAATCTTCTTTTTGTAGCTTCGTGGTGGTGGGGATTCAAGGCTCTTTGAGCCAATGCGTCCCCTTTAATCTAATTGATGTAGGGAGAGTTTCCTCTGCCTACGTGACCAGATCTTTGGAGCTTGCACAGATGCCCTCTCAGTGCGCTATTCTGGTTACTCCTTCTGTCACCCCCCTCACAACGATAAAACCATGACTCAACTCTTGCGCCATGCACTCCATTCCTCCATTCAAACCGATTTGCCGGTTGCCACCTTCATACTCCTACCCCACTGGAGGGGCTCCAGCGGCAATGCCTACATGAATTGGCTTAACAACCACCCAGGATACATCAAAGTGCTTGCCAAATTCCCTGCAAGACACATCCATTTTGAACCCCCCCAGTACTGGTTCAACACCGTACCCAACCCCACCCATCCTACATACCCCACACAGCTCATTGTTGTCTGGAACACACAAGCAAGGGAGACCCTACAAAATGCCAATGAGCGCTGGTTTGAAGAGCTTCAGGACAACTTCCCAGCCCAGTGGTTACCTCTTGCTCGTCCTGCCCCCCCTAGGAACCTGAGCTCCAACCAACGACTAATATCAAACGAATGGAGAAAAAAGTTTTTATCCCTTCCCCTCGAGGTGTCCCTTGAATGCTCACACAAGCACACACAAGCAGCAATAGATCAACATCACACACAAAATACCACCTTCACACCCAAAATTCAGTGTTGGAAAGACATCACTTACACAGATGGCAGCGTCATGAAAACCAAAAATAACTCCCCACCGCTTGTCGGCTCAGGCATCTACAAACCAAACAAAGAGGGCGACCACCTCTCACCACAACTCCAACTGTACATCAAACCCAATGGCCGTGGCCCAACTAACACAATCAACAGAGCCAAACTGGCTGGCATCCTTGTCGCACTCCAACAGGGGCACACAAACATAGCCACCGACAGTGCATCCTGTTTGTCCCAAACTTACAGGCAGATCCTCAATCCAATGAGCATGCGGATCCACCTGCATGCAGGGCTCATTCAAGCTATTTCGACCATTATAGAGCACTCACCACATCAGCTGAATTTCTATAAAGTCAAAGCCCACTCAGGCGTCATTGGCAATGAGGGAGCTGATGTCTGCACACAAAGTGCGGCTATTATGGATAACACAGATATCTCATTGCCTGATGCCAAGGACCCTTTCCACAACTCCGAGTTGTGGAAAAAAACGCATCTAAACTACAGAATAGCTTAATTGTCAGTGGAGTTGTCCAACAGGAGTCCTTTTGGCTATCTGTCAAACCTTCCCGAGGGCACTCCTATAATCCCACACCCCTTAACCTCACTAACTTGAAAGACAAGCTCAAAGCCCATATGCATAACAAACACAAGCTTGGCTCTGCCGATATATCCAGTTGCTATTACACAGGCTGGCAGCAACTCATGCAACCACCATCTCATAACAGCAATACCAACACAGGCTTACCTAAGCTATCCCCTAAACTTGCTAACCAAAAAATTAGCAATTCCTTTTGGAGCAACCCCAAGATTACCCTTAAACAACAAATAAACCTCCTCAAGTACCGCACTGGCACAATCTACACCCAGAAACACGCTGTCATGTTTAATCACACATCTGGGCCCGCCAACTGCCGACTATGCGGCAAGTTGGACAGCATCAATCACATTGTCCTAGGATGCTCACACCCAACATGCCAAGGGATGTTCATAAACAGACACAACACTGCCCTCAGTCTGTTGCGAAGCCCTCAGCAAAGGTGCACGTGGCTCATTCCTTGTTGCAATGGATGCTTGCTGTAGGGAAAAGCTCCAAGAACAAGGCATTGAGGTCTGTGAAAACATCTCCAGGGAAATTCCTGACTGGGCTTTTCCCAATGGTGCTGGCCCCTCTGCCCGACACCAAAGCCGTCCTGATGCTGTCTTTGTGCGCCCTATCTCAAAGAGAGCAACCCATCTCGACCCTAAAAGGATATTTGCTCATGATGAGGAGGAGGAAAAAAATGAACACAATGCTGACACACCCACAGCTCCTGCTCCCAATCCTAAAGTCACCTACCTCCCCAATCTTCAAAATGCTCTCAAGTCTCACATGCATATAAAACACAGACTTGGATATGCCAACCCAAAAACAGGCTACTACACTTACTATCAGAGCTTATTACCTCATGTTAACAAGAAAGTCAGCAATGCCTTTAGAAACATGCCTTGTATATCCACACCTATGAAGCGCACCATTTTACAATATCGCACTGGCACCCTCTATAACCAAAAACATGCAGTTCGCTTCAAGAGGTCCACTGACCCACTATGCCCTCTCCCAGGCTGTCATCAATTAGACAGTGCACTCCACATGCTTTCAGGCTGCCAATATCATATCATCTCCAGCATGAAAACTGAACACCACAATGTTGCTGGAAGAATGATCATCAAAGCTCTTAGCAAAAGCCCTTTGGGGGCAGGCTTGGTTAACATGGACATAGGGAATGATGATAGGCTGGCGCAACACAACCTCCAAATCCCTGCACATGCATCAAACAGAATTTTACCCCCTTACCTTTTTCCTGGGAATTTTCCTAAGAGATCTAGACTCACATCCAGTCGTCCTGATGCTATACTGATAACTCCCTATAAAATCAAACCCACTCCTTCTTCTCCTTCTTCCACTCGCTCACACCATGCGTTACGCAGCAGACACAACCCAACACAGAGGACCACACGAGCCAACCCCGTGAGACAGCCCCACCAACTGAATGTAAACCAGCGGCATGTGCACTTGATTGAAATCAAGTACTGTGAAGACACGAGGCCTGGACAACATTTAGAGGCGGCACAGCGGCAGCATACAGACCTCAACAAACTCATTAGTGCTAAAGTTGTGACTCTCCACACCATCCTTTTGGGTATTGGTGGGACCTGCTACACTGATAATACCTTGAACCAGTTTAAACAACTTGGACTGGACCATCAACGGGCCCATAAACTTGCTCAAAGACTCCATGCCCATTCGGTTCAGTATGCCCATAAGCATGTTATCACTAGACGTGCTATGGAAAATGATGCTTCTCACAGCCAGGTTCTGGAGCCGGGTGCTTCCAGTAACCCTCCAGATCCCCATTAGCTTTCTTCTTTGTAGCTTTGTGGTGGAGTAGGCTCACGGCTCTTCTGAGCCAATGTGTCTCCTTTTCCTTAATTGATGTAGGGAGAGTTTCCTCTGCCTACGTAGTTTTCTTTTCTTTCTTTCTTTCTGCTCAAGATAGGGATATCCACCTTGTGGAATTCAAATACTGCCCAGATACAAACCCATTATCAAGCCTACAAAAAGCTGCTGACCAGCATGCTGGTTCCATTTCTAGACTTCGCACCCGTAGTCTCAGAAACCCAAACAGAAATAATAAGGTGACATTGCACACCATTTTACTTGGTGTAGCAGGCACTATCTATAATGACTACACCATCACTCCCCTGGTTGAGCTGGGTTTTACCAGACATAACGCAGAAAAATTAGCCTCTCAATTAAGTTGCCATGCACTCCAATCATTAACAAAAATTATAAACACCAGGCACTCATTATACTTGCAGGGTTCTTCTGGCAGGGGCATCACTGGGGTCGAGGCAGTTCAGAGCAGGAGGAGGAGAGTCCACGTCCGCAGGCGCATGACTGACAGCAACCCGCCGGACCCGCATTAGTTGCTCTCCATAGGTTCATAGCTTGGTTTAGACTGGTCCAGTGAACCTCCTCGGTGAGGCCCTAGCTAGCTTGCTAGTTAGGGGACCTTTCCTTAATGCACGCAGCTGGACCTGGCTTGCGTAGTCTTTTCTTTTCCTTTTCTTTTTCTGCCTACGTAGTTTTTCTTTTTCTTTTCTTTTCTTTCTACGTAGGCAGTGAAACACTCCCTACATCAAGGGAAAAAAGCCACCTAGGTTCGGAAACCGTATGAACCCCCAGCATGTATTTAGTAAGTTAAGGAAAGGTTTCCTGCCCAGCAATCTAGCAAGGGCCTCATCAAAGCCTGAGGCAAGCATGCAGAAATAAGCTGTGCCTGCAAGATAAGTTCAAGAGCCTCTCCAGCAGCAGTATGTACGATGTGCCAACAAGCATCCCCAGGTGCCTTCGTGTGTTTGAATAAGGAAGGAACCAGTTTTTAAAGTACAGACGGCAGATGGTCCATATTAAAGCTGAAGCATACCACGTCAGATTTTCCAATGTGTTTACAGTCAACAACTTCTCCCAGTCTGAACTTCGTGGTGGGGTGGTCATACAGTCTCTGCACCGATGTGGCCCCTTTCCTTAGTTGAAGTGGGGAGGGTTCACTGCCTACGTAGTTTTTGTTTTGTTTGTTACAGGGCCTCAGATCAAGTCACCCTCCATACCATTCTTTTGGTGTGGGCGGGGTCATCTACACTGGGGTCATCTACACTCCTCACACTTTGGAGCCTCTTAAAGAGCTTGGCCTTGATACTCATACAGCCATCAAGCTTGCTCTGAAGCTTCATGCTCATTCTGTCCAGTACGCTTATAAACTCCTTAGCACCAGACGCGCTCTTGAGAAGACTTATTTCAACTCTCATCACCAAGATCAGGCACGAGCTACTACTTGTAACCCTCCTGATCCCCATTGTTTTTTTTCTTTTTATTGGTGGAGGGATACAAGGTGCCTTGGCCCTAGGTATCCTCTTTTCCTTAATCGATGTGGGGAACTTCCCCCAATTGAATGCTTTCACTGCCTGCTTAGTTTTTCTTTTCTTTTCTACAATTAAGAATATCCATAGGATCCTTCATGTGCACTATCCTCCTTAGTGCAGGCGGACAATTTACACTGCTCACAACCTTAACCAATTCAGCAGGCTAGGGATTATCATGTCTCAAAAGCTCAAGAGGGGGTCAACTGGCCTGTATTGCCAGACATACTCTATGTTGCGTTTTTCTCAAACCTTACCATATCAATCATCATTATCCCATAAAACACCAACGTGACGTTTCCCAAAAATGATGAAAATCAGAAGATCCCAGATAATTTTCCTGGTCTCTGATCACCCTTAAAGGGCTTCACCATCGGGCCATTTTCACTCCCTAAACTATGTTTTTGTAACCAGTATGTATTATTATAAAATCCATCAGATGCAGAAAAGGAAAGAGAGAGGTCATGTTTTGACCTTTTGGCACCCCCTGTGCTGTTTTTTTTTCTCAAGGGAAATGGCTGAAATCCTGTATCTCACCAACCACTGGATCTTTCACTCCAATCCTTTTGCAATGATTTTCTTTGGATGCAAGGATTCTTAATCGCTTTATATCACAAATTTTGGTGCGGTAGGTGGTCCGGATTGGAGATTCAGTGGTGAAAAGTATCACAACGCGGCCAATTTGGCAGGGTGCTCTATTTTGGGAACTGTCAAGCTCTAGGGCATTGAAAAAGGCTGGTTAAACTTTGCAACCAAAACTAAGTGGCCCAGGTTGGGCAACCAATACAATGAGCATCCTTAAAATACCTAAATTTTGGGGGGGACTCGGAGTTGTCCACCTTAACAAAAGCTCCATGCCATTCTGTACAGTGCACATACAACTAAGCTCTGCCATCAACGCATTGAAAACGAAAGCAATCAAAACCATGGTGCCCTGGAGTTCCTTGCCTTTTCTTTTGGTAAAGGGGACTCACGGCTCTTTGAGCCAAGGTGTCTCCTTTCATTGTTGCAGGTCCTAGGGAGTGTTTTTGCTGCACAAATAGCCTTTTCTTTTGCATAGGCCTTGAATCTGTGAAGCATGTGGTCTGGAGGCTGTTTAGGGTTTTTACTGTTTACTGTTTACGGACATCCATCATTTGTACACAGTAACGGGAGAGAAAATGCGGGGCAAGGGACGTATGAGTTCCTGTACATGCTCCCTCAAGACCTTCAGAAGTGCCACTGACATCTCTGAAACAAATAAAAAAAGGGACGGCCTTGCTAAAATTTGTAAGTGGGTTGTTTGCCATCTACCAAGGTATGTTCAGGATCCCGGTCAGGAATTTAGTATGTACACGCTACCCAAAATAAAAGGAACATCATCATTTTATCCCACAGCGACAAGCTAATGCTAACACATACACATTTTATGTAGCTGGCTGTAAAAGGCTGCACATCAAACGTCTTGTCCGCCACCAACTTCCCTGTTGGCTGCAGTGCAATTGAAGGTCAGTTCTGAAGCACAGCAGCCATTCCAGGGAATTTCGGGGAGCCAAATACAATCTCCGCACACAGGCCAAACAAGGAATTTAAATTCAAATAAGCGAGCTTGTGTCGGCACCAGTGCTCTAAGGGCTGTTCCACAGGCTTCTGCGTGGTCAGCAGTTTCTAGCAGCTGGTTAAGCTAGTCTGCCAGAATGCAGACTTTAGTTGTGCTCAGCAGACAGCTGCTGGGCATGGCTTTCCTTGGTTGGAAGGCTGACAGTGCCGACTCTGCTTGTTGTTGAAGGAACTTGAACTCCAGTCTCCCAGCTATCATCTTGCTTTCTTTCTTGTTGCTGGACCTGTCTTCTTTCTCTGCCTGCCGTGCTTCTCTCAGGCTGAACTTCGTGGTGGGTGGGTCTTTGCACCAATGTGGCCCCCTTCCCTTAATTTATGTAGGGATTATTTCACTACCTGCGTAGGTTTTTTCTTTCGAGCATGCTCACAACTTTATGGGCGAAAATCAAACGCCCCAGAAAGATCCACGACTTCATGATTAAAAAACTAGTAGAATCCAATAACTGTTTTCAAAAAGTGGCATGGCACTCTAATCCAATCCATTCGTGCACATGATGCGTGTCGCTTTCTCGTCTTTGACGTTTGGACCAATCAATCTGGAGGAAGAACTAAAAAGAAATTTTCGCATGGATAAACACGTTTCGTGTTAGTATTTCTGAAATAACGCTCAGCTGAAACGCCCAACCGCATTTTGGGTCAAACAGACTGATTCCAGTGCTCCTCCAGTTCAATCCTCCCGCCTTCTGTAGTGTTCTTAATCAAACACACAGACATACAGACACATTGATATGACCAAAAAAAGCTGCAGAGCTGGAAGGCAGCACTTGCACCACGCAATGATTTGGAGTGCAGCTGCTCTTGGGCTGGTCTCATCGGCAATACAGGTGCAGCGTGTTTCTGTTGGTGATGGCCCGGATTTTGAAGGATAAGCCATCACTTACTTGTGTATGTGGGTATGGGAGCAACGTATCTCTCTGATCTGGATCAAGATCTTTCCATGGCTCTACGCGGTTTTAACACAGCTCGCTGGGGTCGCATCGCTTCAAAATGGATGCTCACTCCTGGACCAAGTTAAAAGGTGTGCTTGGAAACCATGCACCGGACAGGATGCCATGTAGCCATTCCAAGTAGTGTCATACATCCTAGCCACAACGCGGAGGAAATGCAACAGGGTCTGCCCTCTTTCTCTACACATTCTTGTTTGATCCGCGGGGCATTTTCACACACACACACAGAAGTTCAATCGATGAGCTCGAGGAGCAGCTTCAGCAGGCAGAGGAAACGTTGCTTGACATCAACACAGGCCGCCCTCTGGAAGCCTTGTCCCTACTAGGTAACAAGACTTCAATCCTGAAAGCAGCGCCACAGAAAGGCACATGCTGGGTGACCCATGCACCAGAAAGACTTTAAAATTGTACATAGACATCCACACACTCGAGCCAAAATGAGTAATGAGGTTCAAAGATACTGGGTGCTTCAACTGGTGTCATGCACAGGTGAGGCCCTTCCCTCTGTCATGCGCTCGCTCTCTATCCTAGCAAGCATTGCTGGAACGGCAGTCTTCACACAGACTCCAGATGGCGACTGTTCAAGGTAAGAAGCCAAGCAAGTTCCAATCCAAGAGATAGCATGTAGGAACTAAGATGCATGCCGCTTCTGTGTAAGATATGTGCAAGCACTGAATGGCAAGCGTCTCTGCTTGTTGCGCAGGTATTTTCGATTTCAGGTGAGGCAGCTGTGCAAGTACCAGCAGCTGCAGTAGCAATAACTCAAACATGGTTTGTATGCTTGGTGTAGGCATCCATGCAAGGATGCATGTGAATCCTTGCAAAATGCACAAGGGTCTCCTTCCTAAATTCAATCTAATTTGACCAATCAGGCTCGATGTGCTTGATGCTTTTCATTGCGCAGTGGGTTACAGTGAGCCTTCAGATACTTAGCATCTCTCTTGTCGTTGGTACGCTGGGAAGTGGAGTGGCACATCAGGTAGTCTTCATTTGCCCTTTGCTCTGTGTGGCACGTTGCTCCTGATCTGCCAGCAACGCTCATTGCAGCAGCCATTCTATTCAGCAGATCATACATCAGGGCTTCATTCCTTCTGAAACTTCTTGCAAACCAATCCCCTATCAGGTACGAGTGGCCCTGTGCTCTTTACTTGTCATTTGCTCCGTCCTGTCCATCCAGTGTGCCCACACGTTCCTATTCTTGGGTAAGCAATCTTGTACAGACCAGTACCTTCAGTGAACTTTCTTCAGTTTGCGCTGGATGCAAATACAAACCTTGACACTTCATGAGAGTGTTAATTCTTAAAACTCTTTGCATTTTGCTTTATCAACGTCCCAATGCAGATCTGAGAAATTTCCAATTACTTGACGTCTTGACAGGGGATCTGGTGGAAGGAACAATGTACTCGCGTGGACTTGCCTTCATGGCTGGCTGCATCTTGAGCATTGTTGCGGACATGTTGCTGGTGCTACTTTTGGGCAGCGAAGATAGAAATGTGAGGGACACACAGACACGCACACACACGCATACACACACGAATACACAAACAGACACGCACACACACACACACACACGCATGTGCATGCACAAGAGGCGCATGTACGCACGCACATGACACACATATGTGCGCCCACATGCACGCACATGCACGCATGCACGCAAACACACACACACAGCATTGGCTTTGGATCAAGGAGAGGAATGGAGCTTCCTCCAACACCTGGAAAGTCGTCATATCTGCATCTGCTTTAATTGTCAGAATCTTGGTGCAAAAATTCTTCTGATCCGTCCACATTCTTGACTTCCAACATGTAATTCATAATGGGAAGAGAATACACCAGCAACTGGGCCTTTGAAAAATTATCAGTGGGAAGAGGCAAAAACTAGGGCTTGACCACCAACGAACTGGCAAGCTTGCACATGAACTCCATGCATGTTTTGTAAAGCACACCTACAAACTTGTTACCACAAGGCGCACAATTGAAAACCAGAATCTTCACAGCCAGGTTCTGGAGCTGGGTGCTTCTAGCAACGCTCCAGATCCCCGCTAGCCCTTTTTATTCCTGCTTTGTGGTGGAGGGGACTTACGGCTCTGTTGAGACAACGTGTCTCTATTTTCTTTTTTGATGCAGGGAGAGTTTCTTCTGCCTACATAGGTTTTCTTTTTCTGGGCTGTGATTGATTGCAGGTGACAAGCCAGCAAAGAATCAAGGATAGCAGCACCCCAGAGCACGATGATGTCCCCCTCGCTGCCAGCGCTGCTGCTAATGCTGCTTGTGTTTCTCCTGCTGGCTTAAAAATAGGGTCATAGTCCACGTGCATCTCTCTCATTCAACTCAACTATTCTCTTGACAAGCCACAACACAGCTTGAACTTCCATTTACCCAAAAAAATGGAGTAGCATTTTTTTATTCTTGACCTATGCAGCGGCAGACTGGATGGCATGAAAATCAGACCATTACCCAAAACAAAAACTGTGTAGGCAGCGAAAACACTCCCCACATAAATTAAGGAAAGGGGGCCACATTGGTGCAAAGACCGTATGACCACCCCGCCACAAAGTGCAGACTGAGAGGAGTACGGCAGGCAGAGAAGACAGGTCCAGCAACGAGAAAGAGAGCAGGATGATAGCTGAAAGACTGGGGTTCCAAACCTTCAACAGCAAGCAGAGTCAAGCACAGTCAGCCTGGCAACTGAGGAAAGCCATGCCCAAAGGCAGCTCACTGCTGAGCACAACTTAGGGCAGATCTTAGGCTAAGCCAGAGAGGCAGCTGCTGGCCACAAGCAGGAACCTGTGGAACAGTATTTTTTTTCTCAGTAGAACCCCCGTGCTGCTCTAATGCACTCTAAGCTGCAATGATGTTATTTTGATACAAGGACTTAAAATCAAAAAAAAAAACTTTCCTGATGCAGTCACTGCATCTTGAGTGGGTGATCTGGTATGGAGATTTGGTGGCCAAAAAGTTAGGTTCACACCGAGGCTACTTAGGCAGGTGCGCCCTAAGTACATAGATTGGAAAATTTAGTGCTACAGAAAGTTGAAAGCTTAAAGCAGCGAATTCAGGTGCTTCAATTCAGGAAGCATGCAATAAATCACCTGTTTTCAGGCCTCAGAGAATCCCCTCTGGCGCGGTATCTCCTTGTTCTATTCATGCTATTTCATATGTTCTACATGTATTTCACATATGTTTCACTGCTTTCATTTCTGCTTCCTGAAGCATTTCATGTCCTATTCACTCTTTTTCAGATCAGCGTTTGGATTAGCACCTTGCCAATTAACCCTTGTCATGACCTGCATTAGAAAACAAGGATTGCACGCCCCATGATAGGGTTTCCTGCAAGAAGGCATACTGCAATGAGAGAAAAAGGAAAAGAAAAATTATGTAGGTAGAAGAAAATTGTTCTACATCAATTAAGGAAGAGGAGATACATTGGCTGTGAAGAGCCGTGAGTTCCTCCAATGTACAGCTACAAAATAGAGAGTGCTATTGGGATCTGGAGGGTTACAAGGGTAACGAGGGAAAAAGGCCTCAGTCAAGATGTTTGACTGCTAGCCTGTTCATAAGAACACATGAGGTCATGAAGGAAAAAAGGAAGTTTGTTGTTATCCTGGTTTAGAAAAAGATTGATATCCTGGGAATTCACATGGTGAATGGTGCCTAGATAGGGCATCCTGTGGGAGACGTGGAGGTGTAGAAAAGAGAAGTTTTGCTCAAAAAGTGAGGCATACTTTTGACGGAGAAGGCAGACCTGGGGATTGGAGCATCTGAACAACACATGTTTTCCATCTTGTATGTCACTTGAATCACAGATATCACAGACCGGAGAAGTACTGTTGGACCAAGTAGCCTGTTCAACTCGGAAAGCGTGTACCCGCAGCCTAAATCTGGCAGTGTTGCGAAGGACATGATGGGGAAGATCCAAGTACATGTATGTAGGCATTGTATAAGGTGGGTGAATGGCATGTGCATTTCTGACAGGGAGAACGCACCATTGATGGCAAGTCAGCCGCTTACTGTTGCCTATTCTTGGATCAGGGGCTGTGAATCTGGAGGGTTACTGGAAGCATTCGGCTCAAAGACCTGGCAGTAAGAAACATTTTTTGATAGCACGCAACGATTTGAGCGTTACATATGAAATCATCCCTATCCACTGCCATCCCAGCTCTCAGGGAAATCAACATGGGTGCTGCTTCTTGCTTGCTTCCTCAGTACAAATGAGACAAAAGAGGGGAGGCTCTGCAATACAAGATACCGTAAGAAAAATTTGCAGGACTTCTGGAAGGATATTGCACACGCACGCACACGCGTACACACACACACACACACACACACACACACACACACACACACACACACACACACACACACACACACACACACACACACACATGCGCGCGCGCACACACACACTAAAGGCAACAAGACTCAGAGTACAAGGAATGAAGAGGAGCTGGGCATGTACGCCACGGGCAACGGCGAGAAGTTGAGAACTTTACCCATTCAATGTTTTGCCCAAGTATTTCAGAAAATTGACGGTAAAAACATTTATATTATTATTGTAAAAGCAATTTGAGGCTGATCATCATGCGCTGACTTTTTCATAGCCGAGTTGGGCACTAGGGGCATGGATATAGCGGCCCAGCCCACACTATGGGGGCATGCCATATCCTCTGGAAGGCCTGTTAAAGGCATCAGCAGCAAGAGGCTGGCTAGTGGGGTGGGGTGCAAGCCTGCAATCCACTTTCATCCCCTCTCACCCTCCATGGGCGGTAAATTCAGTGCAGCAAAGCAAGGAGGGGAGCGTTTTGTACCCAATAGGAGGTTTCTGCATGATACAGGCACAAGGTAAAATGTTTTAGCAAGAGCACGCGCATCAGGTGCTCCAGGGCGCACATGCATGAATAGGCACAGGCATGCCCGATCAACTTTTTTTTGTTGGGGTTACTCTTGGCTACTTTGAGATTTAAATGTGTGTATTCACATACTCGCGCGCGCGCACGCGCGCGCGCACACACACACACACACACACACACACACACACACACACACACACACACACACACACACACACAAACACACACACACACACGCGCACACGCGCACACACACACGCGCACGCACGCATGCACGCACGCGTGTGTGCACTTGTACAAATACACAATGTATGTGAAGACATGCATTCGTGCCTGAGCAAGCTTGCAGATGTCGCACACCTCGTTTCCTGCTTCATACCTGGAATGCAGGGCTGCAAAGTCCTCAGTGGAATCCTCCTCTGGTAGCCCTTGGGTTATAGGTAGCTTGGTGCTGTATGAGAGGAAGGATGGCCGTGTGGGCCTGGGACTCGTGCAGGAGCTGCAGGGCAAGAAGAATGCCTTTGTGCTGGATGGTCAGGTGTGTGAGCTCAGCTCTGAGGGTGGCATGCACTCATCTCAGGACACATTGAAGCTGCTGGGCAATGGAATTGCCTTCATGCTAGATGGTTAGGAAAAAATGTGTGTGTGTGTGTGTGTACACCTCTAAGGCTGAAGGCTGAGGAGTGCGGAAACGCCACTGGCTGGGAGGGGCTGTGCTGTCATGAGCACGTTTGAAGTGGTGCTGCACTGCCCTGCTCATGGCCAACCAGAATGCCCTTGCACTGGCTGCTTAATCGAGTATGATTTTGACATACGCAGCACTCCACTAATGACCACTAATGGTCCAACACTAATGGTCCATGCCTCCAAATTTTTGTTTGGCTGGAGGGCGTGAGGCAAACTGGCTGTCACCTTCATCTGTGTTTTTCATAAGCACACACGCAAACGAATGCGCACACACAGACACGCGCACACACACATGCACATTCACACATGCACATTCACATTCACACCTGTGTGCATTTTTGAGCGTATGCATGTACGCACACAGAGGACACAGCCATGCTAGCAAACGGGTTTCAGCGCTTTTTCCCCTGAAATTTGTTACATCGCACGTGAGGCAAACGGGCGTGCCCCCTTGCAGTCATGCACGCAAGCCTGAACCCTGAACGTTTGCCTGCAGAGTCAGAAGCAGGTCAGCATCCAGCCCAAGCAGGTGGAGTGCGTGCTCAAGGGAGGCAGATACAGCCCTGCAGACTTGGAGGCTTTCATGCAGGCAGCAGCTCAGGTAGAGCCCTATGACAAGCTCATGGAATACTTTGACATGCTCAGGCGCAGTACTCAGGCTCAGGTGCAAACTGCTTGCGAACTATGGTTTGTGTGTGCAAGCTCGGATCCTGTGTGAGAGGCCTGGTTCTGTGTATGAAGCTGTGATGAGTGTGTGTGAGCTCTGTGGGCTCTATGCTCTGCTGTATGTGAGCTCTAGTGGGTGCGTACAAGCTCTGTGAGCTCTGATCTGCTCAAGCTCTGGTCCCGTAAGATCAAAAGTTGTGATGAATACGAAGTCAGGTCCAACCCTTCTTATGCATGAGCCCTCACGCCCATAAAGTTTCAGAAGCTTTCCAAGACTGAGTGTCAATGATTGGTCTGGGGATTGTGTGTAAGGACCTCAGATTGCTCAGCTGAACCATGAATTGGGGGATGCCTTTCAAGTTAGAAGTTTTTCAGGTTTGAATGCCTGGCTTTGCTGTGCAGCAGAAAAAAGGCCTGGCAGTCGCTCTCAAAGCAAATGCAGCTGTAATCAGGGACGGAAGAAGCACAAGACAGGTTCACCACTAACATGATTGTCCCTGACCCCTGCTCGCCTAGTAGCTTGCTTGATGATACTCTCACATTGAAGTGAGAGGGACAAACGCAGGGAACATGCTTTGTTGCTGCGCCAGACCAACTTTTTGAGCCTTCAAAGGCATATGTGCAGATACCATTCTCACGACAGGAGGGTCTCTACTGATATAATGCACAGCAGAAATTATGTTTGTTACTAAGCTTTTATCTGAACAGGTGCGTGCGCAATATGCTTCTGGCCAATTTGGAAGGAAAGGGAGGTAAATGGATGCTCGTCAAATGCTAACTTGGATTGGATGGGAGGATGCGCGTCATATGGATGTCATACTGATGTGCGTCATATCTTACACGTCATCATTCCGCACCCTCAATAAACGAATCATTTGGTGGTGCCCAACCCTTGCACTCTTAGAGGAGTTGCTGCCCACAAGCTTATGGAAGTCCAGCTGCACACTCATTGCTGTACATTGGAAACCTCATCAAACGCATCCCTTTCACACCTTGGAAAATGCTGCTGTTAAAAATGCTGCTGTTCAAGAAAGGACTGCTCGGCCTCTGTCTCCTGCTGCTGCCGCTCCTCCTCGCTGGGAGGGGGTTTCAAGCTTCCCATTCCAGCTGTCGAAGCCCCTCAGGTGCCTGAGGGCCATCTTTTACATTGATACCTCAAAACATGTAGTCCTAACATAAAAGAAATAATGTACTTACACTATCACGCACATTCCCGCAAACCCCGAAATAGTTAATTTCTTCTGGTGTCCGCTGTCATACCGCACCCCCAAAATACATTTTTTTTTGCGGGATGATGTCGTGTAAGTACGTTTTGCTGGCTTAGAATGAAAGTCGATGCGCGTCATGTTAATATCATCTGGATGCATGTCCTGTTCAGGATTGGATTGGATGGGAGGATGCGCTTGGATGAAATGAGTGGGTGCTCTTCATGCGCTGGTTTGGTTTGCTGACACTTGGGACATTTGTTGTGTTGTCGGTGTTCATGTGTGTTGCGTGCAGGTGTCCAGCAATGAAGCTGATGGGGACCAGACCCAGTCCTCTGGTTTAGCAGATGCATGGGAACTGGCAGGTGAGGCAAGAGGCTTGGCATCAGCTGCGCAGGAAGCTCGATGCATTTTGATCTGGGAGGTGTGATTGGCTTTTGCGCTACCTCAACTGTCAATCTGGGCAAAGCAAGCATTTCCTCGTGGTTTGTGGTCCCCACAAAGAGGTCTTGCACATCAATACACACCTGGCGGTAGTGCACTTCGAAAAAGCGGAAAGTCTTTCCCGAAGGTCAATTGCCTGGCAATTGATCACTGGCCGCGTAATGTGCCCTCAATAATAAGTGAGGCTGACAAATCTTCGGATTCATGCATATCAATACACAAATCCTGTAAAAATTTGGTACGTCCTGACTTTTCAGCATGAGCCCAACACATGGCCGGACTGAAGTGTTCATGACGCACATACTTACAAAGCTGGCTGTATTGCCAACAAGCATGAGTGGTTGCTTGATTTATACATATGCAGGGGATGGGTCATACGTGAAACACGTATTTCAAAGTATCGTAAAGAATGACGTCTAAACGTGTTTGCTTAAAATGGCTGCTTGCCAAACATAAAAAAATCAGTCTGTGGGCGGTGCCTTGCAGGCCCGACCTTATGTGTCCTTTGACCTTCCATTCAAAATGCATCATAATTAAAAGTTGAGCACTAAAATCAGCAACCCTCGCTTCTTCCAGGCTTCTCGACTGGTCCTTAGAGTGAACGGAATCACTCTGCCCGTGCATCTCGACTGCACTTCAGCCCTTGGCCCCCGACGGCTATACCCCTCATCCAAACACCTCCTCAATCCATAGCTGAACTCCCTAGCATTCCATGACAGTAGGCTGGAGCCTCCCTTCCTTCATGCTGGAGCATCTGTGATGGCGCCAGCACAGCATTGTGTCAGCCTTCCCTTAAGAAAGTTCCTTCAAGACCCACAGGAAGACTCTTGGACTTGCTGGTCATGTTGACATCATTGATATGGCCTTAGGGTGGAAGAGTGGGTTGCTGGGGGGTGGTTGGGTGCCTCCAGGGGGTCTCTCCCAACCTTGACCCTCCCTCCCCAAAATTGCCCCTTAAAAAAGCGTGTATACGCGACGTGTGTTTTCACCCGTTAAACCGCGTACGGCTCCCCCGTAGTCTACGCTTTTTAACGCGTACAGCTGCCCCCAAACCCCCGTATGACCCAACCCTGTACATAGGCATAACATTTGCATGCTCACAATGTATTTGCGCAAGACGCTTTGTCCTTCAAATGTTAGAGAAGTAATGTGATTTGTAAAAGAATTGATGTTTTCATTATCAATGCTTCAAGTCTTCAAAGATATTGTGATGAAGAAGAGTCACTCCTTCAATGATTTGATTATTATTGCTTCGGGTCTTGAAAAGTACTACGATAAAGAACACATTTGAGGACAATCATCACCCAGGACAAGCATGTGGCATAAACATGTGGCATGAACATGTTCAATCGCACATGCATAATCATGCTCATTAGAAAAAAAACTGTATTAGAAATTCAAGCGATCCCACATGTCTCCATGATACCCTGCTGTGACTGATGCTAGGGACAAAGGAGCGCTCTTTGTTACACACTTGAGCCTGATTGGTTTATGGACTGTGCTATGTGTTGGGTTAATTTGTCTTCACTACCCCTTGATGCGCATGTGAGTGCCTTTAATCAACATCCGATGCCTTAAATCGTTTTCTGATGCAGTGGCTGATGGTGTGGACAGCTGGACTTTAAGCGATCTGGCTGACTTAGTGCTGGGCGACGCCTCCCCCAAGAACCTTTACCTGGCGTACTGCATGTTGTCTTCAGATAAGCTCTACTTCAAGGTCAGTGCTATCAGGCAGCCTCTCTCCCAGTGTCTCCACCGTGGAGCATTGCATTCTGTCATCAGCTCGCTGTCCCTTAAAGGTGTGGCGCACTTAACTTGTCTTGCCCTGGCAAGTTAAGCAGAACTACAGACTTAGATGAATTGACCTGCAGCTACAAAGTTGGGCTGATATGTCTGGTGCTGATAATTGTAAGCACACGGAAGAAACATTGAAGCCAGCGCACTTGGAACCAAGCTGTTTTTAAAGGAAAAAGAAAAGGGCGGGGGTGGTTCCACTAGCAAGGTAATTTTGCGCATTTTTGTGCCGTCCTTTAAAGTGTGAACATGTCCTTCCCTGGCAAGATTTAAAGATCTAAGATTCACACAATGGGCCTGCAGCCAAAATATTGGGCTGTTTTGCACACACAAACACACACACACACACAGGCCAGCAAGAAGGACACGGGGGGCAGCCTTGCCAACTTCTGCTACAGCCCCAACAGCCAGGAGGTGGTGCAACAGAAGCAGAAGCAGTTGAAGGAGCAGCAGGAAGCCGACGCAGAGCGCGCAAGGTGATGACAAGTGCACCTGCTTGGATGTCATCTTCCGCATGGTCTGTTCTTCTTGAAATGACCAAACCACTGACTCGACGGAGTTGCCCGTGCAAGTGCTGTGCCCATCTTTGAAAATTGCGTACTACCTTAGATCAGTTCTCCTCAGTCGTGTGTGATGCTTATTTGGTTCCTTTTCAAGGGAATGCTTATGTGTACAGTGGTGCACATTGAGCAGAATTGAGGGTCAAGGCAGCAATGGCTTTGCAACGAGGGTGCGCAATGAACAGTTTTATTGCTGCAGCTGTCAAGGAGGGTGCGCAAGGGCTGTAAAATGGCCACGCAAGGGGAAAACCAAATGTCTGTACGGCTAACTGACAATGAAATGCACAGTGTGAGTAAATTTTGAAAAACCTGACCTAGAAGGGTTGGCCTGAGGGAATGAGGCATCCCATTCAGCAATGTTCAAGCACTTTGAGCAGATGCAGCGCCAGGAGCTAGGTAGGGAACCTTTCCTTAATGCATGCAGCCTTTGCCCTGCGTGGCCTATTCTGTCCTTTTTTTCTTAACAAGTAGATGCAGGACCAGCGGCAGGTACTGCATGCGTCACCTGGTTGGCTTTCCGCATTTCAGCTCCTTTTTTATTTTTGTAATTTTAGCATGGGGAGTGAAGCAGGCGCGGTCTATGGACCATATCTGCGCCCTCTCCCCTACTTTTCAAGTCCATTGTGACTGGTGAGCAACAGCCTCTCACACACGCACATGCATACACACAACATTCACACGCGCACACATACACACACAGGTGGGCTGAGGCGGCGAAGGCTGCGCTGGCCGTGACTAAGCGCTCGCAGCAGCCCACGCGGGAGTCTTGGCTGCAGGGCCCTTATGCGCACAGGGTCAAGGCCTTGGAGATGACGGCCCTCGCTGGAGACACCATGAAGGTGCCCCCCAAGGAGCTAGCTCTGGCTCAGGAGTCGCTGTCTCTTGCAGGTAGGGAGGGAGGGAGGGAGGGAGGGAGGGAGGGAGGCTGCCTGTTATTGGCACAGTTTTTAAGCCGGGACAGATTTTTGTGGCGCAGCAGAAGTGGTCGTTACAAGAACCTGTCTGCTAAAGGGAGGTAAGAGAGTGTGAAGTTACAGCGCTACAGGTTACAGGTTACAGAAATAGAAGGTCTTGTCAAAATGAATGACTGCTAGCCTGTTTATAGAGGAAAGTGGTGTTAATGTAAGAAAGGGTACAGTTTGACGTTGTTTTGATTTCACAAGAGCAAACATTATAAGAATGTACATAATGAATGGGAGACAGGTAAGGGGTCTCTCGGAAAAGGGTTAAAGAGTGGAAGGAGAGGACCAGAGAACAAAGAATCATACTTATATATATATGGTAAGTAACAGCGCTACACATGCCAATGGCAGCAGTGAGGGCCATAGGGCCTCAGATCAAGAGGAGGAATTGGGGTGCCTCTGCATCCTCTGGGAAGATGGAGAGCATGCAGAGGGCCTGTGCTTTGTTACTAGTGATGGTGTAGTAGGAAGTCATCTAACATTCTTGCATGGTAAACAGTTCCTGTTGAGCTGACCTCCCTCAAAGCCTCTTCCGAGCGGCCACACAACTGCAACTGTTGCTGAAGCTTTGACACAGCTCCTCAGAAATTGATGCATGACAGAAACGCTTCATACATCTTCTCCCACATTTTGATTGGAGGCCCCTCTGCCCTCTCTTTGCCTCTTTTTAGGGATCAATCCACCATCAGCCAACCCACAGGCTCCAACTTCTGGAGGGCCATCGCTGGGGAGCCCCCTGGGGGACAGATGCTTTGACCTCCTCTGCGACCTGCGGGTGCGTTTGGTCTCGTGACAGATCCGTGGCAGGCTTGGTTGGGACACAGGTGCTCCGACCTCCACTGCAAGGTGCAGAGCGTTTTTTGTCGGCGCGCCCCTTGATGACCTTTGGAGGGCGGTCGCTGGGGAGCCCCCTGGGGGACAGATGCGTTGACCTCCTCTGCCTGTGTGTTGCGTCGGGCGACAAATTTGTGGCAGGCTGGGTTGGTTTACAGGTATCTTTCTGTGCGATCTGTGGAGTGCTGTTTGCTGGCGTGCCCCTTGATGCCCCTCTTGGCCACAGCATGCATCGTCACAACTCCATGCCATTTGCTCAGATCAAGGACCTGCTCATGGTCAGGTCTGCCAAGCATGTCAGCCCTCTTCAGGGCAGCCAGGGGGTGGGGGGGGGCGGGCTATCCCGAGGTAGGGTGCCATCGCTAGACATGTGCCCGCGATACGTGGCTTTAAAGCTGGACATCTTCCTGGCTGATCTGTAGGGACCGGTCATCTGAGTCATGACTGTTGTGTCTATGCCACAGCACGTTGCTGCCTTTGGTGCATTTGCCGCGCTTGCAATAAAGGCCAGGTCACTCTTCTCACTCGCCTACAAGATCCTCAGTTCTCCTGCTGTGCAGAGGACTGGATGTTTCTGTTCCGGTTTGTGAGCAAGCCCTAGGAAGGAAGCCCTGCCTTGGGCCATGTAGAGTGCACAGGTGCCCATCAAGGTCTGTTGCGAAGTTGTGAGGAGAAGCATCGAAAGGCATGTGTCCACCCTGAGGCTTGAAGACATGGATGTCTTCCTGACAGATCCTAGATGTAATCCACGGAGTCATGGACCCATGAGGTCCACCAGCGTCCTGAGGACTTTGCTTTGGAAGGGATTTATTTCATTTTCTCTGGAACCACACCCTGCCAGGGTGCCCAGGCTGCTCACTGGCACAACGGCAGACATGAGTTGGGAATGCCAAGTTTTTGCTCAGATCCATCCGGATAAAGGTCCTGCATTCTCAGGCCCCCTGGCTCGACTGAGCAGCAGCAGTGGTAGAAATATGAGTTAGGAGCATGGCTTTGGGGGCCCATGGGATGGAGCAGGGTTGAAGAAACAGGCAAAATACCAGCCAAGATTTGGGCCTGTGTAAGGTGCCCCCTCCACATGGATAAGAAAAGAAAAGACTGTGCAAGCCAGGTCCAGCTGTGTGCATGAAGGAAAGGTCCCCTATTAGCAAGCTAGCTAGGGCCTCACCGAGGAGGTTCTCAGGCCCAGCCTAAACCTAAGCCATGAACTGATGACACATGGATAACCAGCGGCAATTATTTGGTCTTTAAGCAACGGCTCAAAGGGTGTGTCATAGGGGATTGAGTCACTACCTGTGCTGTGCAAATGCTGCGCCACTTGATTTCAGCATCGTGAATGGCAGTGAAGTGTTGATGTCAACATCACACTACCGTCATCGGTGGCTTTTTCCCCTCTGGTGATGTGGAACCATCACGGACGCTGCAACCCACAGTGCCCAAGAGTGAGGTCATGGGCCTTTTGACAAGGCCTGTGAAGGGCTCATGGGTCCACAAATGAGTGTACAATCATCCGCTGGTGTGTTCACCTCCATGATATCCGATGCTGCTTTTAGATGCTGCGTAGGCAGCAAGATCGGGCCTCCCATCAATTCCGGCAAGCAGCCAAAATTGCAGGCGGCACAGGCGAGAGCAGTGCTTTGTATTGGAACTCTTGGGAAGGAAAGGGTTGCACAGCTGTGCCTACCTTGTATTGATGCTCCTTGCTGCCTGTAGGTCCTCCGCGCGCACGAGCCCTTACGGGTGTCGCGGCGAGGAGTGCCCTTGGAGTTCTCCAAGAAGCTGGAGGAAGCTGCCCAGGTGAGTGTGTTTGGGGGGGAGGCGGAGGGGGGGCATTGGGAAGACAGGATGGAAAGTTGGCAGTTGAGAGCGTTATGGAACTAGCAGAGGTAGCAGGAGGCGCATGCACCTTAACCTCAACAGTGAAGGTGATTGCGATGAGAGAGGTAAACTTTGTGGGAAATCGTCTTGTGCCTAGTTCTGTTTCCTAAGTCTGTAGCACACATGTCAGTCTGTTACAAAAGGATAGTACATGTGTTTGTAGTACAGTGTCTGTGGCCTGCTGTGTCGAACCCTCTATCTTCATATAATCTAGTCCCCTGCTGTGCATTTGCACGTCCACTGTACCTATTTTCTTGCGTTGCATGCTGCTTGCACCCTCACTTTGGTCATCTCCCGGTCTCCATTTGCTTACTTGGTGCACCTTCTGTCTGTGTGCAGGCGCTTTTGTCATCCCCTCCTGAGGACAAGTGCGCATCGTCTCGCATTGACCTCACACACCTAAGATGTTACACGGTAAGAGCCTCCGGCAGCTTTTGGTTTGTTGATGCCTTGCTTGCGCTCATGATGTTCGCAGACCTTCTTTAGCAAAGGATGGTATTTGGGCTCACGTGCTTCAGAAGCAAGCCAAAGGTCGTGATGTTGGACTGCATCCATAGCAAACAGGGCTCAGAGGCTGTGTAGGCAAGACTGTTGAGATGACAGTATGAGGCAGAGCCTGTGGCCTGACCAGTAAGCAGGACTGTTGAGATGACAGTAAGAGGCTGTGTAGGCAAGACTGCTGAGATGACAGTACCTGTACACGGCCTACACCTACACGCTATGAGACTGTGTAGGCAAGACTGCCTAGATGACAGTGCCTACACTGTACCTACACCTACACGTTATGAGGCTGTGTAGGCAAGACAGTTGAGATGACAGTAAGAGGCTGTGTAGGCAAGACTGCTAAGATGACAGTATGTGTACATGGCCTACACCTACACGCTATGAGGCTGTGTAGGCAAGACAGTTGAGATGACAGTGCCTGCACAGTACCTGCACTTACACGCTATGAGGCTGTGTAGGCAAGACTGAGATGACAGTGCCTACACAGTACCTAAACCTACACGTTATGAGGCTTTGTAGGCAAGACTGCTGAGATGACAGTACCTGCACTTACACGCTATGCGGCTGTGTAGGCAAGACTGCTGAGATGACGGTGCCTACAGAGTACCTACACCTACACGTTCTGAGGCTGTGGAGGCAAGACTGCTGAGATGACAGTAAGAGGCAGGCTGTTTGGCCAGAACAGCTTTCTAATCTTGCCATGCTGTAATTAGTTCGTCCACACCTGCATGGCCCTCAGATTGATGACGCGAGCACGACGGAGGTTGATGATGGCATCAGCGTGACTTCGCTAGATGGCGCAGGTGTGTGCCCTCAGCATAAGAGGCACAGCAACAGTAGCGTGCACCAATTTTGTGTAAGTTCTGAGGAGAAAGGTGTGACAGAGCCCACTCAGGACCAGCATGAGAGAGAGAGAGAGAGAGAGAGAGAGAGAGAGAGAGAGAGAGAGAGAGAGAGAGAGAGAGAGAGAGAGAGAGAGAATATTCTGTATCATTTTTCAAGCAAACTTCACCCCAGAAGCATTTTGCGAAGAATGTTGGTTGTTGGCCCCTCTGGGGCTCAACTGCATCCTCATGGAAGAATGCATTTGGGTGCAATTGGTCGAGAAGCCCTGGTCTTCTTCTTCCAAACCTGAACGTGGATTGAAAGGCTGCAGTGCTCATCCCCAATGCAAAGGCTGCTTGGACCCACAAAAAAGGCCCTGCACAGCACATGATGTCCGTGCAAGATCCGAACGGACTGATGAGTTCTGATTCCTCAAAGCTTCACACAAAGCACGCACTGCAAAGTGTCCTTGAGCAAATGCAAACCCTGTCACTTGCGCGCGTACCAGAGATGCTGCAAGAAATCGACACCAAGCACGCTGTCACATTTACTTGCGCATGTTCCACAGGTCTGCTGCAAGAAGGCAACACCAAGCACGCTGTCATCTCTACTTGCGCATGTTCCACAGGTCTGCTGCAAGAAACCGACACCAAGCACATTGTCACATCTACTTGCGCGTGTACCACAGATCTGCTGCAAGGAAGTGACACCAAGCACGCTGTCAGTGGCGTGCGCATCTGGGTGCACGTGGCGGACCCCACGCGCTGGTTGCTGGGGGGCGTGGGCAGCAGCGAGCTTCTGGAGGAGGCAGCAGCAAGGGGCCGCAGCATGTACTTCCCATGGTGCGTTTGCTGCAGCATGAACTCCCCATTATGCTTGTTTGGGGGTGTGAGCAGCAAACTCAAACGCAAACTCTTGAGAAGGCAGCAGCAGGGGGCCATGGTGTACTGCCCATGGTGTGTTTGCATCTGCCTGCAGACATGGATAGGTCTCTGATTGGAGAATGCAGTGGCCCTTAGACAGTTGCAGCATATAGTGTACTTGAGGGGTTGCATGTGCTTGTTTGGAAGAGATGGATGGGTTACAGTCACTCGGAGAAAGCACTGGCCAGGAGCTTCTGGAGGAGCTCCTTGCATGTGCTTGTTATGGCCACGCACCTCCTATAGTGCTTGTGCTTCTGTAAAAGTGAATAGTCCGTATTTGGAGGAGGCTGCAGCCAAGTGTGCTGAGTGCACTCCCCATGGTGTATTACTTGTATATGTGTATATGCGTGTGTGCGTTTGTGCGTGCATGTGTGTGTGGTCTCATTGCGTCTGCGGATATAGCGCAAAGTTTGGGGTGCAAGGTGAGACGTCTAGTATTTTGTTCTTCCCTGACCGCACAGGTCCAGGTAGGAGGAATGGGCATCATTGTTTTTTTGCTTTTCTGCTTAAGAATGTAGGAAGCACCATCACCCCAAAACTGCTCCACTCTTGCCGCGTCTGTGGCCTAGGTGTTCACTTCAGGGCGCTCATTTTCAGCTTCAGCACACAGTTCCATGTAGGGAGGAAAAGGCTGTGCATCCTTTCTGGCCCTTCTACTCAAAAGTGTAAGACACTATCCCCCCACAACTGCTCCCCTTCTGCAGGGGAAGTGTGCCCATGTTTCCCAACTCCTTGGCAGCAGGCCCTTTCAGCTTAAGAGATGGAGAGGTGAGCAGCTAGGCATTAGCACAAGACCCGCCTGTGACGAAGCAACATGTTTTGACTGCTTTGGCCCTTTTCATGAGGTTGAGGGTTTTGAGGTGAGGTTTCAGTGTGGTAGCAAGCTTGTTTTTTGTAAATCCCTTTTACTTAAGAATCTCTAGTCCGGTTCACTGCAGTACTTTTGCTGAGGAATTTTCTATAGGCTGGTGATCACAGTTCTGTATAGGCTGGTGATCACAGTTACAGGCACCCATGCACAGAGAGATGATTACCGATGTGCTGCGCACAGATGATCAGGGCATGTGCTGCACACATACAGCAATGTTGAACCATCTGCACTTTTGATTCAAGCTTAGACCAACAGCCCAAATGTCCCTGCACATAATTGGTGTTGTCAAGCTTTTGCTTCGGAGGCTGCATCTGAGGAGATTTGCACCTGTTTTCAGCCCCTGCATTTGCATTGCTGTCCACATTTTCTACTCCCTGAAAAACTTGCTTGGCTTCCACATTTTGGAAATAAGCTCCATGTTTGCCCACATGACACTCCAATTTGTTGTTTTTCCTGCTGCACATGGGCTCACTCCTGCAGTCCCAGCAACAAGAGATGTACTGTCAAGTTCCTCAGGCCTTGATAAGTCCTTTAATAATTTTTTTGAATTCCATTCACCTGAAAGACCTGGGATGGTTTCCACAGCAAGTGTTCCAAACATGCAAGCTCAATTTGGGCACTTGCACAACTGCGTACATGGGCTCTGAGCAATGGCCTTTCTTCGCCATGCTTGCTGTCAAAGAGGAGCAGGTCCACATGAGCACACACTTGCGCGCGTGTGCATTCACACACGTACACACAGGCACACATATACACACACGAAAACGCACACACACGCGCGCACACACACACTCACGCATACACACATATACACAAGTTTTAATGATTGTCACCCAACAGCAAGCCTGGAATACCAACATGTTACTGACTATGAGGTCATCCCCTGATGACAGCAGGTGCAGTGCTTCCTTGTACAAACTTGTGTTGCTCCTTGAGGATACGCATGCAGGTGTGCGATGCACTGAGTGTCGCGTGTGCTGTGGATGATGATGGCTCCATCTTGGATGTGCAGGTGTGTTTTTTCCATCATGGCTTGGTCTGTTTGATCAGCAAAGCTTGGTCTGTTGCACGTGTTGTTCAAATGCAGTAAAATGGTGGGATGATAAGCCCAAAAACCTGGGTGGTGCATGGCAAAACGACTCACACGTTTAACAATGAGCACAAGTGAAATAGCCAAGGCAGGATGGCACAGGCTCCTATCTTCTGCCGGTGAGCATGCATAAAGCCACGCGCGGTGCCCTGGATATGTGACTAAATTGTGTAAATACTAAATGGTGTAGATACTACAGTTGTGCACAGGCACTTTTGCTGCAGTTAAGCTGGTCATAAAGGTCATGAATTCCTTTTTAAATGATTGCATACACACGCACACGCGCGCGCGCACGCACGCACACACACACACACGCACGCGCACACACACACACGCACACATGCACACACACATACGCACACGCACATACACGCACAAACACGCACACACGCTCAGGTGCACCCATCGCGCATCGCCATCACCCACAAGCTGACCTACCATGAGGCAGACGCCCTGATAGCGTCCACTGACGCTCAGGAGCAGCAGCAGGGCCAGCCGGATGTCTCAGCAGACCAGGCAGCAGCAGCAGCAGCAGCAGTGCAAGATAGGCAGGGGGAGGTCAGTAGTATTGGGCAGAATGACCTTGGGGTGCAGCTGGACATGCGCGTGTTGGGTCTGGCCACCAAAGCAAGGTGGGTTGCTTATGCTGGATTTACTGTGTGATGTCAGTTGGGTCTGTCCGTGAAACTGCATGTGTCAGTTGGTTTTGTCCATGAAACAAGGTGGGTTGGTTTTGCTGGGATTTGGTGAATGGCACTGCTGCAAATGATGTGCGCCAGCTGGGTCTGGCCGCATGAGCTACCCAGGCAAGGTGTACAGAGGTACGACGATTGCGCTTGGCCTCTTTTCTCAAAGTTAGCCGAGTGATGAGGTGCGCATCCAGGGATTGCGTCAGGCAAAAGACTGAGGGGTCAGGGTTGTTTGCGGGGGTTGTAGGGTGAACATGGTGTGGGCAGGTTGTTGGGTGGGGATGTAGGTGGGTGATGCGCAGGAGTGAAGCAGGTTGTTGGGTGGGGATGTAGGTGGGTGATGCGCAGGAGTGAAGCAGGTTGTTGGGTGGGGATGTAGGTGGGTGATGCGCAGGAGTGAAGCAGGTTGTTGGGTGGGGATGTAGGTGGGTGTTGCGCAGGAGTGAAGCAGGTTGTTGGGTGGGGATGTAGGTGGGTGATGCGCAGGAATGAAGCAGGTTGTTGGGTGGGGATGTAGGTGGGTGTTGCGCAAGCAGAGAAAGTTGTGTGCCTGCTTCGTGTTTCACGAGCAAGGCAGCGCTCATGCTGCTCTGGCAACGCTCCATGATCTTGCATATTGTCTATGGTTGAGCAAGCATGCGTGACCTGTCTAATGTGCCACCTCAGCCAGGTGATGTGCCACCTCAGCCAGCAGAAGACACCGCAAGGCGCCTTGCTGCAAAGTGCTTGAGGAAGAATGCATTATGTTGCTTGTGATCAGGAGTAGCCCCATAGACAGAATCTCCACTGTTTGCTTTATAACATGTGGATTTCACCACCACCACCACCACCACCACCACCACTACCACTACCACCATCACCAGTTGGTGTGAACCCTGGAAGCAACATGGTAGCATGGTCGAGGGCAGGGGCTTGAGGTGAGGCTGACCTTGCGCAGGTGCATTCGAGCTGCATGCAATCTTTCTCAAGATTGAAAGAAAATAAAAGGAAAAAGTACGCCAACCAAAAAGCCGCGTGCATTAAGGAAACGTGAAGGCCCTCATTTTTGCATTACTCGGAATGACAAGTACGCCAAAAAATTTCTGCAGGCGGGCTTACCGAACAGCAGCAGGCTGCATAGAGATCCCCTTGCCAGAAGCGCAGGTGAGACTTGTCGAGCAGCAGCAGGTTGTTTTGGGATTCCCTTAGGCTTGCCAAACAGCAGCAGGTTGCGTAGAGATCCCTTTGTTAGAAGCGCAGGCGTGGCATGATGCTGCAGGTGCATGGCACTTGGAAATTCGAATCTGATTGATTTGGGCATCTGATTGATTTGGGCACAAAGAAAGATGCGTTGCCACGTTGCCAGGCGTGCGACCACAGCACCTACTCCATCAGAAAACTTCAGATTCCAATGCTTGAGTTGCTCATGTGTCCCTCTGTAAAAAGACCCCTGGCTTGAAACTGAAACCACATCTGTCTTTCAGGTGTCTGTCCCAAAGGAAGATATGGACAACTTGTACCCTAGGGTGAACATCAGACGGCTTAGGTGGGTAGGAAAAGACGCATGGCCAGGGTCCAGGGGGCTCGAATGGGGTTGCCACTGTTTCGCAAGCCTATATTGACTATACCTGACATGGATTGGCATTGGAACTGTTCTGCTCATGCTGATAGCAGCGGAGGTGATGGTGCTTGAGAGTCAGAAGATGTTTCGCGTGCTGCATGGGCAGCATGCACAGGGTGTAAATGTACTTTAGTGTCTGTTTTGCATGCATCTCATGCATGCGAATTTTAGTACTGATTCCAAAAGCCATTTTGTTGTTTACTGGTTTGAATGCAGCCAATGGGAGAGCGCAAGCCGGCTGATGATAGCAGAGATGATGATATTAGCTGGAGAGGGCGTGGGCAAGCTAGGTAAGATGATGGATCATTGCGTCCCTTGGTGTAATGTAGCCATGCCAATTTTGTTGCTTAAGATAATTGTAATTTGTGCATGTGTCAGTGCGCGAAGGGGGGAAGCTAGAGTAAGGTGCCGCACGGGGGAAGCTAGAACAAGGAAGCTAGGGCAAGGTGCCGTAAGGGGGAAAGCTAGAGCAAGGTGCCGCAGGGGGGAAGCTAGAGCAAGGTGCCGCAAGGGGGAAGCCAGAGCAAGGTGAGGCAAAGAGCAAAAGGTGCCATAGGGGGGAAGCCAGAGCAAAAGGTGCCGCAAAAAGCAAAAGGTGCCACAGTGGGGAAGCTAGAGCAAGGTGCCGCAAAGAGCAAAAGGTGCCGCAGTCCATAAATGAGCAGGAGAGTCTTTCACTCAGCTAGCATGCCACGCCGTGAGACACAACAATGCGCAAGTGCACGTCTTCAAGGCAACTATCCGTTGCACCTGATGGAATCCTGCATCTACAGCATTGGCAGGTGCAATTAAAATCTTGTCATGCTCATGCATTTACCCTCTGTTGTGATAGGATAGGACAGGACAGGGTTACATTTACCCTCCGTTGTGGGGCACAATCTCCATTGTTGTGAGGCACGATCCCCATCGTTGTGAGGCACAATCTCCATCATTCAGGGGCAAACCCAGCACCATTGTTATCCTTGTCGATCCGTATCATACTACATTGTGCCTGATTGAATCATCTTGCATGCAAGCCATGGTCAGGTGTTTGCCACAGACATTGGCCTGTGGAATTGGAACCTGGGCCTTAGGCCCAAAGGGTCCATTAGGAGTGGCAGATATTTTCAGATGGCAAACGCACATAAGGCCACTTTGGGCTGGACGACCCCCAATCGACATTTATCATCGTAAAAATTTGTTCGGAATCCGGAATTCGTGATCCAAAAACATCGTAAGCCACCTCAGCTCATAAAAACCGGATGGAACAGTTGCGTATTTTGCGGACATAAAAGGTTACCCCCATATGTAAGTCTTGGCGGACGGATCTACGTCTGGAGCGGGAGCAGCAAAAGGGAGAGTTTGCCCATAAAAATTGGGCAGAGAGTTTCAAGTATTTCATTTGCATTTATTCATGAGCACTCGCTCTGCCGCAGATTGATCTGCGCCCTCTAGGAGCGCGTTTGGAGCAAATTATGCGGAAGTAATGTCAGGAGCCTTGGGCACCGATTTGCTCAGCGCAAAATGCTGAATAAGAATATCTAATTTTTTATAATCAGCCGTGAGCATTTGGCGCTCCAGGAAATGCGAAGCTTTGGCGCTTTTGCGGACCCGCTGCAACTGCGCGTTGTGCTTTCATTATAATAATAATAATAATAATAATAGATTTGACATTCCTAGTAGCAGTAAGGGCCCAGGTTCCCGGCGTAGCGCCTGAGCGAAGCATGTATTTAAACAGAACGCATGTGCACATGTTGCGGTTGTATCCATTGAGTCAGGCACCTGCCTCCTTAGATGGATGCTCATCACAGGAGCTCGCATTGGACTGCCTCTGCCATTTTGAGCACAGCCTCAAGCCTCAAGTGGATGCCTGCTGATTCATGATTGATGACTAAACCTCAAATGGGTCCTCGTCGCAGGGGCACGCGTTGGACTGCCTCTGCCATATAGAGCACAGCCGCAGCCATCCTTGCCGACTGACGAGATCCAGGTGTGGCAGTTTCCCTGCATGTACAACAAGCTTTCCTGCTGTTGTGTGTGTGTGTGTGCGTGTGTGTGTGTGTGCGCGTGCTTGCTTTCACCCGCCTTGCAGATGCCATGCATTTATGCGCAGCTTCACACTAAACACAGGACAGTGCCAGATTGCTGTGTGGCCACGGCTGTGAGTCTTGCACTCGTGCCTGCATACTTACAACTGTGATCTCACGCCCATGCCTTCTGTCCCCTTGCGCATGCAGGCTTCTACTCCAGAGGGCATATGCAAGGGCTACATGTTCAGAAAGTGAGCCTTAGCTGACAGTTTCATGGGATGCCTAGTTGTGTAGTTCAGTGTTATGCTCCCAGGATAGGCAGCGTAGCTGACCGCTCATCCTGCCTGAAATATGGTGCGCTAGCCTGCCCCTGGCACGCTCTGCTAACCCATGAGGCACGCTCTGCTAACCCATGAAGCACCTGAAGATACTTATCATAAAAAGGATGAGTAAAGCACCCTCCACCATGTACGGAGCATTGCTCTTTGTGCAATGTTGAGGTCGATCAATCTGAACTCGCTACAACCGCTTGTATTCTATAGCTTGGTTCAGATACCTGAGCATTTTGTGGTTTGAGGTTATGAGGCCTGCAAACAAAACGCAGAATTGAAGTGCGGGTCATTATCGTGCAAGATGGCTTGCGCACTTCAAGAGCCTGCTTGGCCTTGGCTGTGAGGTGATTGTGCACATCAACAGCACTGTTACTTACTTGGCCTGGTGACAATCCAATCACCTTTCAACAACCCTTCTTGAAACTGGTCCGCACCCAGCCTGATCCGGGCCTTTGTTGGATGGTCGTCGGTGGTTTGGTATGGGAGAGCACAGTTTCAAAGCATTTAAAGCCTTGCAACAAAGTGAGCTTGTTTGGGACTTTTGCAACAAGCAGTCGCACTCAGGCAGGACAACATTGCAACTGACTGCGCTTAGTTCGCTCTCATCCTGTCTTTGCTCAGCACAAACGTGTGACCGTGTAGCACAAAGGCATACTCTGCCAGGAAGGCATTGCGCTATCCTTTGCTCAATGTGCCCCTGTCCCTTCTTTGCTCGTTCTGCGATAGGATGGCAAACACACCTCTTGCCCCGTCTCTGCAGACACACACACACACGCCTCTTTTCCTCTCTTTGCACCATCCTTGCTCTTGCACCAACCTTGCTCTTTTGCCTCGCCTTTGCTCAGCACACATGTTATAAGGATTAGGTCTGTGATGACACACACACACACATACACACACACGTCTTCTCTGGGCTCCCTTTCCCTTCAAGTAAAGTTACACAGAAAGGTGTACGATAACATTGTAAAAAACAACATGTTAGTGTCCACCCTAAGCGGGCATGCTCCCATGGAACTCTTTTAGGCAGGAAGGCATTGCGTTGCCCTGTGCCACACTGCTCCTTCACACAGGTGCATGACCAAGAGCACCGTGGCGCCCACCCCCAGCCGGCATGCTTCCTTGGGCCTCAGCACTTATGTCCAAATGACGAGCCCCATTCGAAGGTGGGGGCACTTTTGTCCAGATGGCATAAGTCATACATATCATCCGTCATTATGATATGCATGATACAAGTCATATGATATGTAGGACAGGATATGTAGGACATAATTCATACATATCATATGTCATACATATCATGTGTTATTCAAAGGCGAGGGCAGCAATGATGTTTCAAGAGTCTAGCCTTGTCGTATGTCACAGCTTACAGGTATACACAGACGCATGAGAAAGTTTAGCCTTCGTCACATTTCACAGCTTTCAGGTATACACAGACGCATGAGAAAGTTTAGCCTTCGTCACATTTCACAGCTTTCAGGTAAACACAAACGCATGAATGAGTCCAGCCTTTGTCGTATGTCACAGCTTACAGGTTGCAGACGCATGAGACCTTCTGTCCAAATGACATGCTGCTAGCCCAGTGTTGCCTTATCATGCGGCCCTGGCAGGACGCGCAGTCTTATTTAAGGGGCATTTGTCTGAACAATCATTGCGTTTTTTAACTTTGAGCCGGTGGGTTTCTAGCCGCAGAGTGAACACTGCATGGCCAGCCTTTAGCATTCTCCGCAACAATCATGGTTACAACGGTTACAATGGGGAGAGAAACCGGCAGCCGCAGATGATAGGCTTGATATGGGCTGCTTGCCCACACTCTGGTCATTTTCTGCAATGGTCATGGTTACAATGGGGAGAGACTGGCAGCCGCAGACAATAGGCTTGATATGGGCTGCATGGCCGCCCTCTGGCATTGTTCGCTGCTGGAACTCACCTGAATGCGCTTTTTCCATGCCCATGTGCTTGGACAGCATGGCTGCTTGACATTCACACACTCATATGATCACCCACATGAGTAGCCAGCACACATCCTCAGGTCCTCAGGCGCATGGACTGCACGGCTGCTGTCCCGCTACATACCTGCAAGCAGGTGCTCCGTGAATTCGGCATGTGTGTCCTGGCAACAGCCAAGGAAGGACTGTACAAAGCCTTTATGACGCCTTTTTTCTTCTGTCTAAAGAAAGGGCAGCAAGCAGTGTACTTGAAGAGAAGAGGTGCACAGCTAGGTCTGGCCATGAGGCAGGGCAGGCTAGGCCCTGTTGCTGGCACCGTCACAGCACCCAGCATGACCGTCGCGGCAGAGCCGAGCAAGTGTGCCCACTGCGCTCCCATCCCACAGGTACATGGACATCGTGGCGCACCTGAACCTCAAGGCCTACTTAGCTGGCACCCCTCTGCCTTTCAGTGCCTCTGCCATTGAGCAGCTGGCCACCAACGCTGGCAGCGACCGCCAACGCAGCATGGGCGCTGCGGAGCGGGCGGAGGAGGCATACTGGGTGGCAGGTGTGGCTCTCAGTGATGTTCGCGATAAAAGATGTGGTCCAGAAATGAGGAAGTGGAGGAGGGGAGGCAGGGGGGGGGGGGGGGGGCTCTCTGCCCCCAAAGTGTGTTTGTGTGTGTTGTGTGTACAAGAGGCTTGCTGGGTGGTAGGTGATGCTGCCCTTCTGCCATGTGCGTCTCCTGCATCCGTGCATTGGAGGGTGGATGTTGGTTGGTAAGTGTGGGTGCGAGAGTGGCTACGCGCTCATTCACAAACCTCCATATTTGCATGTGCATGCCTTTTGATGGGAACACGATCTGTGAAAGTGAGTGGGGTAGTAGGACTTGGTTGCATACATGCGCCCTGTTATGCTTATGTGCAATTGCATATGCGTGCATACTGCCATGCCAGTTTTGTGGCTTCAATTGTGTGCGCTTGGCTAAGGATTTTGCTTGGATAGATGTCTAAATTACGCATGGCTTGCTCAGTTCTGTGGAGTTCTACAGTCGCAAAATCACGTTCTATCCTCCAAGTGTTTGCAGCCTTGGAAGGCAATGCGCTCCATGGAAACTTGATTACCTTTTTCATAGGCAGGCATATGAATATGTCCTCAAAATCATGTGAATATGAATGTGACTGTCCTCATAACCTCCTGTGGATATGGGTGTGAAAATCCTCCTCATGAAAGGGGGCTGCAGGACTTAAATAAGTTATAGAACTTGTAGTATCTGTACGTTGTGCAAAAGAAGGCTACAGGCACAGCGTGGAGGCCAGGCGGAGCGCCGCCAGACTTTTTTCTCTCTTTCCAGAAGGATGCCGCACAGCCTGCCTGGCTTTTCTTTTGAAAAATCACACTGGCAGTGAAAACACTCCCTAAATATATTAAGGGAAAGGAGAAACACGGGCTCCAGGAGCCGCGAGCCTGGCTGGCTGCTGCTTTTGATGCTGCCACAGCGCCCTGTTGCTGCCCATGCTTCTCTACTGCTGCGCACGCGCACACATACACATACATAGCATTTGTCTCTTGCACTCTGCTGCAGAGTTCTTCCGCCAGCGCAAGAAGGAGGGCGGCGCTACCGAGTGGCCGGCCACGGTGCTGGGCTGGCAGCGGCCTGACCTCAAGCTGGCCTCTGTGATGCTCGATGAGCTTGGGTTGGAGGTAGTGATCAAGGTGAGGTTGGGCCTTTTGCATTGCGCACCAGTGCAAAACCCAGCCTGACCTGAACGCTGGCATCTGCGGTGCTCGATGAGCTTGTGCTGAAGGTGGTGATCTAAACGAGTAGGGGCATGTCACACATCGAGCTGAACAGTGTGAGAGCATCACACACCCTCATTGCATCAGTGTGTGAGCTCCACCTTACCCCCCCAAGACTCGCACCATTGGCAGCAGCTCAAGCGCTTTGTTCAATTGATGACATGGCGAAAGCTGCCACCCAATCTCAACAAGGAGGTAGAATAGTGCTTGTCCCACTTGTACAAAAGCTAGTCAAACCGGTGATGTAAACGCTGCAATTGATGTCAATTACAATTTGCAGGAGAACCAACGCTCAAGGGACTCTGATAAGGACTTGTTCTGGCAGTCGACCTTTTTGACACACTGCACACTTAAGACCCTCTTACACTGTATAGTATCTCATATGTTATGAAAGAGATACTGCTCTGGAATGATGCCTGGTCTGGGGAACTCTGCCTTCCATGCAGGTCAATGTAGACGTCAATCCTGGTGACTACCTGATGCTGGGTTTGCTTGAAGCACGGCCCACAGAGGGCTTGCTCAGGTACGAAAGCTCAGCTAATGCAGCTATCCGAGCAGCTGGTTGAGAGGCTTCACCCCACCAGCCTGAAGTTGTGCTTCCCATGTCAGTCCCATGATACGTGGAGCTTCTCAGCACTCAAGCTGACTCATGAGCCGTGCACTGTGTGTGTGCTGGCTCATGAGCCATGCACTGTGTGTGTGTGCTGGCTCATGAGCCGTGTAATGTGTGTGTGCTGACTCATGAGCCGCGCCCTGTGTGTGTGCTGACTCATGAGCCGTGCACTGTGTGTTTGCTGACTCATGAGCCATGCACTGTGTGTGTGCTGGCTCATGAGCCGTGTACTGTGTGTGTGCTGACTCATGAGCCGTGCACTGTGTGTGTGTGCTGGCTCATGAGCCGTGCACTGTGTCTTTGCTGACTCATGAGCCATGCACTGTGTGTGTGTGCTGGCTCATGAGCCGTGTAATGTGTGTGTGCTGACTTATGAGCCGCGCCCTGTGTGTTTGCTGACTCATGAGCCATGCACTGTGTGTGTGCTGACTCATGAGCCGTGTACTGTGTGTGTGCTGGCTCATGAGCCGTGCAATGTGTGTGTGCTGACTCATGAGCCGCGCCCTGTGTGTGTGCTGACTCATGTGCCGTGCACTGTGTGTTTGCTGACTCATGAGCCGTGTACTGTGTGTGTGCTGGCTCATGAGCCGTGTACTGTGTGTGTGCTGACTTCTGAGCCGTGCACTATGTGTGTGTTGGCTCATGAGCCGTGCACTGTGTGTTTGCTGACTCATGAGCCATGCACTGTGTGCTGGCTCATGAGACGCGCCCTGTGTGTGTGCTGACTCATTAGCCGTGCACTGTGTGCGTGCTGGCTCATGAGCCGTGCACTGTGTGTTTGCTGACTCATGAGCCATGCACTGTGTGTGTGCTGGCTCATGAGCCGTGTACTGTGTGTGTGTGTGTGTGCTGACTCATGAGCCGCGCCCTGTGTGTGTGTGTGTGCTGACTCATGAGCCATGCACTGTGTGTTTGCTGACTCATGAGCCGTGTACTGTGTGTGTGCTGACTCATGAGCCGCGCCTTGTGTGTTTGCTGACTCATGAGCCATGCACTATGTGTCTGCTGTCTCATGAGCCGTGTACTGTGTGTGTGCTGACTCATGAGCCGCGCCCTGTGTGTCTGCTGTCTCATGAGCCGTGTACTGTGTGTGTGTGTGCTGACTCATGAGCCGTGCACTATGTGTCTGCTGGCTCATGAGCTATGTACTGTGTGTCTGCTGGCTCATGAGCCACGTGTTGTCAGTTTGCAAATTGTTGAGCCACAAGTTGTGTGTTTGCTGACTGTTGATCTATGTATCGTCTGCTTGCTGACTGTTGAGCTGCGCGCCCTCAGTTTGCTGACTGTTGATCAATGCACTGCCTGTTTCCTCTGACGCTTGAGCCAAGCATTGCCTGTTTACTGGTGGTTCTTGAGTAACGTACCCTCTGTTTGCTGACTACTGAGCCACATTGCCTTGTTTGGCAAGAAGCGCACGCTGGCATGTAGCAATCCCTTGCTCAAGGTTTCCGTGACCTGTGTGCACAGGTTCTATGTCACTGACTACCTGCTGAGCGGTGGTGCAATGGCAGCCATGCAGGCAAGCTTGCAGGAAATTGCGGACGCGCCACTTGAGGCTGATGAGAGCTTGTGGCCATCGGCGATCAGCACAGAGGACGAGGGTGACAGCGCTGCTGAAGGTGAGCCAGGCTCCAGGTGCAATCAGGACAGCATGGTTGGTGCTGGGCAGAGTAGTGGATCACATCAAAGCGTGACAAGGTGCCTCGTGTGCTTATGGACGGATGTAAGCAGTGGGCTTGAGTATTCACTCCCCTATCAGCACAGGGCCACAGTTGCGATCGCTGTTGGGCTGCATTCATTATGAAGCAGCGCGGCTGACTCCTCGCGGGATTCAGAGGTCGCTGCTGCACTGTGCCCAAGCACCTGAGTGAGTGCTGAGGATAACTCCTTTCTGGGTTTCAAAGGTTGCTACAGCACTGTGCCCAAGCACCTGAGTGAGTGCTGAGGATAACTCCTTTCTGGGTTTCAAAGGTTGCTACAGCACTGTGCCCAAGCACCTGAGTGAGTGCTGAGGATAACTCCTTTCTGGGTTTCAAAGGTTGCTACAGCACTGTGTCCAAGCACCTGTATGAGTGCTGAGGATAACTCCTTTGCGGGATTTAGAGGTTGCCTCTGCACTGTGTCCAAGCACCTGAATGAGTGCTGAGGATAAGTCTTCCATTGCCTGGGTTCCCTGGCTCTCTAAATGTTAGCCCTATGGTGCTGAGGAAAAAACTAGAGAAGCCTGCCCCAAATGCACTCCCTACTTTGCTTTTAGGGTTAAAAATAAGACAATTCCAAAAGGCCTTCAATCTCGCGCTCTGCTCCCAGCACCACTTGCACCCGCTCCGTGAAATACTTGCCACGACCTTCAGAACATCCAGCTGAGCGCCAAGTGTGCGCTATGGAGCCCGTCCACAAGATCTATGTCACTTACTATACAAGCAGGCGTGGTGCTCTGATGCTGCCCTCTCAGACGGAGACAAGGGAACAGATGACTGTGCACACCCAGTCTGGCTGCATGCATACAAAGGGAAAAGTCAATTGATGCCGCCGCTCCAAAGCTGTGCTTTCATAGAAGACTTGCAAACACAAAATGCCAATGCTGCAGGTGGCGATGCTGGTGGGGTCCGGCTTGCAGAGGCAGAGGCCTTCGCGGCCTCGCCACTGCCTTCCGATGACGAGCTGCCCCCACCACCCTCAGAGGCTGAGCACAGGGCTGAACAAAATGTGGCGACATGAAGTCTGCGCATCATGAAGTTACATCAATGGGCTGCATTTGGGAAGGCATGACCGTGCGAACAGCCAAGTGCATGCAAAATACACTGAGTATGACCATGCAAAATACACTGAGTATGACCATGCAAAATACAATGTGTGTGTGTCAATTCTGGTACCTTGGACACTGCACAGTGAGCAATTCATTGCAGTAGGGCTGTGCCTTCCATGTCAAAGCACAAGTTTCCAAACATCTTGAGGCTTCCTACAGGAGCTCTGGATTCTCTGGTGCTTGCCTTGCGGCTTTGCCTTCTTGTACTTCGAGAAAGAGAAGAAATGGAACGGGCTATGGATGTCATTACTGGCCTTGCGCATTGAAGGAATTACAATTGCTTTCCGTGCCCACTGTTGCCCCAGGTTCACGTTGAACCCAGGTCACTTGAGGTTACAATTACAGGGAAAGAAGGCCTCCAGTCAAAACGATTTGACAGCTATGTTACAGGATACAGGAAAAAAAGGCCTTCAGTCAAAATGACTGGCTGCTAACCTGTTCATATAAATGAAGCAGTTCATGCAAAAAATGATCAAGCTTGTTGTTGTTCTGATTTATGAAGGACAACATATCAGAAGACTGTATACTGTATGTGGCAGGCAGGTAAGGAGCCATCTGAGGAGAAGGGTGGGAGAGAGGGAGGAGAGGGTCAGAGAACAAGGATGCATACTTGAGCCAAAGAGAACAGACCTGGGGGTGAGTGCATTAAAAAAATAACATGCTGTTCGTTCTGCACATCATCTTGGGCATTACAAAGATCACAGGTAGGAGAAATGGCATCATTTCATGTAGCTTGGTCAATTTTTGAAACCGAGCCACGCTGCTTACAATTTGTTTAGGTAAATCCAGGACGCATCGTCCAGAGGTCCCCGGAAATCTGGGTATAGGAGACGATGCCTCCCTGGGCACATCCGGAGATGGAGGTGAACCCAGGATGGAGCCCTTGTGGCGGTGGGGAGTTTTTCCCAGTGTTCGCACCCATGGTGACCCCTTTCCTTAATTACCGCTTGTGGTGATATACCACTCGCACAGCTTTTTATTCTCCTCAGGAGGCTCTAGGTGAATCCAGATTAAAAAACACTACACAGGCAGTGAAATCACTGCCCACATCAATTGAGGAAAAGAGGATGTCTTCGGTTGAGGCACCGCATATCCCCTTCCAGGTAACTTTTGAAAATAAGATTACATCGCTATACCCGCCTACAACTTGAAGGGCAGCTGAGCGGAAACACTAAGGCCTGTGACTAGACCTCAGGCTGGCCGAGAATTGCTCAACTCACAAAATTTAAACTGGTAAGAAATGATGACAAATCATGTTGGTTGCGGTCTGGTGTTTGATGGAGTAACACGAGGTGGATTATGCTCAGAGGCTTCAAAGTTTTGGATTAGACCAATGCTCACAATATTGAGCTACAATGCACTGCTGCAAATGGTTTATAGGCATTCATTTCAAATATGCCCATGCAATGCTCCATGTTCACTAGGATATTAAGCAGTGTTTGGCATGTAGGTGAAGGAAGACACATGTGTCCTCCTCCATACTATACTGTCTAGTAGACACACTAGCTAGCCTGGATGACATCAAATACAGGATGCCCCTATATAATTCCCAAGTGGAAATCAGAAAACTGGAGGCCCAGAAAGAAAAAAGAAAAACTATGTAGGCAGAGGAAACTCTCCCTACATCAATTAAGGAAAAGGAGACACATTGGCTCAAAAGAGCCGTGAGTCCCCTCCACCACGAAGACTATAAAAAGAATATCCTAATGGGGATCTGGAGGGTTATTGGAAGCACCCGGCTCCATAACCTGGCTGCAAGAAGTATTCTTGTTTTCAATAGCACGCCTAGTGGTAACAAGCCTGTTGGCATACATGACAGAATGGGCATGAAGTTTGCGAGCGAGTTTATTGGCGCGTTGGTGGTCAAGTCCCAGTTGTTTAAACTGTTTAAGGGTGTGCTCAGTGTAGCAGGTCCCACCAACACCCAAAAGGATGGTGTGGAGAGTCACAACTTTTGCATTAATGAGTTTGCAGAGGTCTGCATGCCGCCGCTGTGCCGCCTCCAACTGCTGTCCAGGCCTCGTGTCTTCACAGTACTTGATTTCGATCAAGTGCACATGCCGCTGGTTTAGATTCAGTTGGTGGGGTTGCCTCACGCGGTTGGCTGTTGTGGCCCTCAGTGTGGGGTTGTGTCTGCTGCGTAATGCATGATGGTGTGAGCAGGAGGTAGAAGGAGAAGAGGTGGGTTTGGCTTTATAGGGAGTAATCAATCTAGCATCAGGACGGCTGGAGGTGAGTCTAGATCTCTTAGAAAATTTTATTGGAAAGAGGTAAGGGGGTATAATTATGTTTGATGCATGTGCAGGGATTTGCAGGGAGGCCCATGGGTGTATGGGCAACATGTAAGGAGGACACGCAACATGCGCATTCTTGGTTGGAAGAGCACACCAGTGGTGGTAAGTAGATTTTTTTCTGTTGAGGTCTTGTGGATCATCCATCTTCATAAGAGGGAAAAGAGGGAAAACGTCTCCGTCAAACCCAGAATTTCTCAAGAGGGGATCGACTGGCTTATATTGCCAGGCATGCTCTTTCTTGTGTCGTATATTTCTCATGTCTAGCCATGGTACAGCGGCAGCATGCAGATCTATGCAAGAATATAAGTGGAAAAGCTGTCACGCTTTATACCATCCTTCTGAATGTTGGTGGGACCTGTTACACTGAGCATACCCTTAACCAGTTTAAACAACCTGCGCATTTCCACAAATGATCTTACTGCTGACTAGAGGTACAGGTTGCAAGGAGTTTGGAGGGAAGCTGAGTCAGTGGATCCCAGAGGAAACAATACAAAGCGTGCAACCTACCAAGCTTGGTTTGCTATCCCTTTTGCAAGCAACGCTTGTCAAACCTATGCCAGATATGGGCCACTCCTTACTTACGGCAGGGCGCAGAAATGGACAACCTGTTGCAGAAGTGGATCCTGAACGTTTTGCGAAATCTTCTTGGAGTGAAATCCACAACACCATCTTGGAGCATTTTACGAGAATGTGGCATTGAACCTTTTCAGTTCAAGTGGTTTCGTGCCACTATGCGCTTCTACAACTCGCTCATTAAGTGCAACAGTCTCCTTCTCAAAAAGGTTCTCCATGCTGACATCAGCCTTAGCTCCATGACTGATTCTTGTTGGACGTCCCACCTCTTATCTGCGCTGGATGGTTTGGCTCACTGGGATCTGATGAAACGTCAAATGATGGCTTGTGACCCTGTGAACCTCAGTCAAATTGTGGTGGACCTGAGATCTAGACACCTGGGCTATTGGAACCAATTCACAGCACCTGATCCAAGAGTAAGCAACAGTAAGCGGCTGACTTACCCTCAATGGTGCGCCCTCCCTGTCAGAAATGCACATGCCATTCACCCCCCATATACAATGCCTAAATACATGTACTTGGATCTTCCCCATCATGTCCTTTGCAACACTGCCAGATTCAGGCTGCGGGTACACGCTCTCCGAGTTGAACGGGCTACTTGGTCCAATAATACTTCTCCGGTCTATGATATCTGTGATTCTGATGACATACAAGATGAAAAGCATGTGGTGTTCAGATGCTCCAATCCCCAGGTCTGCTCTCTCCGTCAAAAGTATGCCTCACTTTTTGAGCACAATTTCTCTTTCCTACACCTCCACGTCTCCCACACGATGCCCTGTCTAGGCACCATTTACCATATGAATTCCCAGGATATCAATATTTTTCTAAACCAGGATAACAACAAACTTCCTTTTTTTCTTCATGACCTCATGTGAATTTATGAACAGACTAGCAGTCAAACGTCTTGACTGAGGCCTTTTTTTCCCTTGTAACCCTTATAACCCTTGTCAAACCTATGTAACCCTGACTTGTTTTTTTTTCTGGATTTGCCTAAGCAACTTGCACTTGTTGAACTTGTGTGTAAGGTGAGCAGGTCCTGGCTTCGTTCTTATCCTAAAAGTTTAATTGGCTGTTTGGCAGGATGGAACCTTTATTTGTGACAGGTGCCCTTGCAATCAAACCAAAGATGAAGCTCATGTTCTTTTTAACCGCACTGATGAACAACTTTTTTTTTGCGCCGTGAGTGTCACATCCTTTAAAAACCTTTCTTCCAGAATTTCTCTGAGACGCAACCTTTTTTGTGCATCAAGTGAGACGTCAGGTTGTTTCTCATTTCCTTCACCACCGGTCGCTGGCAGCGAAATACATAGCTTTTGTTTATTGGGTCTAAGTTGTTTTTGAACGTGGAAACCGCGTCTTGGGAGGATGGGATAAGTCCTGTATGCAATGCTCATGCGGGCAAACTCATGATGAGGCCCATTTCCTTTTCATGTGTAGGTATGATGGGCTATGTGCTTTAAGGCAAAAGTACTTCAAGTATTTTCAAAGTTTGAGCTATTTTGGACTCTACTCGGTAATTTTTCACTTACACAACCTTTCTTGCGGCAACAACTTAATGTCCAGAGTGTGTCTAATTTCCTCTTGCAACACAATAAGAAGCTTTTTCTATTTCATGTCTGAGCTTATGGATTTGCTGGTGGCTGGCGTGGACCAGCCACAGGCTGATCAGCCAAACAGTCTGGCTGAAGGTCTCCTTGTATGATCTAATCTGATCTCCCTTTCTAATATAATCAAGACAAAAGCTCGTTATCCTGGATTGCCCTTCTAGAGGCCTCCGAACAACAGCATACTACTAGTAGTGAACTTTGCAAACAACTCCAAGGTGCAGAGACTACTATCCAACCGATCCTCCTAGGTGTAGGTGGGACTATCCACCCTGCCCATGCCCTTGATCAATTCAAAAATTAGGGATTGACTCACAGAGATCTGAAACACTTGCTAGAAAACTCCATGCCCATTCTGTGCAACTCGCGCACGAATTTAACCCTACCAGATGTGCCATTGAAAATAAAAACGCTCATTATAACACTGGTGCCCTGGAGCAACGTGCTGCCAGAAACCCACCCAATCCACATTAGCTCCCCTCTCATCTTCTGGTGAGAGAGACTCACGGCTTTGTGAGCCAATGCGTCTCTCTTTCCTTAGCTTTCTCTAGCAGTCAACCGTTTTGACTGGAGGCCTTGTTTTTCCTGTATCCTGTCTCTCTTTCCTTAATTGATTTAGGGAGAAATCTCTCTGCCTACGTAGATTTTTCTTTTTTTTCTTTTGCCCTTCTCAAGATTTAACAAACTGGCGCACTGAATTCCAGAACCTATTTTAGTTCTGCACCCAAAAAGTAGCGCATCGTATCTTGGAGACTTCACAAACCAGGCTGATGTCCTAGGATTAACCAAGTTTGCAGCACATAATTTTTCTGGACAAATCAGGCGCTTTCCTCTATTCTCAAGCTAGCTCCGAGGATGTTTTTTCGTTTCTTGCAGAAGCAAGCTAATCACACTTGTCATTTTATTTCTGAACTCATGGATATTTTTTGTGCAGTTGGAACAGTTGAGCAGGCCAAGCAGCCAAACTACCTGGCTGAAGGTCAAACCCCATTGTAACCATTAACCAAGTTTGCGTCAGCATGACTGAAATGCTGTGACTGAGTTCTTTGTTTTGTTTTGTTCTCCAATTCGGTGGGAGAGGTATCGTGGGAGAGGTATCTAAAAGAGAGAGACATTTGTTTGCCGTGTGGGTAGAGGTAGAGGCCGTGTGGGTAGAGGTACCATGTGGGAGAGGTATCTAAAAGCGCACTTTCAGCCCCGTGAGGCAGCTCAATTGGTTCGTGGGGGTGTGGCTTTGTCTGCAAGGGATATGGCTGTTCCTTTGGGTCGTGGGCGCGACGTTGAGGCTCTTTTGAGACAGGGCACTCAAAATAATTGGATGCCTGAGCCGGATACAGTTGCTGTGCCTTCAGAGGAGGAGATGCAAGGGCTGGTAGCCAAGCAAATTGGGAAGATGAATGGGCGTGCTTCCCCTGGTTTTGACTGTGTGGCTGCTCCTTTTATCAAATATGCTGCTGTGGTGCGCCCGCGGTTCAATGGCCGGGGCACTGAGCAGGTAAATGTGCTGGTGCCATACATTGCCCGGCTTTTCAAGCTGTTCTATGACAAGGCTCGCATTCCTGAATGTTGGAAGAAGGCCAAGCTGACCCCCTTGTACAAAAAGGGGCCCCTCATTGAACCAAATAGCTATCGCATGCTGGCTGTCTGTGGCACAATGTACCGCTTGTATGCTAATGTGATTCGTTCTCTTGTCACGGACTGGTGTGTGGCCTCAAACAAGATTCCAGACACACAATTTGGCTTCTACCCTGGAAGGAACACCCTCCAGCCCATCTACATTTCAAGGCACCTACAGCATGCTGCACGCACAATCAAGCCTGGGCGATCTAGCCGGCTGCACACTGCATTCATTGACTTCAAGCAAGCATATGACACCATCCCTAGGCAGGCACTCTGGCAGCACCTGCAGCGCACACGCATGCCCACTTCTTTCTTGTCCGTCATTAAAAACATGTACGATGCTGATGAGTATATTTTGAAGGATGGAGAGAAGAATGCTCAGGTGCACCCTAACACAGGTGTGAAACAGGGCTGCCCTTTGTCCCCTCTGCTTTTCTCTCTATATTAATGACATTGATGAAATTGCGGAGGGGGTGCAAGGTGCTGTCACGGGTACGGCTGAATTCTATGTGACGCACATGTTATATGCTGATGACCTGACTCTGATGGCCAACGATCCTGTTGCGTTGCAGACCATGTTGACCCGCTTGCATGCGTATGCTCAGAGGAAGCACTTAGTCATCAACACAGCTAAATCTGAGGTGGTGCACTTCAATTCCTCTGGGTCGGACCTGCCTGTTTTTCATATTGGGGGGGTGCCACTGGCACACAAGGAGTCTTTTAGATACCTTGGCATGATGTTCCACAAGTGCATGAGCATGGCCAAGTCCTCTGAGCATGCAACTGGCCCCTTCATGGCGTCTGCATTTCGGGTTTGTCAATTTGTTTGTGAGAATTTTCTGGCAAATAGGCAGTACGTGTCTCTGTGGCTTGGGAAGACGTATGTGGTTCCAGCTGGAATGTATGCAGGCCAAGTGTGGGGCACTGAATACATTAAAGCGGGCAAGGAATTTGCAAGTGATCTGCAAGTGCGGCACATGAGTTATCTTAAGAGCACTCTGGGTGTTAAGCGTACCACTACAAATTGGGCTGTCCTGAGGGAGTGTGGTCATGAACCGCTTCAGTTTTACTGGTTTAGGTCTGTTGTCAAAATGTATAATAGCATGCTGAGGTCTAACAGTGAGACGTTGAGAAGAGTGTTGAAAGCAGATTTGAATATTTGTTCGCATGAGTCAGCCTGCTGGACTGCTCAAGTTTTGGATGCTTTTCAAGGCTTACGGCGCTGTGATTCCTTTGTGCAAGCTCTGCGGCAGGGCACTCCTATCCCTACTCAAGAGTTTATTGATGACCTCAGACACAGGCTGCGGGCAGTGTGGAGAGATGTTGAGGGAGTGAACCCGCGGGACACATATAGTAAGCTGGCAACTTACCAGTCTCTTTTTGCAGTGCCTTTTGACCATAACGTGCGTGCCCCTGCCCGTTTACCAAGGCACATGCATTTGGATTTGTCTCCACATGTCATGACGAATGTTAGCCGTTTCAGACTTAGGGCACACACACTGAAGGTGGAGACAGCAGCTTGGGATACTCGGAACACTCTTTTGTGTGATCGCTGTTCTTGTGATGAGATTCAAGATGAGGCTCATGCCTTTTGGTGTGCAGAGACGTAGATGTTCGTGCTTTGAGAAGAAAGTACGCTTACCTGTTCAACTGTTTCTCTGGTGATTTTTCAATGGAGCAACCAATTTTGCAACAAGCCGGTGTCCAGGATGTTTCTGATTTCCTCTTGCAACACAACAACAAGCTTTTTCTGTTTGTTTCTGAGCTTATGGACATTATGTTGGCTGGCGAGGACCAGTCACAGGCCGATCAGCCGAACAGTCTGGCTGAAGGTCCCCCTGTGTAAAATCTAAATCTAATCTAAATCAATGGAGCAACCATTTTTACAACAAGCCAGTGTCCAGGATGTTTCTGATGTCCTCTTGCAACACAACAACAAGCTTTTTTCGTTTGTTTCTGAGCTTATGGACATTATGTTGGCTGGCGAGGACCAGTCACAGGCCGACCAGCCGAACAGTCTGGCTGAAGGTCCCCCTGTGTAAATCTAAATATTTTGTTCTCCAATTCGGACTGGTTTGGTTACAGGCACCGTTTTCAAAGTAGCTAAGCTGCACAAGCAGGCAGGTACAGCTATGTAACCCTTTCCTTCACTCTTCTTGCAACACAGACCGCTGGCAGACTTTTTTAAAAGCAGGATTTTTGTTATTTGTCCTATTGGGGCGAAACTCCCTAGATCGAAAGATGACCGAGATGCATTCAATTACAAAATCTCCAGAAAGACTGTACATACAAAGATCAAAATCTATCAACCCAAAGCCTCAATTACAAGTTCTGTAGGAGAGACTGTACAGAGGAGGAGCAAATCCTCTCAACATGGTGATACCTCAAGGGTCCAATTCATCTGCTGTTGGGAAGTGGCGCCCTTGAAGATCCAGCAAAGAGAGAGGGAAAAAGAAAGAGAGACAATTAAATCAAATAGAGATATGGCAGTCCACACTCGGGAGACAAAACAAAGAGAATCTACCTTAAAAAAGTCGCATGAAATCATTCTGAAAATACAGTGGGGCCTGAACAAGAAAGATGAAATTAAGTTTCCAGAGGAAAAAAAAGAGGGTAGCGTGCTTCATAACAGCAAGCAGCACCCCAGCCATCTGAGCACTCAGTAGAGAAAATAAAACCCAGGCATCTCATCACTCAGTAGAGAAAACACCAAGGGCAGGTCAGACCCCTGACCAGACCTTTTATAACATATTGGGACCAATGCAAGATGCCTGGTGAGCTAGAGCCTATTTAAATATGATGTCCTATCCCAGTCACACCTGCAAATTGTAGCTGCCACTAGCAAAATAGGAATGAAAGTTATCATTACACAAGAAGGCAATATTGGCACAGAAGCGTCTCTCCTCTATGGCATCACCTGCCAACCTTTGCAAGTGCAGAAGAAAAGTGTGCAGTGGCGCAAGTTTTGGACACAACCTGCCGTAGCGCAAGGCCCACTACGTTGATGCCCCTAAAATGCTCCCCCTCCTTTCCTTCCAGTTTTTTGATACCTGCCTCTAAAAACTGCAGTATTGGCTTCTGACAAGTGGCCTGCATATGCTTTGAGAGGATTGCTTCCGCACAGACCCTTGAAGCTCAGGAGTTGCAAAGCCAAGGGCTGACCATCCACACTTGGAAACAGTCGCAAACAGCTGCTTCCTAACTGAATATGATTATCAGGGAAACGTGCATATTTATGATAACTACAAACATGCATGGCCATGCACGACTGACCAAGCAAGACAAGCCACACATTTTTAATACATTAGCAAGAGCGCACCAGCAAAAAATATAAGCTGGGCAGCCTGAAACCCCACTTCTACACTTTCTTCGCGGCATGGCCATACCATCATTCATCCAAGCACATCTGACCATTAATACTTACATGGTGAGACCACACACTAAAGTACGGCTAAAGCCACATGAAATACTCACTCGCCAGCGAGCGCATGCTTTGCATTTTCAGCAAGTACAGCGCTAGAGGAGAGGGATGGAAGGCGTTTTGTCTGCCTTGCCGTTTTCTTTCATGGGGCGTATGAATGGCTGGCTGCGCTTGTTGCGGCGCAGCGTCTTGTCTGCATGTGTGTGTGTGTGTGTGTGTGTGTGTGTGTGTGTGTGTGCGTGCGCGCGCTCGCTCGCGCGTGCACGCGTACTTGCTTGCGGATGCCATGCGTGCACGTGCGGCAAATTGCAATCCAGAGACACCTTGCCATACCTGTCAGGCAAGGCAAGCAAGAGAGGTTCAACATGCCTGGACAGCACAAACATGGACATCTGCATGCATCGGAGCATGATGTACAACAAGCTGCAGCTTACCGGGATGCACAACCACAAATTCTTTGAGCAGCGATGGCTTCCATTTGGCCCGGTTGTCCCCCATGCCCAGTTGCCCTGAGTCCCCTCGCCCCCACATGTACAGGTCGCCTGAGGCCGTGACCGCTGCGGCATGCTCATCCCCGGCCTGCAGGCAGGCGCATGCACAGGTGGCTGTGCACACTTGCATCAATGTACAGAGTGCAGCAAAGCAGGGAGCAGAATTACACACATACACACACAGAAGAAATGCACAGACAGGGGCATAGTGCCATTCTAAGCTTGGAACTGACCTGGACTGCCACAACATCTGGGACCTTCATGATGGGCCTGAAAGTCAGGCGCCCAACACGATCGCCGTGCCCCAGCTGCCCATAAGAATTGGAGCCTGAGCATAGTAGCAGGATCAGGAAAAGAAAATAGGCGGGACTGAGGTCGTTTGAAGGAAAGAGTCAACAAGGCTTCCCCCAGGTACTGACACAACCAATGAAACATATTGTAATTAAAGCACCAAGAATGGCAAGGTGTGCCCTGGAGCTGCAGTTTTCGTGTAAGCCGCCCCCAGAGCCTCTTTTTCAGGCAGAGTCTGAGCTGCTTTCCCTTTCTTTCCCGCTCTGCTTGCTGCAAGTGCTCTTCCCCTGCCCCCTCCCTCTGCAGTGCCTGTGCTGCATGCAACACTTCCATCTTTCACAAGAAGCTCTGGGTCTGAGCGTACCCTCTAGGGCATGCCAAGGCTTTGGTCATGCTAGGGATTGCTTGGCTATGGACACGCCAAGGCTATGAACACGCTGTGGATGGTGAAATCATTGGGGGGGAAAGCAAGCTGCGTTGCCATCAGCCCCAATGACCTCAATGCCAACGAGATGCCTGAGGCCCTGCCAGAGTGGCCAGAGCTCTGGAGGAATGGTTGAGCCTCATGAGTCAGAATTAAGGTTCAAATCACTAGGGAGGACACACCTAATTAGTGTTAAACAGGTCACCTACAGCACAACCATACCTTCAGAAACTCAGGGCGCTCTGACAAGGCGCATATTGGCATGTTCTGGATGGTGAGATTATTAGGGCTGAGGGCAAGCTGCGTCACCATCAGCCCAGATAATTTCAACATCAAAAACATGTCTGAAGCCCTGCCAGAGTGACCAGAGTTCCTGTCTAATGCTCTCCAGGAATGTCCTCCCTAATGATGTTGACCTGAAGGTTCATTCTGACGTTCATGCAGCTCAACCATACCTTCAGGAACTCAGGGCGCTCCGACACGGCCACAGAGACGTTTTTGATGATGAGGCAATCAGGGCAGAGGACAAATGTGTTGCCTTCACCCCAGATAATCTCACCATCGACAATATGCGCTAAGAGCACCCCAAATTCCTCTAGGCATGGTGATCCATGAATCAACCCACAATCATCCCCCTTTGAACCTGAAGTGCATCATTCCTGATGAGATTCTCCTTTCCTTTGATACACAAATCATCGCACCAGGTCGTGACCTGGTAGCCCTTAGGACACCAGCTAAGCAGGTCAACCCTATCCCATGCCTTGAATGCACTAAAAAAGACTGAGAATTTGAGAATCAGAAAAGGCTGGGACACATAGGCACACCCAACGCAGTCACTCGCTCAGTGCTTCTGGTGCCAAATGGTGTCCCTGCCTGTCCCCCTGTTTGTTCAATCACTTCTTTTCCTTTGTTCCAGGCATGAACACGGCTAGAGGGAAGCTGATGACATTGGGTCACTACATCCAACCAGGAAGGGGGAACCCAGCTGCCATGAATTATGATCAACGCAAAGCGGTCACAGTTGTCAGCAGTAAGTGATCCTCCTGAGAGGAGGCCCTGGCTAGACAAACATGACCGACCATGACAAATTTCTGAAGAAAGCCCTTGCCCCTATTTGAGATGCATGCGTGAATTAGAGTTAATCAAGTACTACAATGTTGCCTATAAGTACAAGCAGCTGACCTTCTTACCATGCAAATATGAAATCCAGAGGAAGATAAGAAAGTGGAGTCCAAGACTCACCAGTGGTGCGCACTTCCAGAGTCCCTTGGTTGCTGAAGAGCGCCATGCTAAAGGATGCACCACATGCGACCTGTGTTGGGTCAGACCAAGCATTTGCAAACAAAGCAGTAAGCGAAGTGACCTGTGTCTGTGGGCCACAAGAAGCTTAGCATTCTGCTTACATTCAGGCAACCTCACAGAAGGACAAGCATGCAAAGCAAGAAGCTGGGCATGCTGTGCGTCACTCACAGTTTAGTGCAACAACAAGTGAGTGGGACCAAAATCAGGACACTTCTACCATGCATCAGTTCAACGCCTGCACCACGCTAGATTTAGCCCAGCAGCTTGTTGGGCTCTTTCAACAGACCCTTGCGCTGCCTTACCTCCAAGAGGTTCATGGACAGGTGGTGTATCGCTATGTGAACATTAAATGTTTCCTACAATATACTCAGGTTGCCTGCAGGGTCGCAGCAGGGGCTCCTGCTGCTCACACCCCATGCGCTTGAAGTGGAGAACTGCATAGAGCAGCCAGCCAGACGTGCAGGAACTTGGCTGACGTGAAGACCCACCAGCACCTTACCTGGACCACGCGCAAGCAGCGCCCCTCTTCCTCCCCAGACATCGGCAGCTTGATCCGGGTGGGCTTCCAGCGATTGGTAGTGTCCCCCAGGCCTAGCTGTCCTTGGGAGTTGGCTCCAAACGCCTGAGCTTGCAGGGGCATGAGTGAGGGGGACTTTAGAGCCAGGATTTGAAAAGGGTTTGAGAGGGAACAAGAACGCTGAACTCAGATCCTTCCCCTTGGCAGAGCCTCTACTTGATAAATACTAGAAGCATTGATGGTGTGTCCTCTACGAGGCCCAGATGTGGGCCAGCAATGGGCACCTCTGCTCTGCGCAAGAGTCTATACACACATATACACCCGCCTGCCTGTGCACGCACACACACACACACGCACACACACGCGCGCACACACACACACACACACACACACACACACACACACCAAGATGTTGCCGCCAACAGTGAGGGCCATGCTATGGTGTCCACCTGCTGCAATGGCAGTGATCCTGTTCTCAGGCGCAAGCGCGGACGGCTCCAAGCGCGTGATTTTTTGGGCTGTGATCATGGTGAGGGGGTTCTCCTGGGGAAAGGGGACACAGATGAGTTCAAGCACAAGTCACGACCTCGTTCCTTCCTGGGATGACTGCCCAATGAAATTGCAAGACAAGGGATTTTAGAACACATGCTCTCATCATCAGAAAAATCACACATGAGGGTGAGAGGGCACGAGCACGTGTGCAACCTAGTCAGCCTAATTTTATAGGACCAGGGACCAAGACGTGGAAACAAAGCCCATGGAAAGCATGAGAGGAGCACACCTGGGGCATTGCTGCTGCTATCTGCTGCAGTTGGCTGTGCCCCAGCTGCCCACAGCTGCCGTCGCCCCATGTGAACAGAGAGCCATCGGAGGCGAGTGCCATGGAGTGAGAGACGCCAGCGGCGGCTGACACAATGCGGCAGTTGCTGCAATGAAAAAGGAAGAGGAGGGGGAATCTCCAGCACCATTCTAGCCTCATTTACTGAGGAACTTCTTGATCAGAACTTGCCTGCCACCTCACATCTTCCATTTGTTGTGCCACATAAAAAATGCAAGACGACAGGCAGGTGCTGACCAAGAAGTCATCTCTGATACTCCCTTTGTGTGCCAAATCAGAACTGTGTTGCCACTGCAGTGGACCTGGGCATCAATGGGCAGACAATTTTCTCTGTGTGCATCATGAACCCATAGGGAACACTCACCCGACATGCAGCACAGGCTGCAGCCTTGTCCCATCCTGCATGGTGCCGTTCCCCAGCTGCCCATGGCGGTTCTTACCACAGCTCCCTGCAGCAGGTCCCAACGTAGACACGATTAGCAATGCATGCATGATCGTAATTAACAAAAACATGCTGAATCTGAGAACTCTTTTTCTTGCAAGTACGAGGCCTGACACAAAAGGCCGGGGGTGGAATTTGCAAGGGCCACAGCTGCAGCTGAAGCCAGTGTTTTAGGGGTGTTGCTCTCACAGCACATAGGTCGCAAGGATAGAAAGCAACAGCCCATGTCAAGTGCATCCATTTTATCCAGTCAGTTCCAGGTTCACTTTTACATTAAAAAGCTGACCTGAGATGTACACGAAAGAGGCTAATCATGGTTTTTAGCTACAGCCGCATGAGCGGAATAATCGGCAGACCAAGCAAGCGGACCTTCAACATCAAGCAACGCATCAGCCACTCACAGAGCGTGCCGTTCTCAGCGATAGCCAGGGTGTGGCTGTTGCCGCACGCCACAGACACAATGCGCACTTGGGGAGCAGAGCACTGGCGTGGCAGCGTGAGCTCTAAAGGGGCCCACCGCCCTAAGCCTAGCTCGCCATGGCAGCCCAGGCCCCAGCTGAAGAGCTCACCCTGTGTGTGTGTGTGTGTGTGTGTGTGTGCGCGCGCGCGCGGGGGCACATTTTTGCATGTACAATTAGCGAGCACCAAGCAGGCGGGCTGCAAAACAATCTGCACATGTCCCTGCAAAGATTTGATCCTAGCATGATGAGGGCTGACATGTCGCTTAGACTTAGGCACCAGCATCATGATGAGCAAAAAATGAGGCCGCAGCAGTCCGGTGCATGAGGCAAGATGGCGGCAATGCCTTGCCCACTTGATTGTCCATGTCCGTTCACACAAACCTTGCGAGAAATTGCAGTTGAGTGATGAGCTCCGCAGGCCACTACAGCCGGCATTGTCTCTTCCTCAGCATCTGGCTGGTCCTGCACACAAGTAGAGCAGGCAGCCAGACCCTGCAACTGCTTGAGATCGTGCATGCACCAGTTCACAAATAGATGAGGCAACCAGGCTCAGCAACTGCTCAAGGTCGTGGATGCACCAGACAGAGGCTCTACTTTACACAAACAGATCAGGCAGCCAGGCCTGGCAACTGCTCAAAATCATGCATGCATCAGACAAAGAATCTTCCTCAGCATCTGGCTGGTCCTGTGAACACACATCCTGTGAACACTGGGAACACACAGCACAAGAATAAGCAGACAGACTTAGCAAGTTCTCAAGATCATGCATGCAAAATACATGGAACCGCTTTCTCCTACATTCCTTGCGTCAGGCACTCGGTTCTGCCTATGAGTAATTCATTTTACCATGGTTACATTTGTGTCGAACACTTATGCCAGCAGACAATGCACTGTTGACAGATCTGAGGAAAGCAGGTAAAGACATGTCCCCTTAGTTGGCTGCAGATTCTGCATTCTTCTGCCAAACTCGGAGTAGCATGTGGAAATAGACGTATGAAGCAAACCGTGTTTCTGAAGGGCTTATGAGATGGATTGTTTGTCATAGGGGAGGCGTTGGCAGTTATCAAATCCAGGCAACTCAGCATGCAATTGTATTGAGAGTAGAATGGTTGCCTATAGTAGTAATGGATTAAGGGGCTCACCAGGCATGGCTTGAACCCCAGCGTGACTGATGCGGGGCTTTTGGAGTTGGCGTGCGATTCTGTACCCAGCTGCCCATGAAAACCTGTATGCAAATTTGAAAATGTTAGAAAGTATCTATTAATAACTCGATACGTAAAAGCCAAGTGGGCATGCCTACTTCCAGTAGGACAGCTTTGCCAACCCTGGGTGCAGACATCACCGTACTTTTTTTCTCCTTTCCAACAGATACAAAAATTCAGACCACGCGTCCTGACTAATTGTACCCAGTGTTCTTTGCACAGCACTGTGGCTGAAGAAGCAGGCAGCAATTCCAAAGGCAGTGCACATCAACAGCTCTGGGCCCCGCTCCATGCCATCCTCAAAATCTTTGGCCCAGGTAATAAGAGATCGCCATAAGCTGATTGAAGCCTGCAGGGAGCAAATCTTGAATGAGCCAGGACCGCTCTTCAACAGAACTAATCCAGTTCCGTCAGATCGGTTGATTCTCAGTTTCCCCTCCTACCTCTGCCAAATGTAAATAAACTATGCCTTGGTGCTTGGTGTGGTTCCACGCTCAAGCCCTCCACTTGGCGGGGAAGCATCAAAACTGCCGAATGGTAGGCACCACAGGCGATGGAGGTGGCCTGCATGCATCACAGAATCATACCAATCAGTTTTGAGCCCCGTGTAACATGAGCCAGCAGGTGGCAAGAAACTGACAAGGCTTGCTGTAAGGAACGCCAGTACAGCATTTGGCTGTGCACCTCCTTGCTAAAGGTCTCAGCTGGCCTTCACTAGGACCGAGTCCCCAACAAATCACACGGAAACCAATTTGCAAAACAAGTTGTATTGACCACGGGATTTAAACTCACCTGTGCTGCAGCAGCTGACTGGCACTGGACATAATGCAACAGCATTGTGTGTGTCTCGCCATCCCTGCGCAGTGCATCAAAGCTCAGGTGAGGAATCCTTGCGTAACAAGTCCGCGTCTCGCAGACACTAGGGCAGCATTCTGAAGGCAAGATTGGGATGGAAGGAGAGGGCGCAAGGTGCAGAGCTGTGACACCCCCCACTTTTTGCTGACCTTTTTACTCATAGCAACACAAGCATTTTTAAACCTGCTGAAAACACAGTAAACAACTGAAGGCAAAGCTCACTTTTTGCTTGGCTTCAGGCCCTTTGCACGGGGGACTGCCTTCAACCTCTGCTTGGCAATGCGCTCTATGGTTTTGTTGCCCCGAAAGAAGGAGCAGGTAGATTCCAGCTGGCCCAGCTGGTGCAGGGTGCACTGCTTCAGGATGATCTCCACAAGCTGCACAGGTGGTCAATTGTGCGAAGATAGCAGCCAGGGTGTGTGAAACGAGCAAAAGTCCAAGCCTGGCTGGGATCTGAGGCACAGCTTGCATAGCTTAACAGCACCTGGCCAGCCTCAAGCAAATGAAGTGCAGCATTGCAGATGCGCATACCTCTTCAGGCAGCAGGCTCCACAAGCCGCACTGTAGGTCGCCCCGCTGCCTGGCTGTGCGGACTGGCTGCGTTTCGGGCTGGATGGGGTAGGAATGATGCAGGCCTGAGACAATGGCTGTACCGGGGCCGAGCAGCGGACAGTACTGGGGTATCAATTGGGGGTTGGGCTCCTCCACCAGGGCAGGGTCAATGACCACAGCAGGCTTTTTATCAGCCATGGGAGAGGCAGGAGCACTGTGCTTGGGCTCCATGTCCTGGGCTGCATGAGCGAACTCGGCTGCCCAGCTGTCCTCCAGGGGTCTGCCCTGGCGCACAGGGTGTTGCTCATGCTGTGCGTGCTGTGCCGGCACACATGGTTCCTGCTGCTTTTCTAGGGCAACAGAGGCCACCTGCTGCAGCTGCTGCTGCTGTTCCTTTTTCTTGGCATTCCTCTTCAAGGCTAGCCGGGTGCTGGTTCTCTTGCCTTGCTGCTGCTGCTGCTGCTTGGGTTCAGCATGCTGAGATGAGGGCATGGGAATCGCCGGGTTCCCGATCGAGGAGCGCTGTGGCCTCTCGCGGTCCTGTTCCGTCACCTACGCATGTCACATATGTAATGTAGCGGCCATTGGCAGGGAGCGACGTGAAGGGAGTTCTGGACTTCTAGGACAGCCCGTCCTTGTGTGCGAACCTCCCTCCCATTGACATGTTGGCAGGGCGCAGTGCCTGCGGCCCATTGCATAACCCCTTGCTCAAAGTGTATTCGACGTGCATTGCCATTGATGCAGAGCCCAAGTGCAGCCATCGCAGCATGCTCCCGGCTGGGAGACGCATAGGCCAGCTTGGGAAAGGAAATATCTTCGCAGTTCAGCGGTGTTCGGAACGCCTGATCCCCCCGCGCCTTTCACAGAAGTATACACAAGAGGGCAAGCTGCATGCGGACACTCACCAATGCAGGAGGGGGACAGACAGCCACAGCCACGGTGGCAAATCCAGCACAATCCCAGCAAGACAGACAGCGGGGCAGCCTCACACAAATTCAAGGATCGAACCCGAACTCCGAAAATGATGCAAATTAAAACTACTTATGTTTTGCTTCTTGTGTTTGCTTGTAGTTCTGTCAGCACTCAAGCGGGCGGACGGGTACACACTCTTGTGGAAAGCAAAGTTTTTCGATTTAAAGTTCAGAGAAAATCCTGGGGAGAAAATCCTGGGCTAATGACCTGCCTTTCATTAGCACGGAAAAATCAAATAGAGCATCACCAACTCATGACTTTAAGTTAAAATTTGGTTTAAGAAATGCCTGCATTGGATGTGAGTGGTTCTGCTAGAAGTAACAGTGACATCGTCCAGGAGGAAACTAGCAAGTATGCCTTCACCGCCAAGCGCTTTGCCATCAAGTTCCAGCCCCCATGCCTGTTCCTGGAGTACAATGAGGTCAAGACCCAGAAGACAAGAGTCCGCGCGGTGAGAAAATAGGTTTGGCAAAGAGGCATGTTCATCTGTCAAGGTTGCACAACCTGGTCATAGATACACAAGCAAGCGCATGTCCCCTTCCTCTCTTCTTACTCACTCAAGCGCGTGCGCACACACACATGCGCGCACACACACACACACACACACACACACACACACACGCACACACATACACACACACACGTACACACGTACACACACACGCACACGCTCACGCACACGTACACACACACGTACACACGTACACACACGCACGCACACACACACATACACACACACAGACGTACACACGTACACATGCACGCACGCGCGCACGCACATACTCATGCCAGCGCACACGCAAAAATACTCATTTGATTTTGCAGATGAGAATACACAAAAGTGTGCAAACATTTCATGCTTGTAAGCCTACGTGCACAACATTTGAATTGAAGGCAAAGGAGCTATAGACAGGGTTCAAGCAAGCATGTAGACAAATGACATGTAGGTCCATGTAAACCTCTGTAACACACATGCTCAAAAGTGCCTGGGGAGGACAAATAACACTTGTACGAGTCCTTATATAAATTTCCTTTTATTTATACATATGTATATCCTTGTAAATGTATATTACTCAAGAGCGGGGGGGCTGGCTGAGGCTCCTAGCAAGTAAGCTCTCCCAGTGGTCCCAGCGTACATGTGCTCCGATGCACAAACTGTGGAGACAATTGGGTCAGAGCATGCAACTTGGCACTAATCTCACAGGGAACTGCCAAAAATACCTACAGTGTCTCAAACATGCCTGTGACGTCTCAAAAATGCTTTGGGCTGGGGCCTCAGGTTAGAGGGAACGGAAGCCTTTAAGTTGTATGCTAAACTGATTGACTAACTGCTAACCTCTAAGGCCTCAATCTTGCCTTCTTCATGCTAAGGTGCCCACAAAATAACTTTTTCTCAACTAAATGCTCAACTCACTCACTGAGCGGGGCAAGGGCTATGCTCACACAAGCCTGGCTGCCTTGCCCTTTGGCAGGGAAAGATGCTTCTAGCTAGCCTAACTCAGGGTGTTCCTGATCAATTTCTCAGGAACATGTCATGCAGGGGTTTTGGGGCCATCTTGCGTGAGTGCATGCATGCCCACTCAGTGCATTTTGTATGGTTCCATGCATGCCCACTCAGTGCAATTTGCATGGGTGCAGGCCCACTTAGTGAGCCCTGCTCATCATTGGTGGCAACGCTCAACACAACATATACAGCTTGATATCTTGCAAGTGCTCTCTAGCTCCAGCAAACCCTTCTTGCATTTGACCAAGCTGCTCCACTTCCTGCATCTCTCACCGCAATGTGGTTGGATTCGGAAAATCGGCACTCTTTTGCATGCTTGAGGCTGTCAGTTTGGAGCTCCCTGCATCCTAGGCCTTGAAAATACAGAACGAAAAGGATGCTGTGATACCATGCAATGCTCTTGCTCTGCTACGCGATTACACTAAGTTCACAGACAAAGGGAGCTTAGATGTTTGATGGCATTCCAACAAGTGTGCCAAGGAAAGGAATTTAAAAAAAGGGAAAGAAAGGAAAGGAAAGGAAAGGAAAGGAAGGGCTTTACATAGCTGTACCTGACTACTAGGAACAGGTGTGCTAAGAATTAGAGCAAGAACGCACGTAGGCTACCTCACCACTGTGTAAGTGCAAGTATACATGTGAAGAGTGCTTTGGAGCTGCTGCAGCTCACAGGTATCACAGCGAGCAATTGCGCCCATGCATCAAGGTGATCTTTTGCATGTGAACACACACACCTGCTCTCAAGTTCACCACCCCTCACAACCTTCACAAAATGGTTGTCATTCAGCTGCCCATCATTGGAGGGCATGAGTGCAGGGCATTTGACGGGTGCGCTATCCCTGTGCGCAAGATTAAGACTACCGTATTGAATGTGTGCATTGTTGCGGTGCGCGCAGGTCAAGATCACTGAGCACAGCGCAGACAGGGACCTAGACCGCTTGACACGCAAGGTGAACCATGGCATGATTCAAACAACGCTGCAGTAAATGCATGTGTACGTTTTAGACCAGTAAGCTAAAGCAGGCACGGGGAACGAAATTGATGAGATTGCAACTCCAAATGCGAGTTGCATGAGCGCACATGTCAGGCAGGGCAGACAGGTAGAAATGATGGCTCATCTTTCTGCATGTATGTTTTTCAACATTGTTGTTTGCGCACGCAGGTAGTTCGCCTTCATGCAAAGCAAGTGCCTTTTTGTCTTTGTGAGATGCAATGCAGGACCATGCTTTCTGTATTTTTACATTACCTTGCAGACTGAGCAGATACAGCAGGGCAATACAACTGATAATGATGTTGATAACGATGATGTTATTAGCGATGAAACTGATCATAATGTTAATAACCATGAAACTGAAAATGGTTTGAAAAGCAAAATGGCAGCAAAGCAGGGAGATTGGTAAGTGCCAGCCACATTTGCATGCCATAAAGATGGCAAGATATGAGCAAACGCTTCGCGTGCATACTTGCAAATTGCTCTCACATTGCTCCTGATGTCCGGGCCTGATGCTTCTCAACAAAACGTGACAGGTCATCCGGAGTTTCCCACGCAAGTTGGACCCCTCCTCTATCAAGTACGACCAGGTACAGACGGCTATGCACATCCCTCAGGCTTGTGGATAGACTTGTTCTTCTTAATGCCTTTGGTCTTCTTGTGTTTCAGTCTGGAAAGCTCCATCATGGTGCCTGCAGGCATAGAGAGATATTTTGATTTGTGATTGCATTTCAGGCAGTTTCAGGTGTGGTTTATGTGGCTACATCAGTCCATGCCTCCCATATTGCAATGCAAGAATTCATACAGAAACCATTGAGGTCACACCATCCACGTTCTTGCATGCTAAGAACAGAGCTGCCTGACGAGCAGGAGTGCCCATTGGATACCCTGCGAAGGATCATCCATGCGCCTATTTCTGTAGGGGTCTCAGATCCTTTGTCCAGCTCTGCCTTGACACTGGAGTGCACCTCCATATGTTTGCCCTGCGCCTGGATTTCAGTTTTCTGAGTTTTCTTGTGCTTTGTTACAGGCCCTGGGGCTGGTGTTTGGTGGGTCATTGCTGCGCTGCTCTCTGTCTCCATCCATTTGCCTATTCCGTTTTCTCTCATTCCGATCCTCTGTGCTTCCCTCCCTTTGTCTCATCCCACAAGAGCCTCTGTCGCCGCATCCTTGTTGTCTCGCCAATGCAGGTCAGGAAACTGGTGGCCAAGCTCGTGGATCGACTGCAAGCAGAGCAACAGGGCGGCCCCTTTGTCCGGCCCAATGACCTCACGCTGCCTCAAGACACAGCGCACAAATCGACCATGCGGTCGCCTGGGGTGCGTTTTTGCGGCACTGGTCTTGCTGGCGTGAACACCCATACAAGGCGGTGTGCAAGAATGACATTCACCCCTCTTGAAGCTGCATGCGCGTGAATGTGTATGCGTGTCAGTATGCACCTTGCAAGGGAGTCCACTGTGTTGCAGGCATGCTGTAACTTCTGTTGGCCCTCCCAGCTTCTGCTCACGAGGTTGCTTGTCCTTTCGTGCCGCGTGTGACAAGCCCAATAATCCCTCCCCTTTTGTTCTGTTTTGTGCTGCTTGTTTTGAGCGCGTCTCTGTTTCACCGAAACCAGGCGGCACATCTTATTGGTACTTTCAGTTGTGTTATGCAGGCCAAGAATAGTAAGCACAGGCTCCCGCTCTTTTTCTTGACTGTGCGACCTGACGAGATTGGCAGGCTGGACGCCTGTGGGTGCCCACTGTGTGATGGGGTCCTCTGCTGCGGAACTTCCTCTTGATAACAGGCCGCTGTGTACTGTCACCACTACACGCCAATGAAATTTCTGTTAAGGCCGTCTGCTTCCCCTGAAAATTCAAGTGTGCAGCCAGTGCAAGACTGTGCTTGAGATTCCATTCTCTCAGCATTGGGCATCCCATTCATGCTCTTGTACATCGTTCCCTTCCTATCAAACTGTAGTTTCAGTCAAAAAGAGGTTGGTGCAGGGCTGAATTGTGTCCAAATGATACTCAGGCCTGATGTTTGACCCACAAAGAGTAAAAATGCATGGCAGGTTAGGGCAGGGATCATTGCATGTTGCTGAATTGTGAGAACGCCTGCATGTGCGCAGAAGCTGCTAGCCCTGTGGCCTTACCACTCAGCGCTCATTGCTTGTCCGTATCTCCTTTGCTCCTGCCCCTGCAGCCCTGGCCGTGTCTCATGCAGCTTTGGCAGTGTTTGTCAGAGCCTTGTCCGCGTCTCCTTTGCTCCTGTCCCTGCAACCTTGCCTGTATTTTTGCAGCCTTGTCCGTGTCTCGCTCAGCCTTGTCCGTGTCTGTCTGAGTCATGTCTGTGCCTCCTTTGTTCCTGCCCCTGCTGCCTTGGCCGTGTCTCATGCAGCCTTGTCCGTGTCCGTCTGAGCCTTGTCCGTGTCCGTCTGAGCCTTGTCCGTGTCTGTCTAAGCCTTGTCCGCACCTCCTTTGCTCCTGCCCCTGCAGCCTTGGCCGTGTCTCATGCAGCCTTGGCAGTGTCCGTCTGAGCCTTGTCTGCATCTCCTTTGCTTGAAAGGTCTTCCCTTCATGCACACTGGCTGTTGCTCATTGTAATTTTTTGCTTTTGCCTTGTGCTCCTGTCCCTGCAGATCCCTGAGCCAGTGCCAGGCGGAGTGTCCCCATCGGTGCAGGCGCTGCGAGGCAGCAGAGAGGTTGGGAAGGCAAGTTTATAAAGAGATGTGCATGTGTGACAGATTCAAGTTGGTGTGCTCTCTTGTACGGGAACACAACTGTGCAGGCGCTGCAAGGCAGCACAGGCAAGTTTGTGAAGATGTCTGTAATTATGTGGATGTACATCTGTGTAGGGCTGCAAGGCAGCAGAGAGGCTCGGAAGGCAAGCTTGTGTAAATATAACAGTCATGCCAATTTACGTCCATGGCAAATTAATGCAGATGAACTGAGCCAAGAATATATGCATCTGCTTGGGGCTGCAAGGTAGCAAAGAGGCCAGAGAGGGACAGGTCATCAAGAGGTTTGCATGTGTGACACATTCATGTTGGTGTGCAATGTTGTGCAGGTGAATAACTGTGCAGGCGCTATGAGGCAGCACAGGCTGCTTCATGGAGATACGCTTTGTCATTTGGATGTACATCTGTGTGGGCTGTGATGCAGCAAAGGGGCTGGAAGAGCAAGCCCATGTAAATGTCCATAGTCATGCAGATCTGTATCTGTCGCAAGCCCTACAGATGTGTGCATTCATGCAGGTTGATCTGGCAAGCTCATGCAGATGTGCATGGTCATGTAGATGTACATCTGTGTGGGGCTGTGACACAGCAAAGGCAAGCTAATGCAGATGTCCTTAGCCATGTAGATGTACATCCGTGCCGGCGCTGCAAGGCAGCAAAGGGCTTAAAAAGGCAATTTCATGTAGATGCTCATATGGTGATACACCTCCACCTTCCCCCATGGCTTCCCTCATGGCGAGGTTATTGCAGCGCAGGGGTCGGGGATGTTATTGAGAGCATAAAATGTTCATATGATTCAAACTGCAAAGTTATGGATGACTTGGAGCACTTACTGGAGTGTGCACACCTGCCCATGCCCCAACGCTGCTGTCCACTGCCCTGTGCTTCTATCTGTGCCACATCTTGGCCACTCGTGCCTTATATCTTTGCCCTGTGCTTATATCTTTGCCAACACTGCTGTGCGCTGCCCTCTGCTTATGTGTTTGCCTCCCTGGCCTTTGCTGGTGTGCCTGCCTGTTTGGCTGTGCCACTGACAAGACATTGTCAGGGGAGGACATGAGCCTAGGTCTCGGTGATCATGGCACGCCATTGTGAAGGCAAAACACCGGCATGGGTCTGGATCACTGTAGGAAGGAGATGTCTAGGTTGCACGGCAACTCACTTGACTCCCTTGCATATTTGTGCTTCAAAGTCCCTCCACAAGCTACCACTCATATCGAGAGGGCTTTGCAGGAGAGGAAAGGCTGTCCATGGTTGCACCCTTCTTGCTTTGCCATGCCCGCGTCATGGGATACCAAGCTAATAATGCCAAGATTGCCCCTTTTATTGAAGTCATGCCACTTGTCCAATTGAGCCCAGCAGCAAGTGTGGCAATCAATCTTCGCGAGGGTAGAATTCTCATCCCACACAAATATTCATGTTTGTGGGACATGCCGGACATGCAGGGTGGGGAGCGGGATAGTACAGAGAGCCGGTTCAGCATCAGTGAGTTAGGGTCCAGCCATGCACCCAATGGCAGCCATCAGCATGAGGACTTGGACGAAGCCATCCTGCAGCTGGACAGGGAACTCGGTAGGTGTACAGGCATGCATGTACATTCTGAATGATGTGCTTGTGTGTTGTGCCTGTGTAAGTGTGACAAGAAAAAGCATGCACTTGTTCATAAAAGTACAGACTAACACGCATCTGTTCTGTTCATCCTTTTTTGTATTCGTATGCAGTATCAGACAATGAAAGGCGGGCAGAAAATGGTGCAAGCAGTAGAAGCAGCAATGACAGGCACAGTCAGCCTCCACAAAGAGGTGGTCATTCTGCTGCTCCATCAAGTCATGTTGAAGCTGCCATAGGACACACGCAGCAGCAAAGCAATGGCAGCCGCTTTAAACAGGTGAGCTTGACAGATTGGTGGCCACAGGAGGATGAGGAGTCACAGGAGACAAATAAGAGGCTACAAGAGGATATGAAGCTGCATGGGAAAAATAGAGCCGCAGGAGACAAATTGGTGGCCATAGGAGAGTATAGTAAGAGGCCCAGCTAAACAATAAGAGGCCGCAGGAGGCTTCATGGGGCCGTTGGGGTTACAAAAGGTTACAAACAAGCCTGCGGCCCGATATCCTGGCTGATTGGGCGCCGGTGATACACTACCCACGAAGCATAGCAAAGTGTAACCAAAAGTCATGAGCATCCATAGGACAGATGCTGCAGCAAAGCACTGGCAGCTGCTTCAGGGTGTGGGTGTGAGCTGGTGAGGGTTTGCCTGATCAGGTATAAAGCCAATGTGCAGGGTGATACAGAGGATGAGCTGCATGCCCTTGGCTGCTGGACGGCTTGTCTTGTTGCTTCGATGAGACCCAGGCCCGTTTTGCTGCATTATGCTTTTTTTCTGAGGCAGCTAGTCATCATCATAAAGCAACAGTGTTCCGGGATTGTTCGCACTGTGGCTGTCCATGTGCTGGGTTGCTACAATCAATAAAATTGCAGCTGGTCTCCAATTCCAATACAGGCAGTGGATACAGCGCCTCCACAGAGTTTACTGACTGTTTAGGCATGTTAAACACTGATCGTTGCCTTTGTAACGCATAGCAGGCTTCCCCAAAAATCCTCTTGTGAGGTTAGGACCATGTCTACCTCTGTCTGTCTGTTCTGTCTGCATGTACTGCTTTTGCATGAACATTAGACCTTTTTACCTGAGAATGCAGAGGCAAGTAAATGGGCATGAAATCTAAGCAGTGCTCTGTGTTCCTGGCGACACATGCATGCCTGTTGGTGGCAATGCGACACTAGCTATGATGGGTTGTTGGGGGTCTATGAATGTAAAAGAAGTAGATTGAAGCCTCGGGAGGCTGTAAGAGTTAAGTGTGCATCCAAGATCCAGGCTTTCAGGGCTTTTTTTGCCATTTCATGGCTTATCAAAGGATGGGCCATTACCTTTCAGCTTCTCAATCACGAAGCAGAAATTAGTTTTTTAGCAGTGCGTAATGCTTTGATATTTATTTTGAAAGGGTGCATAGTGGATGCACAGTCTGCAAAACAAATGGCCGGGACGGGGTGCGTAATGGGCGTGCAATGGCAAAAAGAAATGGATTCCTGATGGGTAGGTTTGTGCAAAAAGATAGGTGTGGGAGAGGGAAAGTGACAGTCGGTCCCAGCAATCTACAGCGACAGATGGAGCAAGGGCAGCCGGAGCCACCAAGCAGCAGCAAGACAGCCATGAGCCAGTGCAACAGCAGGCTAGCGACTTCCAGAATAAGAGCAGTAAGCTTAGAACTGGATGGCTGCATGCATGCAGGAAATCTCCTGGCATTACACTCAAAAAGTTGCAGGATGAGGGCTTAAACACTGAACTGCCTCTCGGCTGCCAAGGAGGCTGCATAATGAAGGGTGCGAAGTGAAGGCCGCGCAACACTGAATTGCCTCTCAGCTGTCAAGCTGGGTGCGTAGCGAAGGGTGCACAAAAAGGAAATAACAAGCTTGGGCTGGGAAAGAGGTTGCGCAGTAAGGGTGCTCGAAAAGAAAATTAAACCCATTTGGCAGCCAAAAGGTTGCACAATGGCTGCGCAATGGATAAATTCATTTCCAAAAACATAAGTGTGCATAGTGGTCACAAGTCTGCATTTTCTGCAATGCACAGGAAGCTGAGGAGATGCTGACATTAGAGATTGACATCAATGAAGATACTGACCTGAATAGGTGAGCATAGGTTTGTTGTTGGCCTCCTCAAAGTTTGTTTTGAATTTGATCGTACAACTTGTTCTTTTCCCTGTTGTGGTGTGTGTGTGTGTGTGTGTGTGTGTGTGTGTGTGTGTGTGTGTGTGTGTGCGCGCGCACGCGCAAGTGCGTGAGCTCGCATGCGCATGCAACTTTGCGTGCATGTGTTGTGTGCATGCATGCCTGCGTGCATGAATGCAAGCCCACGATTGTGTATGTGTGCGCATGTGTGTGTGTGCGCACGCATGTTTGTATGTTCCAGTTTGTGCTTGACCCCAACCATTTAGAATATCCTCACAGTGACATGACCAATCAATCCCTGGGATTCAAAACCCCCACCAAACCCACCCGCAGGTCAAAATTCAAGCTGGAAAGTGTATTACATAATAAGTACTTTTATGCAATTAATTACGTCATATCCTTTTTCGCTAAGTGACATTATATGTCATACCCTAGTTATGCGTGATGCAGCTGGAGGTGCCTGATGTGGCGGGGGGGATGCGTGATGGTACCTGATGGGCCATGGGTGCTTGTGTTGTGCATGCTGCAGTCGGAGGTGCGTGATGTGGCAGGGGGGATGCGTGATGGTACCTGATGGGCCATGGGTGCTTGTGTTGTGCATGCTGCAGTCGGAGGTGCATGATGTGGCAGGGGGGATGCGTGATGCAGCTGGAGGTGCCTGATGAGCCACGTGTGGAGGTGTAGAGGCTAATTTTGAACAGTCCCTGATTTGTGGTTCCTTTGAAATGTACACGGAGCGGAAGGTGGGCGCTTGAACAGCCCGAAACCTTGTAGACGAGTTGCATGTTGCATTTTTATTATTGAGGGAGCTTTAATCACAGTTTCACATCCCCAAATGCAGGGTTGTGCCACAAGGATAAGCAATATGCGTTTTGATTCTGTCTGAAAAAACTGTTCAGACAGGCTGAGCCAAGTTCTCCCTGGTTTAGGAGAGTTATTGCTGAGGAGGGCGATGGGGGCCCCAAATAGGGGTACTTTCCAAATGTTCCCAGAGCAAGGTGTCCCCTGTTGGCATTTTTCAAGCTGCTGAACATCAAAATGCTCTGCCTATCCAACACAACCAAGCTTTGATAGTGCCAGTTGGGGGCAACTTGCCCAATTGGCCGTGGCGTGAACCCTAGCTTTGCCACCAAATCTCAATTCCGGACCACCAGCAACACCATATAAAATGATTCCATGTGATTTGGTGTCCTTGTATCGAAATGATAGCATTGCAATAAAAAGGGAGTAAAAAGACTAAGTAGTTAGTAAGATTCAGGATTTCAGCCTTTCCCTAAGAGAAAATCCAGCACAAGGGGTGCCAAAAAGGTCCATTTTTGACTTCCCTCTTCCCTATTTCTGAACAGCCAGGATGTGAGCATGGTGTGTGTAGCGCAAGCACAATTTGGGGAGTGAACAATTGTCCCAGGGTGGAGCTGTGAACCTTTTCTGAGTGATCTGAGTCCAGGAGAGTGACCTGGGGACCTCTGATTTTCATGGATTATTGGTGAACATGATAATTTATGGAATAATAATATTTGGCATGGTTAGGTTTGAGGAAGAACAAATCAAGTGGTATAGGCCTGTTGATCCCCTCTGGGGTTATTGGACCGTTATTGAAGGCTTTACAACGGTGAAAACGGGTGAAGCGCACATTTTGGCCAAAAAATGGCCATGCTTCATTTGAGTGATTCGACATGTACCCCTTCCCCCTTTCCCCCTTGCTGCTGTTGCTGCTGCTCCTCTGGCACTCCCTGGTAGTCTCCATTGGTGACTGCCCTGCTGCCTGCTTTGGCCCCCCCTGGTGCTGTTTTGCTCCTAAAATGGTTCTCCTTGGCTGCTTCTTCTTTCCTCATGGTGGTCCTACACCCAGGTATTTTTCTTGTCCCCTGCCTCGCTCTGGGTCTTAATTTTGATAAGGCCTGTATGGGGGGGATTGAGGGCACCAGGCTCCCAGGGGCAGGCAGCCCAGGACACCCTTCAAGCCTGTCTTGCTCTAGCGCTAGTTTGCATCTGTGCAATGTTTGTTGTGTTATTGTTTGTGGGCAAAGCCATTATGTGTTTTGCCCACAAGATGACAACACACAAGCACTGGCGTGAGTTTTTGCACAGCTGCACCAGCTGCAAGCAGCATGTGCGGTCAGCAGATTTCCGAAGTGGCAATCGTTTGGTCGATTTGCCACCACTCCTGCCCGGTATCATGGTCGTATGATGCTTACCAAACCAAGCTGCATGCCCAATCGTCAAGATGGTCTGAAGCGCAACATTGTGGCACACAAGCCTGCCTGATTGCTTTTAACATGCAACATTGTGGCACACAAGCCTACCTGATTGCTTTTAACATGCAATATCGTGGCACACAAGCCTACCTGATTGCTTGTTTTTAACATGCAACATTGTGGCACACAAGCCTACCTGATTGCCATCAACGTGCAACATGGTGGCACACAAGTCTGAGTGCATTCAAGCAGCATTAAGTATGATGAACTGTGCTGCTCCTTTTTTTTCACTCACTTTGCATTTCTGGGCCTATCAAAGATTACAGGTTTTACACAAAGTAGCCATCGGTCAACGCCAAAACTGTTAGGCAGAAGCGCAAAGAACAAAGTTTCTGGGTCAGGGCGCATTCCTCCTGCTTCCCCGCTTGTACAGGGTGTCTGAGATGGAGCTGCGATTGGCCAAGCAGCAGATGGAACGTGAATTTGCCAAACATCAGCTAAAGCCTGGGGAACCGGGGTATGAGTATGACAAGCAGGTGAGTGTTTATGGACGTGAGTATTATTACTAGGGTGCAAGTTTAGTATATACTATATGCTAGTGCATAGACCACAGTATACAAGGGTATGGGGGGTTGTATTCTGGGTATACAGACAAACTCAGAAGCTCAGAGCGCTGTGTTTTTGTGCTCAGTGTAAATTTTGCGTGTTTTGGAAAGTCAGGAGTCGGAATATTATGTGAAATGCTCCCAAATTGCCAGTGGTTAAGATGGAGGAGAGGAAGCAGGAGGAGCATTTAGGCACATGGTGTAAGCCAGAAGAGTTGCTTGCAAGGCTTACTGAGCTCAAAGAGCACGAGCAAAGGTGTGACATCGTCATTGCTGAGGAGCTGTCAGCCCAGCCAACCCATCCCAGGCCATCAAACAGCACACCGTCTCATGCAAGCAGCCCATGGAGCCAGTTGGTGGAGTTGGATCTGGACAGGAAGGATCCAGCCATGGCAATATGCACAGGGCAGTACCTAACAAACATCTTCGTGCCTTTGTCCAAGCAGCAGCACGACCTTCACAAGGAGTGTTCCCTAGATACTTGCGGTTGTGGCACTTTGGCCATGAACAGCCTGCAAGGATGGTTGTGTGTTAAAGATGATTTCATCCCTCGTCTAACACCCTTTTTGGCTCGGTATTTCTATTCAGCAAGATCAGCAGTGGATCCCTGGGGGTCAAAAACCCTACCCCACAAAGAAACGATGTTGATACCTTTGAGTTGTGGTCTAATACGTACTACATGCTAGCATGTGTACCAATATATATTAGTTTTCAATCATGTATCCCAGTTTACCTTGATGGCTCTCATGGCACTCTAATTAGACACGAGCACTTGTTTTAGGACGCAAGCAAGCATTGTTAGCATGCATTGGAATTGCAATGCTGTACCTGTCAGCATACACCTTGCCTGTCATCATTAAGCTCAAGGACTCAAACATTCCGCTATGCTTAGGGCACCCAATTCATGCTTGCCATCATCAAGACCCAACTGACAAGTAGGCTTGCACATACTGCGCCTGCTGTTACTTCCTTGTTGCAGGTTGAGTTTGGACCTCCTACGTCAGCAAATGACTGGTACGTCTTGGTTTCAAGCTTGATGGTGACAACAGTCGCTAGTTGCAGTAAAGCTGTGATGTTGCACCTGAGCGTCTGCTTTGCCCGCACACCTCTCTATTGGCAGCTGGTCACTTCCAAGTGTACAGAAGTGAACCTGCAGGCACTGCTCGGCCGACACGTCAGTATTTTGTTGTCTGTTGCAGGGATGATGATGATGATGACGATTAAGCAGAGGCAAGCTCATCCGGTAAATGACCTAGAGCGACCCAAGGAAAGGGCCTTATGCCCGGATGCTGAGGCTTTGTTAATATGCAGTCGCTCCCACTTGTTGCCTCTTACGTCACACAGGTGATCTAAGGTGACATGCACGATGATATGTTTTGCATCCCTTTGACCCCTAAAGCACTTGCTGCAATGCCTGGAGCCCTGTGTCGCTCCTTTTCCAATTAAAATTTTCCATTTTACTTCCTGCAATCCTGGTAGCAAAGAAAAGCAGCGATTGACCTACAGGCAGAATAAGTTTTTCCGGCACTGATTTAGAGCGATGGCTACAAGTTTGAACCAGAAGCAGAGAGATTTGCAGGAATTCATGGGCAGAGTGGGGCTACGTCTAGGGATGAACTGAATAGCGCAGCCTTCTGGGAATGCTTGTCTATGAAGCAATGGCTTGATATAGTATCCTGAGTTTGCAATACCTATTAAGATCATAGCTTTATGTTTTTGCTCTTTTGCCAACCATCTTGGATTATTGTCCCCGATATCTTCAACCTCATGAAGATTCTTAGACAAGTAATTGCGTGTAAATAGTGTTATCTTTTTCTTTTCTTTTCTAATACCTGACGCCGCCTGCCAGGTGCCTATGACTTTTTGTTGACCAAACAATGGGTTGACATTTATTTACTTTACTTACTGGAACATTTTTGTTAGAACTCCGTCTGTATAGATGCTCACCATCAGGTCTATATCATCAAGTGGACTTTTATTTAAAAATCCATGTGCATTGGGAAAGAATTAAGGTTACAAGGGAAAAAGGCCTCAGTCAAGACATTTTGCTGCTAGCCTGCCAGTGTTCGTAAATGTACATGAGATCATGAAGGAAAAATATGTGTTATCTCGGATTAGAAAAATATTAATATCTTGGAAATTTGCATGGTGAAAGGTACCTAGACAGGGCATCTTGTGGTAGACATGAAGGTGTAGAAAAGAGAAGGTGTGCTCAAAGAGTGAAGCATATTTTTGACGGATTAGCCTCCCAATTAAGTTGCCATGCATTCCAGTCCTTAACAAAAATGATAAACACCAGGCACTCATTATACTTACAGGGTTCTTCTGGCAGGGGCGTCACTGGGGGCGAGGCAGTTCAGAGCAGGAGGAGGAGAGGCTACGCCCGCAGGCGCATGTTTGACAGCAACCCGCCTGACCCTCATTAGTTATTCCCCATCGGTTCATAGCTTGGTTTAGGCTGGGCCAGTGAACCTCCTCGGTGAGGCCCTAGCTAGCTTGCTAGTTAGGGGACCTTTCCTTAATGCATGCAGCTGGACCTGGCTTGCGTAGTCTTTTCTTTTTCTTTTTTCTTTTGACGGAGAGGGCAGACCTGGGAATTGGAACACCTGAACAGCACATGTTTTTCATCTTGTATGTCATCAGAATCACAGGTATTACAGACTGGAGAAGTATTATTGGACCAAACAGCCTGTTCAACTCAAAGAGTGTGAACTCACAGCCTGAATCTGGCAATGTTGCGAAGGACATGATGGGGAAGATCCAAATACATGTATTTAGGCAGAGTATAAGGAGGGTCAATGACATGAGCAGCTCTGACAGGAAGTGCGCACCATTGATGATACGTCAGCCGCTTACTGTTGCTTACTCTGGGATCAGGAGTTGTGAATTGATTCCAGTAGCTAAGTTGTCTAGTTCTTAGGTCCACCACAAATTGAATGAGGTTCACAGGGTCACAAGCCAAAATTTGACGTCTCAGTAGGTCCGAATGTGCCAGACCATCCAATGCAGTCAAGAGGTGTGATGTCCAACAAGAGTCAGTCCTGGAGCTAAGGCTGATGTCTGCGTGGAGAACCTTCTTAAGGAGGAGACTTGCACTTAGTAAGTGAGTTGTAGAAGCGCATAATGGCGCGAAACCAGTTGAACTGAAAAGGTTCCATGATGGTGTTGTGGATTTTTACCCCAAGAAGGCTCCGCAAAACATTGAGAATCCACCTCTGCAACTGGTTGTTCATTTCTGTGCCCTGCCGTAAGTAAGGTGTGGCCCATATCTGGCTGGCATACATTCCTGCTGGGATAGCACATGTTTCCAAAAGCCAGATGGACGCAGGCAGCTGATTTGTGAGGTTGTGATCATTAGCAAAGGCGTTAACGATAAGTCCCCGCTATGCATGGTTTCAGAGCAGCCTCAGCAGCAGTGGAAAGGTTGCGACGTTTGTCACAGACCATACCCAGATATATAAAAGAATCAGTGTAGGGAAGGCTGTCACCATCAAACAACAGTTGGGGAAGAGCATCAGTTCTGAAATTTAAGCAGACAACCTCAGACTTTTTTGTGTTGACAGTCAAGCATTCTCTGATTGCATGATCCTGCAGCTTGTTCAACATGGTTTGCATGTGGGTGTGGTTGTTTGCAGTGAGGGTGAGGTCATCTGCATACAGCATATTAGAAACATAAAAATTTGGTAAGCCACAGGCTGTCACCACGCCTGTTGCCCCCTCAGTGATGCGGCAAATGTCATTTACGTAGATTGAGAATAAGAGTGGTGACAGAGGGCATTCTTGTTTAACACCTTGCGTTGGCTGGACACTCGCCCGTTGGTTACTAACCAAGTAAATAGGACGCTCGCCCAGAGGGTCAGAGGGAAGCTACTAGTAGTGTGGATCTGGTGGGTTTCTGGAAGCATGCAGTCCCAGTGCACCAGAGTTATGATGAGTATTTTTGATTCCAATGGCACGTCTGGTAGAGGTAAGTTTCGCGCATATTACACAGAGTGGGCATGGAGCTTTCGTGCAAGCTTGGTAGACCTTTGTGAGTCAATCCCTAGTTTTTCAAATGATCCAGAGTATGGGCAGTATAGATAGTCCCACCCACACCCAAGAGGATTGTACAATCATGTACATGTGTGGAGAGTGATCTCAGCACCTTGAAGTTGTTTGCACAGTTCACTGTATTGTTGCTGTGAGGCTTCTAGCTGGGCACCAGGCCTCGTACCTTTGAAGTATTTGATTTCTATTAAGTGGATATGGCGGTTTTGGATTCTCAACTCACGAAGTTGCCTGGCTGGAGTTGTGCTGCTTCTTGCTACTTCATTACGTCTCATACTGCGGAGTACCCGATGTGAGGGGGGAGTGGGTGGTCTATTTGGGTTAGCAGGACAAGGAGTGACCAAGATAGCATTGGGGCGGCTGCAGGTGCGTCTAGCTTGATCAGGAGCTCTGGGGTCAAAGAGGCAGGGAGGTATGACACGATTAGAGATTTGCTCAGTGATGCACAGGTTATGCTGGGCCAGACGGTACGTGCTGCCTACATCCATATGGTTTGACCCATAAAAGCCTTTTCTAACCACTTTCAAAATCATTCTGCTGGCAAGTAAAAAAGAAAAAAAAAGAAAAAACTATGTAGGCAGAGAAAAGTCTCCCTACATCATTAAGGAAAAAGAGACACATTGGCTCAAAGAGCCGTGAGTCTCTGTCACCAGAAGATGAGAGGGGAATTAATGTGGATCAGGTGGGTTTTTGGCAGCACTTCTCCAGGACACCAGTGTTATGATGTCATGAGTGTTTTTTATTTTCAACAGCATGTCTGGTAGAGGTAAGTTTGTGCGCAAGTTGTACAGAATGGGCATGGAGTTTTCTTGCAAGTGTTTCAGATCTCTGTGAGTCATTCCCTAATTTTTTGAATGAATCAAGGGTATGGGCAGTGTAGATAGTCCCACCCACACCCAGGAGGATTGGGTGGATATTAGATTCTGCACCTTGGAGCTTTTTGCACAGTTCGCTGTGTTATTGCTGTGAACCTTCTAGCTGGGCACCAGGCCTTGTATCTTCGCAGTATTTGATTTCTATCAAGTGAATATGACGGGCTGGAGTTGTGTTACTCCCCATACTGCGCAGTACCCGGTGTGAGGGTGGAGTGGGTGGTCTGTTTGGTTTAGTTGGGTTAGGAGTGACCAAGATTGCATCAGGGCAGCTGGAGTTGCGTCTGGTTTGAATAGGAGCCATGGGTTTGAAGAGGTAGGAAGGTGCAGCACGATTAGATATTTGCTCATGGACTTGCAGGTCGTGCTGGGCCAAACGGTTTGTGTTGCCCGCATCCAACTGCACAAGATTGGCCCCATAAGAGCCTTCACTGACCAGTTTCAGAATCATCTTGCAAGCAATATTGTGACGCTCAGTTACCATGTTGGGGCATTGGTGGGGCATTGGCAGCCAGATAGGATGTGGAGAGCGCTATCCATGTGGTGGCAATCAGGTAGGGGGCATGTAAGGCTAGTGTCTCTTTTATATCGGACTGCATGTTTCTGATTGTATAGGGCGCCTGTGCGGTAATGGAAGACAGTGCGTTTCATTCGAGTTGAGAGACTGGGCATATTCCAAAAGGCATTGCTGATGCTTTTGTTTACATGAGGTAGCAAGCTCTGGTAATAAGTATAGTAGCCTGTCTTCCTGTCAGCATAGCCCAGCTTGTGTTTAGCATGCATATGGATTTCAGAGCGATTTTAAGGTCTGGGAGGTACCTCAGATGAGGAGAAGAAGGGTGGGATTGAGATGGCCTAGAATCTGTCTCTTCCCAAGCCAGCCAGGTTGTATTGTGGAAGGGGTCTCCTCCTGGGCCAGCGCTAGGGATTCCAGTATCAGTCAGGTTACCATCTTTGAGAGAGGCCTGGTATTTAGCAACCTGATCTGCACATTCATTCCCAGCTATTCCAGCATGAGACTTGATCTTGTAGAAAAATATGTGACCTTGAGAGGCTCGGGCAAGGTTTGAAATTTTCTTCAGAACATCTCCTTGCACGTGATGTCTATGCTTTTCTGGGTTCAGGATTTGCTTTCTGAGTTGATGAAGTGAGCTGAGGCTATCTGTGGCAATATGTGTGTAATCATGACTCACTCGGAGTGAGCGCAGCAGCAATGACAGCAAGCTCAGCTCTTCCTATGGTATTGATAATACCAGCGCCATTAGGCTCAACTAGTTTTTGTGGGTCACTCAAAGGATGGTACACACCTGCCCCAATAACTGTCTTGCCGTTCTGGACCTGGCAATTGCCGTCTGCGTAGGCCCCTGTAAGACCTCCAACCTGCGATTTTGAGCTGGAGGTTGGGACGGGACTGACAAGGAGCATTAACAGTAATGTCTGAGGCGGGTCTTTTGGGGCCCTTGGAAATCTGTTTCGTGTCTAGGGGGGGGTTTTCACATTTCCTTATCCCGAGCATCACTCTATGTCTTGTATTTTGGATGGGGCAGTTACTAACGTTACTGATAATCCATTTGGCCTCTGGGAAGGCTCTGGCTGGATCCTGGAGCCAGATATGGTTCTGATTATTCAAGTGAATTCTTGCAGCCGTATTCCAAACTGCAACGGCTTGTAAATCCCAGGTATGCTTGGGTAGGGCAGTTTCCTGGCCGACCCAGGATTGGGGTTTGTCATAGGTAAGTTTGCTTTTAGGAATGGTCCCGAGCTTGTAGCGAAGGTGTGGGTAGGCATTGAGGAGTTGTGAGTAGGGGTTGGTTATCATGTGCCTGCCACTTGCTGGCAGAAGCATGAAGGTGGCTGTAGCCTCTGTATTAAGGATGGCAGAGTAGATAGCATGTCGTAGTGTTAGTTTCATGGACTTCTCATCATAGATGGGATGGCAGATAGACATCCCGGAAAACCTGGAGAAGAGAGAATTGTAGTGGGCACCAAACAAGATGTCGCGGGGATCAGGACTCCAGTAGTGACAGTAGTGAGCGTTGTAGTCCAGGGGAAAGGCCATTTTCTCTTGGGTGACTTGTGCCCATTTTTGGAAGCCAGAGTGAATGTGAGGTGGGATGGCCCGTGAGAAGGAATCTTTAACCTTCTTGCTTTGGCATTTGTCTTCTATTTGTTTTTGCGGGCAAGGAGCCCCAGTATCTCAGATGCAAAGCTTGCTGGTGGGGGGCAGATGCCATCATGCAGACTTTCTGCTTTGGACCTGCCAGGGTCCACAGTGTGGAATGCTTTGAAAAGGACGTCAAATCGTTCAGGGGTTATCATCCCGACACATTTGCCATCTGAATTATAGACACAAGCCACTCTTGATTTGTAGATTTCAGGGAGGATGAGGGTGGGTGGGATAGATGGTGTGGGGCTTTCAAGTGTTTCATCTGTTGGGGAATGATTGGAGGATGGGTTAGGCTTGTGTTTGACAAGATCTATTTCTTGAACCCAGAACTCACAAGTGCCTGTGGGCTTGATGTCCGTTTGTGGATTGGTAGGGTGTATATCAAAGATGATTTTGTTGCAAAGTTCAATGTCTAATTTTTGGCTCCAGGTGCTATTTGCATCAGACTTCTTGAACCCTTGCCTCTCGAGGTTGGAGAGGGCAGAGTCCAATGTGGGTAGGAGAAGGTTGGGTTTGCTTAGCTGTGATTCAAATTCTTGTTGCGCTGGTCGAATATGGGCCAGCTAGTATTTAATCCTTCTGGCTCCCATGATGGTAGCCAAAGAACCTCAAGCAATTCATCTTTAGACTTATATGCTCTGTTAATTTTGTCTTCGTTGCTGGGGCTAGCACAGGCGGGACAGGCCCAGGCTTCAGCTGTGTTGACCTCTTGCCTTTGCTCATCATTATAGCATCCAAGTTCTCTCATGCATTTCCAGTGGTAAAGGAAAGGAAAGGTCTACGCCCTTGAGCGTGCATTAAGGGAAGAACCCGTCAGGGAACTCACCAACCACCCGGATTCCTCCAAGTTTCTTGTGCGTAGCGAATGTGGCTACCAGGGTACGAACCCCTGACCGCTGGACAAATAGCGTTTCCCGAGTATTTCCGGGAGAGCGGCTCAGCTACGCGTGCTCTCTCAGTGGTAGATATGTTTGCACACATCGCAAACATACATATTGGGGTATGGTGGCTCAAAATTAACAGACTCATAGCCATAATGGTAGTTGCATATTTGGCAGCATGCACATTCAATATCAGTGCGGGCAGCAATGCAGATATTTGCTGGTTGAAAGCCAGCTTTCTTTCTTTCTTTCTTTCTTTCTTTCTTGAAGATAGGCAGGGCCCACTTCTCTATTATCATGGGCCCATAGTGTGTGTGGTATTGCTTCAGTTAGGGCGAGGGGTCATTGCTTATGTCCTTTCTCTTGGCTGAATAGATTCTCCATGCGTCCATGTGTGTGACGTCAATGTCATTACAGTAGATAGCATTAATGGCGTTGTTGGCTGTAGCTTCTTGAGCCAGCTTATTCACCAGGTTTTCTTTGTACCTCCAGACGTCGTTTCCTTGCCAATTTGAAGCTAGAGGTTTGATGGTAGAGGTCTGAAGTTCTGCCTCTACATGAAGCAGATTTATCCTCTTCCTGTTAGGACTCTGGATACTGTTCTGTGCATTTGAGTTGTTCGGGGTGTTGGGGTGGGTATGGGGAATGGAAGGCATGCCACTTTGTTGATTGACACTAGATCCCTGAGTGCCCTGGCTCAAGTGTTGCTGTGAATGTCTGGATTCTTGTTTCTCCGCTGAACGTGTGTGTTTGCTGGGAGGCCCATCCCCAGGGTCTTCTCTGTGTGGACTAGGCTGACTAGCCTGAATGGCGGGAGCGTTGTCAGGAGGGGAAATTCCAGCATCAGTGGTCTCCAAATTGCCATTTTGCATGGGGGGCAGGATGTTGGATGGAATGGTGGTGTGAGCTTTGTGAGCGGGGGAGTGATGGCTGGATCTGCACTGGGAGCGTGTTCTTTTACTGGGTGGCTCATCTATGGGGGTAGTCACAATAGTGGGTATCACCTCCTGTGTAAGGGGGCAGATTTGCTGTGTGGCTGGCATATTAATGGGTTGGTTAGTGTTTTGTGACACAGGATGGGTTGGGTGTGCTCTGTTTGTACTAGAAGGACTTGTTGTAGGAGTTGGACGAGGATTGGGTGTCCTTAGGAGGCGACGCCCAGTAATCTCATGTCTGTAGTGCGATGTGGAGGGAGGTTGCGGTGTAGGTACCATCTGTGTTGGGCAGTTATTGTTCCTTTGAGGTTAAGCATGAGTGCTTACGGAGGGGTTTAACTCTTCATTGAGTTGGGTATCAATGAGGCCACTTATGTGGGTGTTGTTGATGCGGCGGTGCACTGTAGGGACATTGGCTTCTGTATTCTTGTGGGCGAGAATGTTTTGGATTACTTCAGTGTTGAGTTCTTCAGTTGAGGGCAGGTTGACAAGAGCTGCTAGTCTGTTGAGTGCTATTTTGCATTTGTTGTTCACCCTGGAGTATTTTGCCTGGAGTTGAGCCACTGTGATGACCATGGTTTTGCGGGGGGATGTGAGGTCACGTTTTCCATTAATACCAAGGCCCATGAGTAGTTGTATAATACATGTGATGAGATTGGAGAGGTTGCGGGGGATGGTTTATGCAGTGGCAGAGCGTTAGTTATGATTTTCCGGTCATCATGGAACATGCTTTCCCTTTCCTTTCTGAGGTGGAGTCCACTGAGGTGGATGCTGATTAACTGGCGTACTCGCATACAGTAATTCAGGAGGAAGCCAGCAGTGCCACGCCAAAAGAAAAGAAAGCCTTTCTTTGAAAGAAAAGCTTCATAGTCAGTGAACACTCTCTATATCAATTAAGGAAAGGGGACCACATTGGTGCACAGACCGTATGACCCACCCACCACGAAGTTCAGACTGAGAGAAGCATGGCAGGTAGAGAGAATTTGCATCATATCCGTCAGGAAGCTGGAAGCTCCAGCCAAACCCCCCTTATTGCTGTGTGCCACAGCATCAATACCTTTTCTGAATTTGAATTGTTGTGCCATGTTGAAACAGAGTGCCTGCATTTTTGTTTGCTTTCTGTCGTTGGAAGAAGGACTTGGCTGTGTGCTTTACCTTTTTATCTGCTTCTGAAGGACTGGATAGACGGAACAGTTTTGCACAATGCGTTTACTCAGGCCAGCCAATTAATATTAAGGATGTTTTGGTTGGTTTAAGGAAGAGGCATTTGAGCGTGTGGCCAACTGAGGATCAGGCTGAGCATGATGGACATCCCAACAAATTAGCCAAGTACCACAACTGGGTGGCACTTGCATTCAGGCATATTTCTGCTTTTGGTAAGCCGCTCTGTCATGCAAGATCAGCGTCATTCACGTCTTATTGTGTCACATAGGCATATCACTCGCTCCATGTTCCTCTGTATCTTTACCTTGATTTAGGAAGGCACATGCAGCGGAACATTTCATGCTTCAGATTGCACTCTCACAAGTTGAGAGTTGAAACTTCTCTTTGGCAAGGGCATTCACCTCTGTGGTTTGTGTGGCTCAGTTGTTTTACAAGACGATAAACATGTTATTTGCTGCTGCTCTTGCAGCTTCTTGTGTTGCCTTAGAAGTACACGTGCGCATCTTTTTGCTGCATGGTTTGCACAAGAGCAGTGTTAGATGACACAGGCCCTTCACATTTTTCTCAAGCTTGTTCTGAGGATGTCTTTTCTTTTTTCCAAAACCAAGATACTGAGACTTATCGCTTAACGAACTTCTGTGTTTTTTTCACAACACCGAGCAGCCAAACTATCTGGCTAAAGATTAAGTCCCTTATGTAATGTATCATGATGTGCTTTACCTTTGTTAGGTTTGCGTGCGAGGAGTTTGTTTCGCTGCCTTGCAATCAGTGAAGCTGGAAAATAGATGCTGCAGACTTAGAGTGCAATTCTGCTGGAAAGATGCTGCAGATTTAGAGTGCAATTGTGTGAACAGTGTTGGCCATGAAGTTCTATCTTTCAACTTGCAGCAGGGGGGTTGAGCTGAACTCATATGTGTACGTGATAGTAGCGTCTTGCTGTCTGAAAATATATTTCCTTCTCTATGCCTTGGATCATTGCTTCCCTTTCCCCACGGTTTTCTCCTTGCTTCCCTTTCCCTAAGACGTTGTTTTCACATCCCATTTCTTTGGTGCAAATGTACAGACAGTGCATGGCCCTGGTGTTGGGCAACAAACCCAGCTGTGGGCTTGGGAGGCCATTCAAGGTACATGAGAACAACAGTGGCTGGTGGTGTTGAAAAACACCGTTTGTTTGTGTGCGCAGAGGCGGTGGTCAAACCTTCGACCCCAACTCGGCTCCTCCTGCAGCTTAGCCTCCGAAGCCGTACAGGGTGCGGCCCTGGCGCTTCAGCGCGTACACCACGTCCAGCGCGGTCACGGTCTTGCGCTTGGCATGCTCGGTGTAGGTCACGGCGTCGCGGATGACGTTCTCCAGGAACACCTTGAGCACGCCGCGCGTCTCCTCGTAGATGAGGCCGCTAATTCGCTTCACGCCACCACGGCGCGCCAGGCGGCGGATGGCGGGCTTGGTGATGCCCTGAATGTTGTCGCGCAGGACCTTGCGGTGGCGCTTGGCGCCCCCCTTGCCGAGTCCCTTGCCTCCTTTGCCACGTCCAGACATGATGAGTCAATTCTTGGAAGTAGTTGGAAGGAAGAAAACGTTTTGAGTTGCGGAATCGCTGACCCTTCACATTGAAGTATGTTTTCTGCGTGCAAGCCAGTCAACGCTGGTCCTGCTGGTCGGGCCTCCCTGGATCGCCAGGACCACCTGTTTTGCGCTGTGTCGTGTGTTCGTGTTTGACTACAAGAGCGTCTATGCCCCTTGTCCCGTGATCAAGCAAATCTAACTCTTTCTAAACTTTTATCAGTCTGCAACAATGGCCCGTACCAAGCAAACCGCCCGCAAGTCCACCGGGGGCAAGGCGCCCCGCAAGCAGCTGGCCACCAAGGCCGCCCGCAAGTCCGCGCCTGCCACCGGTGGCGTGAAGAAGCCCCACCGCTACAGGCCCGGCACCGTGGCGCTGCGCGAGATCCGCAAGTACCAGAAGTCCACGGAGCTGCTCATCCGCAAGCTGCCCTTCCAGCGCCTGGTGCGCGAGATCGCGCAGGACTTCAAGACCGACCTGCGCTTCCAGTCCAGCGCGGTGCTGGCGCTGCAGGAGGCCGCGGAGGCGTACCTGGTGGGCCTGTTCGAGGACACCAACCTGGCTGCCATCCACGCCAAGCGTGTCACCATCATGCCCAAGGACATCCAGCTGGCCAGGCGCATCAGGGGAGAGCGTGCCTAAGCAACATCTTCTGCTGGACCTGGTGGGGGGAATGATGAGAAGAAGGGGGCCATTCAAACCTGGTGCATGCCTCCTTCCCTCATGCACTCCTGAGAGCAACCAAACAAACGGTGTTTTTCAACACCACCTGCCACAGTTGTTCATAAACTGCCATGAGGCTGAGCATCATGGGCACGGCATGTGCCCCAAAACCTTGCCTTGATGGCAACGCTAAGTCTCAGAAACAATGCTAGGTCCTTAAGAAAATCTATGTAGGGAGCAGGAGGGTTGAAAGAAAGTAGTGGACACCATGTCAAAAATATGGGCAGGAGGCCCAAAAGAACCACCCACCCCCTTCCCCCCTTATACTGCCCCCCTCCCCAAGGGAAGGGTATCAATCTACTCCTTTTTCAATTCCCCATCCATCTGCATACTCAGCGCAATGAAAAGTTGAGTTGGAGCAGAGAGAAGAAAAACTACGTAGGCAGAGGAAACTCTCCCTACATCAATTAAGGAAAAGGAGATACATTGGCTCAGGAGAGCTGTGAGCCTCCTCCACCGCAAAGCTACAAAGAAGGAAAGCTACTGGGGATCTGGAGGGTTACTGGAAGCACCCGGCTCCAGAACCTGGCTGTGAGAAGCATCACTATTTTCCATAGCACGTCTAGTGGTAACAAGCTTATGGGTATACTGAACCGAATGGGCATGGAGCTTTTGAGCAATTTTATGGGCCCGTTGATGGTCCAGTCCAAGTTGTTTAAACTGGTTCAAGGTATGATCAGTATAGCAGGTCCCACCAACACCCAGAAGGATGGTGTGGAGAGTTACAACTTTAGCACTAATGAGTTTGCTGAGGTCTGCATGCTGCCCCTGTGCCGCCTGTAACTGTTGTCCAGGCCTCGTGTCTTCACAGTACTTAATTTCAATCAAGTGCACATGTCGCTGGTTTACATGAAGTTGGTGGGGCTGTCTCACGCGGTTGGCTCGTGTGGTCCTCTGTGTTGGGTTGTGTCTGCTGCGTAACGCATGGTGTGAGCGAGTGGAAGAAGGAGAAGAAGGAGTGGGTTTGGCTTTATAGGGAGTAATCAGTATAGCATCAGGACGACTGGATGTGAGTCTAGATCTCTTAGGAAAATTTCTAGGAAAGAGGTAATGGGGTAAAATTCTGTTTGATGCATGTGCAGGGATTTGGAGGCTGTGTTGCGCCAGCCTATCATCACTCCCTATGTCCATGTTGACCAAGCCTGCCCCCAAAAAAGGCTTTTGCTAAGAGCTTTGATGATCATTCTTCCAGCAACATTGTGGCGTTCAGTTTTCATGCTTGAGATGATATGATTTTGGCAGCCTGAAAGCATGTGGAGTGCACTGTCTAATTGATGACAGCCTGGGAGAGGGCATAGTGGGTCAGTGGACCTCTTGAAGCGAACTGCATGTTTCTGGTTATAGAGGGTGCCAGTGCGATATTGTAAAATGGTGCGCTTCATAGGTGTGGATATACAAGGCATGTTTCTAAAGGCGTTGCTGACTTTCTTGTTAACATGAGGTAATAAGCTTTGATAGTAAGTGTAGTAGCCTGTTTTGTGGTTGGCATATCCAAGTCTGTGTTTTATATGCATGTGAGACTTGAGAGCATTTTGAAGATTGGGGAGGTAGGTGACTTTAGGATTGGGAGCAGGCGCTGTGGGTGTGTCAGCATTGTGTTCATTTTTTTCCTCCTTGCAAGCCAATTGGCTAACCAAAATAAGTGAGAGAAAGGATTTCCGTCAGGGCCTGCGCAAGGGATCCCAGTATCAGCCACGCTATTATTGGCTTGGCTTGCTTGATATTTAGCAGCTGCACCCCTCTCGTGATTGGTGACATGAATGCTACATACCAGACAGATGACCGCACCAGCAACAAGACCTATCCTGCTGATAGAGCCTACCGTACCTTCCTCAACACCAACAACCTCTCTCCATGCAGAGAGGAAACCACCAGACCATGGACTCACTGCCAAGCAATCCGCAAGATTGATAACAACTGCACAGATTACACGCGCAGCCGGATAGACGATGTTGTCCTCCCCACTGAACTCGCCCATGTATGCCCCCCTTGCTGCACCCCTGACCTGGGAACCCTCAGTGATCATGTTCCCCTTGTGGTCAGTATTCCTACCAACATCCTCAACATACATATACCTGTTCTCCCTGCCCCTGCATCACCCAAGGAGTGCCCTCAAAAAGTCCTCAATCGCCCTATCAGTGACTCAGATCGGGATGCTTTCATACAATCCCTGCAAGATCCAACACATGGAGCCAGTCAAGAGCTAGAAAAAATTCTTCACGCCATGAATCCTGCCCATGAAGAAGCCACAACTTTCCTGCAAAACTTGAATGGAACTTCAACAAAGAAGACAGCAAGGCTGGACACACTGGGCAATAAACCTGCTGCCGAGGTAGTTGAAGACCTTGCCAAAGGTGTTGCCAACTTGATCCACACATGCTCTCAGATAGCCCTCAAGACGTGTAGCACAAAAACAGTCTCCTCTGACCATAGCCATTACAACCCGAGGCCAATAAGCAATAAGCGGCGTGCCCTTAAGAAAAAGCTTGGAATTGCTAAGGTTTTACAGTCCCAACTGAAGCCTCCTGTCAGTACCCAGCCTGAGGCCGACAGCGCCAAAACCATTTTAGGTCAAAACAAGGAGAACCAAGCCCTATGCGATGCCATCATGGGGCTAGAACACATAGACTTGGACTCCCCCCTCCTCCAGCAAATTGAAAGCATTTCCAGTTGCACAAGAGGAGCCATGAAAAACATAGATGACACACGGAACAAAGAAAGCAACAACATTGCACGCATACAGTTGAACAAAATGATTAATAGAAATCCCAAACAAGCGCACAAAGAAATCTTCAGAGATAGAAATGCGCAGCCCAGAGCAAGCCTGCAAGCCCTCCGGGACCCTGAAACTAACACTATTGAGACCGAACCAGTAAGACAGGCCCAAATCATTGAAAGGTACTACACAGAAGCGATGAGTGCGGTGAACATCAAAACTGGTAAATATCTGCCAGAAGAAACACCTCGCAACTACCCCTGGGAACAGGCTGGAAAAACAGAAACTGTCCCGGATCCCTTCATGCTCCAATCCCACATCACAAAAGATGAAGAACAAGGAAATGGGCAAAGAGTCTGGTTGCATTATAAGATCCTTGACAAAACCACATTCAATGAGTGCATTAAATCACTCAGCAATAACAAGTCACCAGGACAAAGAAAAGTAAAGAAAAAGAAAAGAAAAACTACGTAGGAAGAGTAACTCTCCCTACATCAATTAAGGAAAAGGAGGCACATTGGCTCATAAAGAGCCGTGAGCCTCCTCCACCACGAGACAAGAAAGAGAGACGAAACTAATGAGGATCTGGAGGGTTATTAGAAGCATCTGGCTCTAGAACCAAATGGCTGTGGTAAGCACTCTTGTTTTCAATACCGCGGCGTGTGGAGACTAGTTTATGGGCATAATGAACAGAATGGGCATGGAGTTTTTTAGCGAGCTTAGTGGCACGTTGGTGATCCAGTCCTAGTTTCTTTAATTGCATGAGGGTATGTTCAGTGTAAATAGTTCCACCAACACCCAGGAGGATTGGGTGAATAGTTTTAGCTTTAGCACTAATAAGATTACAAAGGTTAGCATGTTGCTGCCTAGCCGCGCTTAATTGATGCTCTGGTCTTGTGTCTTCACAGAACTTAATTTCTATGAGATGCACATGACGCTCGTTCACATGGAATTCATGTGGATGCATAAGGCGGCTAGCTCTGGTTGTCCTCCTAGTGGACCTGCGCAAAGCGTGTTGAGAATGAATAGAAGGGACACTGTGAGAAGTAGGCTTGGCATTACAAGGGGATATCAAAATGGCATCGGGTCGACTTGAATTTAGTCTTTCCCTTTCTTGAATGTTACGAGGGAACAAGTAAGCAGGTATTGTTCTGTTTGAGGCATGTGTAGGGAGTTGCAAGTTGTATTGTGCAAGTTTGAAATCACTCCCTATGTCAGTGTAGACAAGGCCTGCTCCCACGGGGCTGTTGCTGAGTGCTTTTGTAATCATTCTTCCTGCAATGTTATGGCGTTCAGTTCTCACGTTGGAGATGATGTGATTCTGGCAGCCTGAGAGCATGTGGAGAGCACTGTCCAACTGATGGCAGCCTGGAAGGGGGCACATTGGGTCAGTAGACCTTTTAAAACGAACTGCATGTTTTTGATTGTAGAGGGTTCCTGTGCGGTATTGAATAATAGTGCGTTTCATGTGTGTGGAAATACTTGACATATTTCTGAATGCGTTGCTAATTTTATTTTCTACGTGCGGTAGTAAGTTTTGGTAGTAAGAGTAGTATCCTGATTTGGCATTGGCATATCCAAGTTTGTGTTTAGAATGCATGTATAGGACCTGATGGAATAGTGAATGAGATCCTCAGAATGCTTCCACATGACATTCAGGAAAGCATCCACAAACTCTTCATCATCATGTGAGCAACTCGCCACACCCCAGTTCTATGGAAGACCAGTGATACCATCCTGATTGACAAAAATAAAGGCGAAGAGACAGAGCTGTCCTCCTATAGGCCCATTGGGCTTGCCAACACTCTCAGAGGCTCTACAAACTCTGGACCCGCATGGTCACAAACACACTCTACGAATATGGTGAAGCACACTCCCTGCTAAGCTCTACTCAAGCAGGTTTCCGCAACCAAAAAGATACAATTCACCAGCTCCAAAATGTCATCATGGGACTTGAGGATGCCAAAGCGTTTGGGAAAGATATCTACGCTCTGTTTGTAGATTTCACCTCCGCCTTCAACACCACTGACCATGACAGAATGCTCTGGATTATGTATGACCTGGGCTTCCCTACTGATGCCATCGACACAGTCAAAAATCTCTATGAAGATGCCACCACTCAAGTCAGGCTTCCATCAGGAGATAGCACCAAGAAAATCCCTGTAGAGAGAGGCACTATCCAAGGTGATACTTTGTCCCCCTTCCTGTTTCTGCTCTATATGGAACCCCTCCTACGTTGGCTCCATGTAGGAGCGCATGGATACCAACATGACTGCATCCCTAACCGCAATGCCAGGGACAATCACCTAAACATCCTGAGCAGCGCTGCTTTTGCTGATGACCTGTTGTGCCCCACAAGCACAATTCAAAACCTCAAAGTCCAAGCCCGTAAGCTTACCCTATACTCAGATTGGGCAGCGCTCACTATCTCAGGCAGTAAAACAAAAGCCACAGGCATCCTTCACAGCCATCCTTCAAAATGCCAAAACGGCGTCACACCTCCCCAACTCCTCAGCCACAATCTCCTAAATAAGATAGAAATTCAAGGGCAGAAAGCCCAATTCCTGCCATCTGACAAGCCATTCCCCTACCTTGGCGTCCAACTCACCAAGGACTTATATTGGAAGCACCAGATCCAAAATATGACCTGCAAACTAGGAGACAAGCTTGAAAAGCTTGACTTCTCCCAGACCTCTCCACGTCAAGCCAAAGATATGATCCGTATTGCTATTAGCCCTAGTCTCGCCTATGCATTTGGAGTTACTCCCTGCACTCCAGCAGACCTTATTATTTGGGACAAAATGACTGACAGAACCATCAAATTCAAATACAATCTTGCCAAAAGCACACCAGCAGCTATGATTCGAGAGGATGTAAATAACATTGGTCTAGGGCGCACCTCTATTTGCGTAGAATACTACAGACGCATGGCCTCAGCGCTCACTTCCAGCCTGGAGGACCCCTCTGCAAGGCATCGCACTGTCAGCCTTCATCTCCTCACCAAACAAATATCACACCTGAAAAGCCTGTCCATGGACTTCCTTCAGATGAGTGTTATAACCAACCTTCGTGTAAAAAGACAACTTAATCACTGCATGCAAGCCCGCCAATTAATCAGCATCCACCACAGTGAACTCCACCTCAGAAAGGAAGGAGTAAGCATGTTCCATGACGAACTGAAAATCATAGCTGAAGCTCTGTCGCAACACAAACTAACCCCCCGCAACCTATCAGACCTTATCACCTGCATTGTTCAATTCCTAATGAGCCTTGATATCAATGGGATACATGACCTCATGACCCCTTGCGAAACAAAAGTAATGACAGTTGCCCAACTCCAGGCAAAATACTCCAGGGTGAACAACAAATGCAAAATAGCACTCAACAGACTGGCAGCTCTTATCAACCTGCCCTCAACCGAAGAGCTCAACACTGAAGCAATCCAAAAGATCCTTGCCCAAAAGAATACAGAGGCACATCTTCCTGCAGCCCACCGCCGCATCAATAATACCCACATAAGCGGCCTCATTGATACCCAATTTAATGAAGAATTCAACCCTTCAGGCAACATCCATGCACAACCCCAACCCTGCAATAATCGCCCTACACAAGTTGTACCCACACAACAACCTCCCTCTGCAACTCACTACAGACATGAGATTACTGGGCGTCGCCTCCCAAGGACGCCCACTCCGCGTTCAGCTCCAACACCTAGCACAAGTGCAGCATGCCCAACCCATCCAGCATCACAAAATACACACCAACCCATTAATATACCAACCACACAGCAGATCTGCCCCATTACACAAGAGGTGATTCCTGCTGGTGTGAATTCCTCTATAGATGAACCACCTAGTAGGAGAACTCGCTCTCAGTGCAGATCCAACAATCACCTGCCTGCCCACCCAGCATGCACACCCGTGCAAGGCACCGCCGCACTCCCTGAAAATGCTTCCACCCTGAATGCTAGTCTGTCTGGACTACAGAATGAAGGCCCTGGGGATGGATCTCCCAGCACACGCACACGCTCTAGCAGGAAACGAGAACTTAGCCAATCTCAGCAGCACTTGAGTCAAGACATCCAAGAATCTAGTATCAATCAGCACCCTGGTATACCTCCTATTGCCCAGACGCAACCTATCACCTTGACCAGCCAAAACACGCAGAATAGTATCCAAAACTCTACCAAAAAGAGAAGGATTGCGCGTCGTGCCGAGACAGAATTCCCTGACACTTCTACCAACCCCCTAACTTCAAACTGGCAAGCAAATGATGTATGGAGATATAGAGAGAAATTGGTGAAAGAACTGGCTGAGAAACACAAAGCCAATCATGCAATCAATGTTGTGTACTATGATGAAATTCATATCACCCATATAGATGACTGGAGAATCTGCCCAGCCAGGTGGGAAGACTCATGTGATGGCCCCCCGCAATATCTTCCTGAACAAAAACAATACCAAACTCACTATGGATCCATGATCATAGAGAAGTGGGCCCTCTCAATCTTCAAAAAAGCTGGCTTCCACCCCGACCCAGAGAGTATCTGCAAAGCTGCTCGCACAGACACGCACGAAGATGCACACTGCCAAATATGCAACTACCATCATGGCTATATATATATATGAATTTGCTGGCTCTGAAACTCCATACTTGGACATGTATGTCTGTGATGTCTGCGAACGTACGTACCACTGGAAATGCATGCGAGAACTTGGATGCTATAATGATGAGCAAAGGCAAGAGGTTGATGCACATGAGGCTTGGGCCTGTCCAGCCTGCGCTACCCTCAGCGACGAAGACAAAGTCAAGAGGACAAATGATTCTCAGGAAGAACTCCTCAAGGTCTCTTGGTTACCCACCTGGGAGCCAGAAGGACTCAAATCCCGCTGGCCACTTTTTGACCAGCGGATACAAGAATTTGAATCCCAGCTAAACAAACTCAACCTTCTCTTACCCACAGCAGACTCTACCCTTTCTGATCTCAAGAGGCAAGGATTCAACACATCTGACACTTACAATACATGGAGACAAAAACTTGACATTGAACTTCGCAACAAAGTTACTTTTGATATGCAACCTACCAATCCACAAGCGGACATCAAACCCACAGGCACCTGTGAGTTTTGGGTCCAAGAGGTAGATCTTGTGAAGCACCATCATGAACCATCCTCCAATCACCACCCAACAGGTGGAACTCCAGAAAACAACACACCATCCATCCCACCCCCCATCACCCTCCCTGAAATCTACAAATCCAGAGTGGCATGCATCTATAACACAAACGGCAAATGTGCCGGGATGATAACCCCTCAACGTTTTGACATCCTTTTCCAAGCATTCCAAAGGTCCAAGGCAGAGGGTTTACATGACAGCATCCGCCTTGCTCCAGCAAGCTTTGCATCTGAGGTTCTGGGGCTCCTAGCCCGCAAGAATAAGTTGGAGGACAAATACCACAGCAAGAAAATTAAAGATTCCTTCTCACGGACCCTTCCAGCTCACATCCACTCTGCTTTCCAAAAATGGGCTCAGGTCACCCAAGAAAAAATGGCATCTCCTTTGGACTTTAATCCTGAGTACCATCACTATTGGAGTTCTGATCCCCGCGACATTATATTCGGTGCCCACCATGACTCTCTCTCCTCCAGATTTTCTGGGATGTCTATATGTCACCCTATCTATGATGAGAAAGCCATGAAACCTGCATTGCGTCATGCCATTTACTCAGCTGTCCTGAACACAGAGGCTACAGCCACCTTCATGATCCTGCCGGCAAATGGCAGGCAAATGATAGGCAACCCCTACTCTACACTCCTAAACGCTTTCCCGCACTTTTGCTACAAGCTCGGGACCATTTCCAAAAAAGAACTGACATATGACAAACCTCAATCCTGGAACAGCCAGGAGGTTGCCCTCCCCCAACATACCTGGGATTTACAAGTAATTGCAGTCTGGAATCCAGCTGCAAGGGTCCACTTGAACAACCAGAACAATAACTGGCTCAAGAACCTTGTAAACTTGTACCATTACATAGCCAATGACATCAAAGGGGCCAGAGGGTTTCTTCATCATGTTAGTAACGACCCCATCCTAAATCCAAGGCATAAAGTGATGCCTGGATTAAGGAAATGTGAAAAACTCCCTCCCGATACAAAACAGGCGTCTCATGGATCCCACAGCTCCGCCCCACGCATGATTGCCCAAACTCCCTGCCAGTCAAATCCCTACCTGGAACTCAAAGTCAAAGATTGGAAGTCTTGGACCTACACAGACGGTAGCTGCAAGGTCCAAAATGGTGCCCCTGTCATAGGGGCAGGCGTGTACCATCCGAATAGTAATAAAATAAGCATGGTAGACCCTGATGGCGAAGGTATTACCAATGACATAGGAAGAGCTGAGCTGGCGGCCATTTCTGCTGCGCTCACTCAAGATTACAAAGCAATTGCCACAGATAGCCTGGCCTCTCTTTTTCAATCCAGGAAGCAAATCCTGTACCCAGAGAAACATAGACATCATGTGCAAGGAGATGTTTTGAAAATGATCACGAACATTGCCCGGAATTCTCAAGACCACATACATTTCTACAAAGTCAAGGCCCATGCTGGAATAGCTGGGAACGAATGCGCAGATCAAATTGCTAAATACCAGGCCACTTTCAAAAATCATAACCTGCATGATACTGGACTCCCTAGCCCTGGCCCCGGAGGAAACCCCTTCCACAATTCTACTTGGCTGGCCCATGAAGAGACAGAGTCTAGGCCCTCCCGATCCAGACCATCTTCTCCACGCTTAAAGTACCTCCCAGACCTCAAAAATGCTTTGAAATCTCATATGCATGCCAAGCACAAGCTGGGCTATGCTAACCAGAAGACAGGCTATTACACTTATTACAAGAACTTGCTACCACATGTACACAAAAAAATTAGCAATGCCTTTTGGAGCATGCCTCAAATCTCAACCAGAATGAAACGCACTGCCTTCCAGTACCGCACAGGCACCCTTTACAACCAGAAACATGCCGTAAGATTTAAACGATCCACTAGCCTTACGTGCCCACTCCCTGATTGCCATCACATGGACAGCGGTCTCCACATCCTTTCTGGGTGCCAATGTCCCGTCATGCGCAATATGGTGACTGAACGTCACAATATTGCTTGCAGGATGATTTTGAAAGAGATCAGTGATGGCTCTTATGGGGCCAATCTTGTGCAGGTGGATGCAGGTAGCTCTGACCGTTTGGCTCAAAATAACCTACACGTCCCTGAGCATGTCTCTAACCGTATTGTACCCACCTATCTTTTCAAGCAAAACATTCCTGAACAGGCTAGACGCAGCTCCAGCCGCCCTGATGCTATCTTGGTCACTCGCCAACCCACAAACACAAACAGGACAAACACTCCACCCTCACACCGGGTACTGCGCAGTACTACTTATAATACAAGACATAGCAGAGAGATAACTAGAAGCACAAACCGGGCAAGACAACCCCATGAACCAAATATCCCAGACCGCCTCATTCACTTGATAGAAGTAAAATACTGTGAAGATACTAGGTTTCATACCCAACTAGAAGCTGCCAAACAACAGCATAGTGAACTGTGCGAACAACTTCAAGGAGCCAGTATCACAATCCACCCAATTCTGTTGGGTGTGGGCGGAGCTATCTACACTGCACATACACTTGATCAATTAAGAAAACTAGGAATGGACTCACAGAGGTCTGAGACTCTGGGAAAGAAACTTCATGCCCATTCTGTCCAATATGCGCACAAACTTACCTCGACCAGGCGTGCCATTGAAAACAAGCAAGCACATCACAACACTGGTACCTTGCTTCAGCGCGCTGCCAGAAACCCACCTGATCCACACTAAATTCCTTTTAAATACCGGTGAGGGAGGCTCACGGCTCTTCAGGGCCAATGTGCCGCCCTTTCCTTAACTGATGTAGGGAGAGTTTTCTCTGCCTACGTAGATTTTTTCTTTTTCTTTTTCTTAGCAATAGCATCTGCACACTCGTTACCAGCAATGCCAGCATGAGATTTTACTTTGTAGACACAAATATTGGTTTGTGAGTTGCTAATGAGAGAAGGTATGATTTTAAGAACATCCCCTTGAATATGTTGTTTGTGCTTCTCTGGGTAAATAAGTTGTTTATGTATTTGATGAAGAGAGCTGAGACTGTCTGAAGCAATATGTGAATAAGAGTGTGTGATGGCAGCAGCGATTGCTGCTAATTCAGCTCGACATATGGTGTTGGTAATTTTAGCACCATTGGGATCGACAAAACTTCTGCTGTCAGTGAGAGGGCAGTAGACGCCTGCTCCAATTTCTTGTTTGCTATTCTGGATTTGACAACTACCATCAGTGTAGGCCCATGTCCTCCAGTCAGGGACTTTGAGCTTGAGGGTTGGACTAGATTGGTTAGGTACAAAAAGTTCTTCCTGATTACCTACGTGTGGAGAGGTGAGATATCTAGATATTTGTTGTTTGTCAGAGGGGAGGCGTTGGCATTTATTGAATCCATGCATATCAGCATGCATTGTATTGAGAGTAGAATGGTTGCCTATATTGCGCAGCTTCCAGTTAACTTCTGGTACAGCCGAAGCCAGGCCCTGCAGCCAAGCTGGGTTGTGATTGTTTAGATGGATCCTTGCAGATGTGTTCCAGACAGCAACAATTTGTAGGTCCCATGTGTGCTGAGGAAGAGGTATTTCCTGGTTGAGGCATGATTGTGGATCATTGTAGCAGAGGTTATTACGTGTGATTGTTCCAAGTTCACAACAGAGATGTGGATAAGCAGTGATGAGCTTAGAGTAGGGGTTAGTTATCATTTGTTTTCCCCAGATAGGGAGGAACATGAAAGTTGCAGTGGCTTCTGTATTGAGAATAGCTGAGTAAACAGAATGACGCAAGGCCTGAGTCATAACATTCTCATCGTAAATGGGATGGCAGACGGAGAAACCTGAAAATTTGGATGAGAAGGAGTTATGATAGGCACCGAAGAGAGTGTCTCGGGGGTCGTAGCTCCAGTAGTGTTGGTATTGTGGGTTGTGGTCCAGCGGGGAGGCCATTTTTTCTTTGAGTTACCAGGGCCCATTCTTTAAGGGCAGTGTGGATGTGGGTTGGCAGGGCTCGCGAAAAGGAGTCTTTAATCTTTTTGCTAGCATACTTGGTTTCTAGCATAGTCTTGCGAGTAAGGAGCCCCTGCAGCTCAGATGCAAAGCTAGTAGGAGGAGGTGTTATGGTTTCATGCGAGCCGGCAAGTTTGGCCTTATAGAATGCCTTGTAAAGAATTTGAAATCGGCCAGGGGTTATCATCCCCACACATTTACCTTGTGTGTTGTAAATGCAGGCCATGCATGATTTGTAAATTTCTGGGAGTATAAGGGGAGGTGGGGCACGAGGCTGGGGGCTGTTTGATTCAGTGTCTAACGGTTTTTGATTAGGGTTTTGTTCAGCTTTGTACTTACACATCCCAGGCAGACAAGCCCACCTTGATCCTACCAAGATCCTACCACAAAATAGAGACATTCACCTTGTTGAACTTAAATTCTGCTCCGACACTAATCCTGTCAGCACCTTGGAGCGTGCACAAACTCAACATTCCCCCATCATTAACAGACTTAAAACACGCAGCTTAAGAAACCCAAACAGGAATAATAAAGTGACTTTGCACATCATCTTAATTGGTGTTGGTGGCACGATTTATAACAATTATACAATTACACCTCTCATAAATCTGGGATTGACCAAACAAAAAGCTGAATCACTAGCTTCCCAACTCAGTGTCCATGCCATCCAAAGATTATCCACCATTATTAACACTAGACATGCACTTTGTTTTCAGGGAGCATCTGGTAGGGGAGGGTTTGCTGGGCGCGCGGCAACGGCTGAGGATGGCAGAAGAAGAGTCCGAGCGCTCAGGGGCATGGCGGCCAATCCCCCGGATCCCTATTAGATTTTTCTTCTGGCTCTCTCTCCTAGACTAGCTGTGTCTAGTGTAGGTTTGTAGGGCCCTTTGGTGAGGCCTCTGACTTTAAGTTAGGGGTTCTTTCCTTAATGCACGCGGCCTCGAGACTGCGTAGACTTTTCTTTTTCTTTTTCTTTTTACTTAACAATGTCAACGTCATGCAGCCAAAATTCACAACAACCAGTGGGTTTAATGTCAACTTGTGGATTGGTGGGGTGAATATCAAAGGTGATTTTGTTGCGTAGTTCTGTGTCTAGAGCAGAGTTACAGGCCTGTTTTTGGCCTAGGCCAACAACTGAGCAGCGGACGCCCATGCATACCTGCTCTTCCAGGCACCCACAACAGGCTTGCAAGTCCACAAACTGCCCTCTTGACTTCACCAAGCAATGATACATCATACATTGCCACTACCTTGGAAGTTTGGAATGATTTGCTGCATGTTTGTCTCCACACCCCCTGCTGCCCACACCCTTGCGCGCGTGGCACTGACTCCCAGGCATGCACCCATAACTGACCCCCCCTTTCACCTCTGAACTCAAAAAGGGTGCCAATCGACAGTTCTTGACCTCAGGAATCCATTGGTATATTTAAAACTTCGAGAAAGTGGCTAAGAAAAATTCTGGAAGGGGGGTCCCAAAAAGTCCGGACCCCCTCTAAGGACCCCCCACCCCCTCCGATTGGACCCATGCATATACCAATCAACGCCTCCCAGTCTCAGGACTCTGAATATATAGTATCTATATGGAAAACCACATGAGTGCCAAAAGTTTTACTCGCTGGGGCCTCCTGTAGGGAGAGGAAAAAAACATAGGCAGTGAGAAAACTCCCTACATCAATTAAGGAAAAGAAGACACATTGGCTCAAAAAGCTGTGAGTCTCCCTCACCAGAGGGTAAGAAGGAAGCTAGTGTGGGTCTGGGAAGCATGCAGCCCCAGGGAACCAGAGTTATGTTGAGTATTTTTTATTTCAACGGCACGTCTAGCTAATGTAATTTGGTGTGTTTATTGCACAGAGTGGGCATGGAGCTTTTGTGCAAGCTTGGTAGACCTTTGCGGGTCAATCCCTAGTTTTTTAATTGATCCAGGGTATGGGCAGTATAATTAGTCCCCCACACACCCAGGAGGATTGGGTGGATAGTAATCTCTGCACCTTGAAGTTGTTTGCACAGCTCACTGTGTTGTTGCTGTGAGGCTTCTAGCTGGGCACCAGGCCTTGTATCTTCGCAGTATTTGATTTCTATCAAGTGAATATGACGGGCTGGAGTTGTGTTACTCCCCATACTGCGCAGTACCCGGTTTGAGGGTGGAGTGGGTGGTCTGTTTGGGTTAGTTGGGTGGGGAGTGACCAAGATTGCATCAGGGCGGTTGGAGTTGCGTCTGGTTTGAATAGAAATCGTGGGTTTGAAGAGGTTGGAAGGTACAGCACGATTAGAGACTTCCTCAGGGACTTGCAGGTCGTGCTGGGCCAAACGGTTTGTGTTGCCACACACCATCATGTGTTACGCAGCAGACACAACCCCACACTGAGGACCTCAACAGCCAACCGCGTGAGGCAACCCCACCAACTGAATGTAAACCAGTGGCATGTGCACTTGATTGAAATCAAGTACTGTGAAGACACAAGGCCTGGACAGCAGTTGGAGGCGGCACAGCGGCAGCATGCAGACCTCTGCAAACTCATTAATGCAAAAGTTGTGACTCTCCACACCATCCTTTTGGGTGTTGGTGGGACCTGCTACACTGAGCACACCCTTAACCAGTTTAAACAACTGGGACTTGACCACCAACGCGCCAATAAACTCGCTCGCAAACTTCATGCCCATTCTGTCATGTATGCCAACAGGCTTGTTACCACTAGGCGTGCTATTGAAAACAAGAATACTTCTTGCAGCCAGGTTATGGAGCCGGGTGCTTCCAATAACCCTCCAGATCCCCATTAGGGTCTTCTTTTTGTAGCTTCGTGGTGGAGGGGACTCACGGCTCTTCTGAGCCAATGCGTCTCCTTTTCCTTAATTGATGTAGGGAGAGTTTCCTCTGCCTACGTAGTTTTTCTTGTTTTTCTTTTTCTTTCAGTTGTCTTTTTATGCGAAGGTTAGTCTTTACACCATTGTTAAGAAAGTCCACGGACAGGTTCTTGAGGTGTGCTGTTTGATTGTGGAGGAGATTAAGGCTTACTGCGCGATGTCTGGCTGAGGGGTCCTCTAGGCTGGATGTGAGTGCAGAGGCCATGCGCCTGTGGTATCCAACGCAGATGGATGGGCCTCCTAGTCCAAAGTTGTTCACATCCTCTCGTATCATTGCTGCTGCTGTACTGGTTGAGAGGTTGTATTTATGTTTAATGGTTCTGTCATTCATTTTGTCCCAGATGATAAGGTCTGCTGGGGTACACGGAGTAACTGCAAAGGCATAGGCAAGACTAGGACTGATAGCTATGAATCATATCTTTGGCTTGACGGGGGGAGATCTGGGAGAAATTAAGGTTTTCAAGCTTCTTCCATAGGTTACAAGTCATACGTTGGATCTGGTGCTTCCAGTTTAAATCCATGGTAAGCTGGACTCCAAGGTAAAGGAAGGGCTCATCAGATGGTAGGAACTGAGCTTTCTGTCCTTGGATGTCTATGTTTCCTTGGAGGTGATGTCTGAGGGCTTGGGAGGGTCACGGTGTTACCCCATTATTATCTTTCGGTGGGTGGCTGTGAAGGATACCAGTGGCTTTTGTTTTGCTACCAGATATGTTGAGTGCTGCCCAGTCTGAATACAGAGTAAGCTTACGTGCTTGGACTTTGAGGTCTTGAATTGTATTAGTACGGCACAGGAGGTCATCAGCAAAGGCCGCGCTGCTCAAAATATTAGCAAGGTGGGTGTCCGTAGCGTTTTGGTTTGGGATGCAGCTGTGTTGGTATCCACGGCTCCCTATGTGGAGCCATCGAAGGAGTGGTTCCATGTAGAGCAGGAAGAGAAAGGGAGATAGTGTATCACTTTGGATTGTTCCCCTCTCAACAGGTATTTGTTTGGTGATTCCTCCCGAGGGTAGCCTGACTTGAGTGGTAGCATTTTTATAAAGGTTTTTGACCATGTCAATGGCACCAGTAGGGAAGCCCAAGTCATACATGATCCAAAGCATCCGGTCATGATCAGTGGTATTAAAAGCGGAAGTGAAATCGATGATGAGGGCATAAATGTCTTTACTAGAAGCTTTAGCGTCCTCAAGCCCCATGATGACATTCTGGAGCTGGTGGATGGTGTCTTTTTGATTACAAAAGCCAGCTTGAGTAGAGCTCAAAAGAGAGTGTGATTCTGCATATTCATAAAGTGTATTAGTGACCATTCGGGTCCACAGTTTGTAGAGCGTGTTGGCAAGCCCAATGGGCCTGTCAGATGATATTTCTGTCTCCCCCCCTTAATTTTTTGTCAATCAGGAGAGTGTCACTAGTCTTCCAGGATACCGGGGTAAGGCGAGTGGCCCACATGATGATGAAAAGTTTGTGAATACATTTTTGGATCTCACTACCTCACTATCTCACATTCTTGAACACTCCATAATACCATTTACCAGTCACCAGTCACCAGTCACCAGTCAAACGTCTTGGCTGAGGCCTTTTTCCCTTGTAACCCTTGTACCCGACGTGAGGGGGAAGTATGTAGTTTATTTGTATAAGCAGGACAAGGAGTGACCAAGACAGCGTCTAGGCGGTTGGAGTTGCATCTAGCTTGATCAGAGAGAAGGGGGTCAAAGAGGTAGGGAGAAAGAAAGAACGACTACGCTTGCCAAGTTTGGCCGCATGCATTGATGAAAGGTCACCTTTCCGTAAAGGCAGGGCCCCACCACACAGGCCAAGAGGAAGAGCAAGCACAGAAGTCTACTCCAGCAAGTTGGCCCCCACCATGGGACCTTTGACATGGCTTTCAGGCAGGCCCTGTCCAGCAAGCTTAAGACCCACCCCTAAGCCCTAAGCATGCTCTCCGTCATCCTAGCATGGGCCCCCCACCTCCCTATGAGAGCCGACCAAGATTGGGAGGCGGGCACGGAGTTATGCAGACCCATGTTGAGACACTTCAACTCTGAACTCCTTCTCCACCGCGCCGAATTCCGGGACCACTTCTGCACCAAATCTTCCTCCGGCACCTGCCCCCACCTGCGCCGATGTCTGCCAACGCACTTACCACTGAAAATGCCTGGCAAAGCTTGGCTGCTACACTGACGAGCAAAGACAACTTGAAGAGGTCCACATAGCTGAAACCTGGGCTTGCCCTGCCTGTGCAATGAAGGCAAACTCAACAGAGAAAAACAAATCCTATAGAGAAGCTGCTTAAGGTTAACTGGATACCATCATGGGAGCCAGAAGAAACAAAAACAATCTAGCCAACCTTCCACCAGTGCATGCAAGGATTTGAAGCCCAGAAAAGCAACCCAATCTCCTCCTACCCACAGTGGACCTAGCCCTCTCCAACCTAGAGAGGCCAGCATTCAACAAACCAGACGCAAGCAACACCGGGAAGCAGGAATTAGACACAGAACTTTGCATTTAAATTTATTTTGATGCACACCCGACCAATCCACAAACAGATATCAAACCCACAGGCTCCTGCGAGTTTTGGATCCAGGAAATCAACCATGTTAAACATATTCCCAAGCCACCCCCTAATCAGACTCCACCAGATGCTGTAACCCATACTCCCCCTTCAACTACCCCACCTACCCTTATCCTCCCAGAAATCTGCAGATCAAGGGTGGCGTGTATCTACACTACGGACGGCAAATGCATTGGGATGATGACCTTTCACAGTTTTTATACTCTCTACAAAGCATTCCACAAAGCTAAAGCACTTGGCCTACACAGTAGCATCTGCCCTCCACCAGCAAGCTTTGCATCTGAACTAATAGGACTCCTGGCCCGCAAGACTAAATTGGACAACAAATATCAGAGCAAAAGGATTAAGACTCCTTTTCACGGACGGTTCCGCCTTACATTCACAGTGCCTTCCAAAATTGGACAAAGGCCATCCAAGAGAAAATGGCCTCTCCCTTGGACTATAACACTGGTTACCTGAACTACTGGAGCTCTGACCCCCGCGACACTCTTTTGGGTGCCCAACACAATTCCCTCTCATCCAGATTTTTGGGGATTTCTATCTGCCACCCCATCTATGACAGTAAGGCCATGACACGAGTCCTGCGACACGCTATCTACTCTGCCATCCTCAATGCAGAGGCTACGGCCACCTTCATGTTTCTGCCAGCAAGCGGTACTCTGATGATAATCCCTACTCCAAACTCCTCAATGCCTACCCGCATCTTTGCTGCAAGCTTGGGATTATTCCAAAAGGTAAACTTACCTACCTTTGTGCGCCACATCCCAGGCAGACAACCCCACCTTGATCCTACCAGGATCCCACCACAAGATAGGGACATTCACTTTGTTGAACTTAAATTCTGCCCTGACACAAATCCCTTCATCACCTTAGAACGTGCACAAACTCAACACTCCCACATCATAAGCAGACTTAAAACACGCAGCTTGAGAAACCCAAACAGGAATAACAAAGTGACTTTGCACATCATCTTAGTTGGTGTTGGTGGCACGATTTACAACAACTATACAATTACACCTCTCATAAATCTGGGCCTGACCAAACAAAAAGCTGAATCAGTAGCCTCCCAGCTCAGGGACCATGCCATCCAAAGATTATCCACCATCATTAACATTAGACATGCACTTTGTTTTCAGGGAGCATCTGGGAGGGGGTTTGCTGGGCGCGCGGCGGCGGCAGAGGATGGGAGAAGGAGAGTCCGAGCGCTCAGGGGCATGGCAAGCAATCCCCCAGATCCCCATTAGCTCTGTCTCTTGCTCTCTCCTAGGCTAGTTTTGTCTAGTTTAGGTGGAGGGCCTCCTGGTGAGGCCTCTAACTTTTGTTAGGGGTTCTTCCCTTAATGCACGCGGCCTTTGGCTTGCGTAGACTTTTCTTTTTTTCTTTTCTTTTCTTACCTACGACAATCCCCAATCCTGGCCCAGCCAGGAAATCGCTCTCCCTCAGCATACCTGGGATTTACAAATTATTGCAGTCTGGAATACAGCTGCAAGAGTCCACTTGAAGGACCAGAGCCTTACCTGGCTCCAAGGTTTAGCCAGGGATATTCCAGAGGCCAGTGGTTTGTTAAAAATGTGAGCAGCGACCCCATCCGGAATGCAAAGCATGCCATTATGCCTGGCATAAGGAAATGTGAAAAGCTTCCCCTAGACAAGAAACAAATTGCCAAGGTCCACAATAGACTAGCCGTAGACATGACTGCACTTGTTCCTTTTCATTCCAATCAACATCTCCAGCTCAAAGTTGCAAATTTGAAGTCGTGGGCCTACACAGACGGCAGCTGCCAGGTTCAAGACGGCAAGACAGTCATAGGGGCAGGTGTATACCACCCTATGAGTGACTCAAAAAATCTAGTTGAACCTAATGGTGCTGGTATTACCAACACCATAGGAAGAGCTGAGCTGGTTGCAATAGCGGCTGCACTCACTCACGAACACACACACACACATAGCCACAGATAGCCTCAGCTCACTTCACCAACTCAGGAAGCAAATACTGTACCCAGAGAAGCACAGACACCATGTACAGGCCTTATGCTATTATCACCTGGCAGCAGAAACTTGACACAGAACTACGCAACAAAATCACCTTTGATATTCACCCCACCAACCCACAAGTTGACATTAAACCCACTGGTTGTGAATTTTGGCTGCATGTCGTTGACCTTGTTAAGTACAAAGCTGACCAAAACCCTAATCAAACACCGTTAGACACTGAATCAAACAGCCCCCAACCTCGTGCCCCACCTCCCCTTATACTCCCAGAAATTTACAAATCATGCATGGCCTGCATTTACAACACACAAGGTAAATGTGTGGGGATGATTACCCCTAGCCGATTTCAAATTCTTTACAAGGCATTCTAGAGGGCCAAGCTTGCCGGCTCACATGAAACCATAACACCTGCTCCTACAAGCTTTGCATCTGAGCTGCAGGGGCTCCTTACTCGCAAGACTATGCTAGAAAACAAGAATGCTAGCAAAAAAATTACAGTCTCCTTTTCTCGAGCCCTGCCAACTCACATCCACACTGCCCTTAAAGAATGGGCCCCGTTAGCTCAAGAAAAAATGGCCTCCCCGCTGGACCACAACCCACAATACCAACACTACTGGAGCTACGACCCCCGAGACACTCTCTTCGGTGCCTATCATAACTCCTTCTCATCCAAATTTTCAGGTTTCTCCGTCTGCCATCCCATTTACGATGAGAATGTTATGACTCAGGCCTTGCGTCATTCTGTTTACTCAGCCATTCTCAATACAGAAGCCACAGCAACTTTCATGTTCCTCCCTATCTGGGGAAAACAAATGATAACCCCCACTCTAAGCTCATCACTGCTTATCCACATCTCTGTTGTGAACTTAAACCAATCACACGTATTAACCTCTGCTACAATGATCCACAATCATGCCTCAACCAGGAAATACCTCTTCCTCAGCACACATGGGACCTACAAATTGTTGCTGTCTGGAACACATCTCAGATGATCTGCAAGGATCCATCTAAACAATCACATCCCAGCTTGGCTGCAGGGCCTGGCTTCGGCTGTACCAGAAGTCAACTAGAAGCTGCACAGTATGGACAACCATTCTACTCTCAATTCAATGCGGGTCAACCCCTAGTATTGCAGTGAGAGCGTCCCTCCTCCAATTAAAATTCTTTCAAGACTGGTTTGGTTACAGGTACTATTTGCTTCAGCCAAGTTGCCCTTGTAGGCAGGTACAGCATGTAACCCTATCCTGCTAAGCTGTGTTGGGCCATGCCTCCTGAACTACGGTGAGTGTCAAAGTCAACAGGGGGAGGTGGTGTTGAAAAACACCGTTTGTTGCGGACGCCCAAGTTCAGGTTGCCTTCGTCGTCACTAAGAGCTGATTAGGCAGAGGCGCTCTCCTTCTTGGCGGTCTTCTTGGGCAGCAGCATGGAGTGCACGTTGGGCAGCACACCGCCCGAGGAAATTGTGACACCGCCCAGCAGCTTGGACAGCTCCTCGTCGTTGCGGACGGCCAGCTGGATGTGGCGGGGCACGATGCGGTTCTTCTTGTTGTCCTTTGCAGCGTTGCCAGCCAGCTCCAGCACCTCAGCGCACAGGTACTCCAGCACCGCGGCCAGGTACACGGGGGCGCCCGCGCCGATGCGCTCCGCGTACTTGCCCTTCTTCAGGTAGCGCGCGATGCGGCCCACGGGGAAGGACAGCCCGGCCTTGGCGGACCTGGACATGGCCTTCTTGCCGGTGGAGCCCTTGCCGCGTCCAGCACTGCCTGTCTTGCCTGCCATTGCTATTTAATGCTTGTAGAGAGGTGATCAAAGTCGTATTAGTGTATGCATTTTGCATGGATGCTTATGTTTCTTGTAGGAAGCAGTCAAAGCAGGCAGGATCAGCAGGACCTCGACTCCAGCGTTGACTGCCTCCTGCACTGGTCCTGCTGAGCTTGGGTGTGCCCTGCAAGCCGTACTTGACAGCACCTGCAGTTACTACAAAATCTATACTTTCCCACCTCAACAGTCTAACAATCAACCATGGCACCCAAGGCCGCTGAAAAAGCTCCCGCCAAGAAGGCCGCCCCCGCCAAGGCCGGGCCCGACGGCAAGAAGAAGAAGAAGGTGGCCAAGGTGGAGAGCTACAAGCTGTACATCTACAAGGTGTTAAAGCAGGTGCACCCCGACACCGGCATCTCCTCCAAGGCCATCTCCATCCTCAACTCCTTCGTCAACGACATCTTCGACAAGATCGGCACGGAGGCCTCCCGCCTGGCGCGCTACAACAAGAAGCCCACTGTGACCAGCCGCGAGATCCAGACCGCCGTGCGCCTGGTGCTGCCCGGCGAGCTGGCCAAGCACGCCGTGTCTGAGGGCACCAAGTCTGTCACCAAGTTCACCAGCGCCTAGATGCACAGCCACACACAGCCGGTGCGCTGCCCTTCAGGGGCAGAGCATCACCAACAGCAACAGCAAACGGTGTTTTTCAACACCACCTCACACCGTTGTCTCCTGCAGTTTGAAGTGTGCGTGCACACACGAAATGCATGGAGAGCACACACACATGCAAGAAGGGCGCCAACGGCCTGGTCCAGCACTCTCGTTTTTGTGCAGCCGGCATTGGCTTCCCTTGCCCTTGCTGGGTATGCTACATGTGCACTACCTTGATTTGCTGCTTTGTAATTGCCAGATGCATGCAAGAAAAGAAAGCTAGAAGCTATGTTGGCGGATAAAAAAAGCTACTCTTATGCACACATTGCTTCAGACAGTCTCACCTCTCTTCATCAAATACGTAAACAACTTATTTACCCTGAGAGGCACAAATAACACGTTCAAGGGGATGTTCTTATGGCGGTTCTCAGTTATAATATCCGGTGGCAACAACAAAATAACAAATATTTACAAATAATTAGGATGGAGAGGATGCAGACAAGGGGCAGGTCGTTGAACCTGGATGTGATGGCCAGAGAGAGGGAGCTCGGGGAGCTTCCCGAGTCGTCCGAGTCCCCAGAAAATAGGCCAAGAGCAGCAGCAGCAGCAGAGAGCAGTGAGGAGTGGACAGAGGGGAGGGATGATGCCCTCCACAGTCTTGGTGCAAGGGTATCCGCTGAACAGCACAGAGATGTCTGAGCACTTCCGACCAGAGACAAAGTAGAGATAGCACACTCTTTCTCTCAACTGCGAGTCGTAGGGACGGTGGACGGGAGGCTGGACTTGCATCTCTCACCAACCCGCCCGTCGCTGCTCTCTCTCGCCTTCTTATCACATCAAAGTATTCGTTATTTTGTTATTTTGTTATTTTTGTTATTTTGTTTTTTTGTTCTTGCCACCGGACACTATAGCTGAGACTCACCATAAAATCACATCTTCTCATTAACAAGTCACAAACCAATATTTGTTACTGAAAGTGAAATCTCATGCTGGTAATGAAAGTGCAGACGCTAATGCAAAATATCAAGCAAGCCAATAATAATGTGGCTTTTATTCATTTTATTGTTGCTGCCATCACACACTCTTATTCACACATTGCTTCAGACAGTCTCACCTGTCTTCATCAAATACATAAACAACTTATTACCCAGAGAAGCACAAACAACATACCGTAGTAAAATTGTATCATTCCGCAAAAATATTTTTTTTGGGCACTGCGGACAAATTGCAACTGGGGAAAAAATAATTATTTGAGGCGCTGGGGATGTGTGCGGGGAAGAAGTAAGTGCGAGGAGGGAGATGGCAGCAGCCATGATGATGGCAGTGGGAGCGAGGAGGGGGATGGCAGCAGTCATGAGGAGGGGGATGGCAGGTCTGAGAGTGGATTGGACTCAGATGAGGATATGGATTAAACCCTTCTAGGATCAAAGGCCTGGACTTCAAGTAGTTCTGGGTTTGGTTGGACACCAACTACTAGTAAGGAGCTGAGTGAGAACGCATTTGCTTCCTTGACAGCAAGTTATTTTGTGGGCTGAGGCCCTTTTGGCACTGCGGAAACGTGCAGACATGAAAATAATAATTTCTGTCTGGGGTGCTGACGTGAAAAACTAATTGTTTCTGTAAAGGGTGTGCATTGAGTACGTGTTAGTACGGTATTCAAGGGGATGTCCTAACAACCATATCTTCCCTCATTAGCAACTCTCAAACCAATATTTGTTTCTACGAAGTATATTCTCATGCTGGCATTGATGGTAACGAATATGCAGATGCTATTGCAAAATATCAAGCAAGCCAAGCCAATAATGATGTGGCTGATACTGGGATCCCTAGTGCAGGCCCCGGCGGAAATCTTTTTTCTCATTTATTTTGGTTAGCCAAGGAAGGAAAAAAATAACACAATGCTGGCACATCCACAGCTCCTACACTTAATCCTAAAATCACCTACCTCCCCAATCTTAAAAATGCTCTCAAGTCTCACATGCATACAAAACACAGACTTGGATATGCCAACCCCAAAACAGGCTACTACTCTTATTATCAGAGTTTGTTACCACATGTAGATAAGAAAATCAGCAATGCCTTTAGGAACATGTCCTGTATATCCACACCCATGAAGCGCACCATCCTACAATATCGCACTGGCACCCTCTATAACCAAAAACATGCGGTTCGCTTCAAAAGGTCCACTAACCCACTTTGCCCTCTCACAGGCTGTCATCAATTAGACAGCGCACTCCACATGCTTTTCAGGCTGCCAGAATCACATCATCTCCAGCATGAAAACTGAACGCCACAATGTTGCTGGAAGAATGATCATCAAAGCTCTTAACAAAAGCCCTTGGGGAGCAGGCTTGGTTAACATGGACATAGGGAGTGGTGATAGGCTGGCGCAACACAGCCTTCAAATTCCTGCACATGCATCAAACAGAATTACACCCCCTTACCTCTTTCCAAGAAAATTTTCTAAGAGATCTAGACTCACCTCCAGCCGTCCTGATGCTATACTGATTACTCCCTATAAAGCCAAACCCACTCTTTCTTCTCCTTCTACCTCCTGCTCACACCATCATGTGTTACGCAGCAGACACAACCCCACACTGAGGACCTCAACAGCCAACCGCATGAGGCAACCCCACCAACTGAATGTGAACTAGCGGCATGTGCACTTGATTGAAATCAAGTACTGTGAAGACACGAGGCCTGGACAACAGTTGGAGGCGGCACAGCGGCAGCATGCAGACCTCTGCAAACTCATTAATGCAAAAATTGTGACTCTCCGCACCATCCTTCTGGGTGTTGGTGGGACCTGCTACACTGAGCACACCCTTAACCAGTTTAAACAACTGGGACTTGACCACCAACGTGCCAATAAACTTGCTCGCAAACTTCATGCCCATTCTGTTATATATGCCAACAGGCTTGTTACCACTAGGCGTGCTATTGAAAACACAAATACTTCTCGCAGCCAGGTTATGGAGCCGGGTGCTTCCAATAACCCTCCAGATCCCCATTAGGGTCTTCTTTTTGTAGCTTTGTGGTGGAGGGGACTCACGGCTCTTCTGAGCCAATATGTCTCCTTTTCCTCAATTGATGTAGGGAGAGTTTCCTCTGCCTACGTAAGTTTTTTCTTTTCTAAGAAGCTACGTAGGCAGAGGAAAATCTCCCTACTTCAATTAAGGAAAAGGAAACACATTGGTTCAAAGAAAGCGTGTGTCTCCTTCACTAGAAGATGAGAGGGGAATTAATGTGGATTGGGTGGGTTTCGGGTTTCTGGCAGCACGCTGCTCCAGAGCACCAGTGTTATGATGGGTGTTTTTTATTTTCAATGGCACGTCTGGTAGAGGTAAGTTTGTGCGCAAGCTGTACAGAATAGGCATGGAGTTTCTTGCAAGTGTTTCAGATCTCTGTGAGTCAATCCCTAATTTTTTTAAATTGATCAAGGGTATGGGCAGTGTAGATAGTCCCACCCACACCCAGGAGGATTGGGTGGATAGTAATCTCACCTTGGAAATGTTTGCACAGTTCGCTGTGTTGTTGCTGTGAGGCTTCTAGCTGGGCACCAGGCCTCGTATCTTCACAGTATTTTATTTCTATCAAGTGAATATGGCGGGCTGGAGCTGAGCTACTTCCCATACTACGCAGTACCCGGTGTGAGGGTGGAGTGGGTGGCCTGTTTGGGTTAGTTGGGTGAGGAGTGACCAATATTGCATCAGGGCGGCTGGAGTTGCGTCTGGTTTGAAAAGGAATCGTGGGTTTGAAGAGGTTGGAAGGTACAGCACGATTAGAGATTTGCTCATGGACTTGCAGGTCGTGCTGGGCCAAACGGTTTGTGTTGCTCGCATCCAACTGCACAAGATTGGCCCCATAAGAGCTTCACTGACCAGTTTCAAATCCATCCTGCAAGCAATATTGTGACACTCACTTACCATGTCACATATGACGGGGCATTGGCAGCCAGATAGGATGTGGAGAGCGCTATCTACGTGATGGCAATCAGGTAGGGGGCATTTCAGGCTAGGGTTACAACTTGAAGGGTTACAAGGGGAAAAGGCCTCAGTCAAGACGTTTGACTGCTAGCCTGTTCATAAATAAACATGAGATCTTGAAGGAAAAAAGGAAGTCTGTTGTTATCCTGGTTTAGAACGTTATTAATATCCTGGGAATTCACATGGTGAATGGTACCTAAACAGGGCATCCTGTGGGAGACGTGGAGATTTAGAAAAGAGAAGTTCAGCTCAAAAAGCGAGGCATACTTTTGACGGAGAGATCTCTCCGTCTAGAGCAGACCTGGGGATTGGAACATCTGAACAGCACATGTTTTCCATCTTGTATGTCATCAGAATCACAGATATTACAGACTGGTGAAGTATTATTGGACCAAGGAGCCCGTTCAACTCGGAGAGCATGTACCCGTAGCCTGAATCTGGCAATGTTGCGAAGGACATGATGGGGAAGATCCCAATACATGTATTTAGGCAGAGTATAAGGAGGGTCAATGACATGAGCAGCTCTGACAGGAGTGCGCACCATTGATGATATGTCAGCCACTTACTGTTACAAACTCTGGGATCAGGAGTTTTGAATTGATTCCAGTAGCTAAGGTGTCTAGTTCTTATGTCCACCACAAATTGACTGAGGTTCACAGGGTCACAACCCAAAGTTTGACGTCTCATTAGGTCCGAATGTGCCAGACCATTTAACGCAGTCAAGAGGTGTGATGTCCAACAAGAGTCAGCTCTGGAGCTAAGGCTCATGTCTGCGTGGAGAACCTTCTTAAGGAGGAGACTTGCACTTAGTAAGTGAGTTGTAGAAGCGCATAGTGGCACGAAACCAGTTGGACTGAAAAGGTGCCATACCACATTTTGTAAAAGGCTTCAAGATAGTGTTGTGGATTTCACCCCAAGAAGATTCCGCAAAACATTGAGAATCCACCTCTGCAACTGGTTGTCCATTTCTGTGCCCTGCCATAAGTAGGGCGTGGCCCATATCTGGCTGGCATACATTCCTGCTGGGATAGCATATGTTTCCAAAAGCCAGATGGACGCAGGCAGCTGATTTGTGAGGTTGTGATCATTAGCAAAGGCGTTAACAATAAGTCCCCGCTATGCATGGTTTCAGAGCAGCCTCAGCAGCAGTGGAAAGGTTGAGACGTTTGTCACAGACCATACCCAGATGATTTAAAGAATCAGTGTAGGGAAGGCTGTCACCACCATACAACAGTTGGGGAAGAGTATCAGCTCTGGAATTGAAGCAGACGACCTCAGACTTTCTTTATTGACAGCCAGGCATTTTCTGATTGCATAATCCTGCAGCTTGTTCAACATGGTTTGCATATGGGTGTGGTTGTTTGCAGTCAGGGCGAGTTCATTTGCATAGAGCATATTAGAAACTTTCTAATATGCTCTATGTTGGACATACATGTTTGGTAAGCCTGTCACCGCGCCTGTTGCCCCCTCAGTGATGCGGCCAACGTCATTTACATAGATTGAGAATTGGAGTGGTGACAGAGGGCATCCTTGTTAACACCGTGCGTTGGCTGGACACCCGCCCGCTTATCTCCATCAATAGGGATGCGTTTGTCATCTTGGTAGAGGTCATTAATGGAGATAAGCTGGCTGGGCACCTGGCATTTGTTTAAGTGTTCCCACAGTCTGTCCCGGGAATTGAGTCATATGCCTGCTTGAAGTCAATAAAGGTGGCATATAAACATGGGGAGCCTTGGGGTTGAAGTGTCTGAGCCGCATGCTTTAAATGCCTCAAGATAAAAAGTGGCTGTAAGGTATTGCGGTTCTAGAGCCAAGTGCTTCTAGAAACCCTCCAGATCCCCATTAGCTTTTCTGTTTCACTTCTTGCGGTGGAGGGGACTCACGGCTTTTTTGAGCCAATGTATCCCCTTTCCCTTAATTGATGTAGGGAGAGTTCCTCTGCCTACGCAGTTTTTCTTTTCTTTTCTTTCTTTTGGCCTGGAAAAAAGCCAAATTGATTGTCAGGGATAATGCTGTATTTAGCACACCAGGCTTGGATCATGGAGCGGAGGACATTTGTGTACAGGCTATAAAGTGTATTTCTGACTGCAAGCATCCAGTAGTTTGAAGGATGTGGCACAGGGCCCTTTTTGTATACTGGTGCAAGTTTGGCAGCTTTCCAGGATGAGGGAATGCGGGCAGTTTTAAGCATGAGCATGAAGAGTTGTGAAATGTATGGAGCCAGCACATTGCAATCTTCCAGACGTCTGCCATGATGTCTTGGGACCAGTTTGCAAGCATATTTTATGAAAGGAGGTAGGACTGTGTCAAAGCCGGGTGAAGAGGAGTTCTTCATGTTGGAAATGTGCTTAGAGACAAGGGAGGTAAGCTCAACTTCCTCAGGCAAATTAAAAGGGTGCGGACCTGTGCCCCCTGATGCTTCATTATGTGAGCCATGAGTGTCTCACTCTCCACACAATCCTCCTGGGTGTGGGTGGGACTATCTACACTGCCCATACCCCGGGTCAAATTAAAAACTAGGGATTGACCCGCAAAGGTCTACCAAGCTTGCACGAAAGCTCCATACCCACTCTGCCAGAGACTGCAAGTGTGCAATGTGCGCACAAACTTACCTTGACTAGACGTGCCATTGAAATCGAAAACACTCAATATAACTCTAGTGCACTGGAGCTGCATGCTTTCAGGAACCCACCGAACCCACACTAGCTTCCCTCTTACCCTCTGGTGAGGGAGACTCACGGTTCTTCGAACCAATGTGTCTCCTTTTCCTTAATTGATGTAGGGAGCGTCCTCGCTGCCTATGTAGTTTTTCCTTTTTTTCTCCCCATAAACCAGCCGCGGATATAACTGCCCCTATTCCTTGTCAGTCCAATTCAAATCTCCAGCTCAAAGTTGCAGATTGGAAGTCCTGGGCCTACACAGACGGCAGCTGCCAGGTCCAGGATGGCAAGACAGTTATTGGGGCAGACGTGTACTATCCTATGAGAGACTAAAAATCTAGTTGAATTCAATGGCGCTGGTATTACTAACACCATAGGAAGAGCTGAGCTGGCTGCAATGGCTGCCGCGCTCACTCACAAACACACACACATTGCCACAAATAGCCTCAGCTCACTTCACCAACTAAGGAAGCAAACCTTGTACCCAGAGGAGCACAGGCATCATGCACAAGGAGATATTTTGAAGACAATATCAAACCTTGCCCGCACCTCTCAAGATCACATCTTTTTCTATAAGGTCAAATCCCACGCTGGAATAGCTGGGAATTAATGCACAGGTAGAATTGCTAAATATCAGGCTAGCCTCAAAGGTAACAATCTCACCAATACCAGTATTTCTAGCGCTGGCCCAGGCGGCAACCCCTTCTACAATATTGCTTGGCTGGCTCGAAAAGAGGCAAGACCGAGTGCACCTGGATCTTCCACCCTCATTCCCAATTCGTATACTTCCCAGACCTTAAGGGTGCTTTAAAATCCCATATGCTTGCTAAACACAGGCTTGGATATGCAGATCGCAAGACAGGCTATTACACTTATTGCCAGAGCTTGCTACCTCATGCAAATAAGGACATTAGCAATGCCTTCTGGAATATGAACTTTATCACAACCCGAATGAAGTGCATAATCTTCCAATACCGCACAGGCACCCTCTACAATCAAAAACATGCAGTCCGCTTCAAAAGATCAACCAGCCTTGTATGTCTCCTCCCAGAATGTCACCATATGGATAGCGCCCTCCACATTCTCTCAGTTTGTCAATACCCTGCCATCAGTAACATGGTAGGTGACGTCACAACATTGCCAGCATATTGATTTTGAAAGTGGTCAATGAAGACTCTTATGGATCAAATCTCATACATATGGATGTAGGCAGCGCAGACCGTCTGTCTCGGCGTGACCTGCATATCACTGAGCAAGTCTCTAACCGTGTTATACCTCTTAAATCCAGCAATTGATCAAGCTAGGTGCACCTCCAGCCGCCCTGGTGCTATTTTGGTTATTCCTTGCCCTGCTAACCCTAATAGACCACCTACTCCCCCCTCACACCGGGTACTCCGCAGTATGAGACGTATTGAAGGAGAAAGAACTTCTGCTACTTGAAGTAGCACAACTCCAGACAGGCAACTTAATGAATATTTAAAGCCGCTACATCATCTTAATAGAAATTGAGTACTGTGAAGATATGAGGCCTGGTGTTTTCCAGCGAGAAGCCTCACAGCACCTAGGCACCTGGACAACTGGAATCAATTCACAACTCCTGATCCCAGAGTAAGCAACAGTAAGCGGCTGACATATCATCAATGGTGCGTACTTCCTGTCAGAGCTGCTCATGCCATTCACCCTCCTTATACTTTGCCTAAATGCATGTACCTGCCTAAATACATGTAGGCATTTGGATCTTCCCCATCATGTCCTTCGCAACATTGCCAGATTCAGGCAAGAAATTGGAGCAGGAGTCTATGCCGTAGAGTGACCCACTTACTGACAACAAGAACTTTGTAGAACCTAACGGCGCTGGAATTACTCGAGCTGAATTGGCAGCAATTGCTGCTGCTATCACGACCAAATATGCAAACATTGCATCAGACAGCCTCACTTCTCAACAAATTCTTTACCCTGAAAAACACCTGAGGCACATCCAAGGTGGGGCCCTGCCTTTCAGGTGACCTTTCCTTAATGCACGCGGCCAGACTTGGCAAGCGTAGTCTTTTCTTTTTCTTTTCTTTCACATCCAAGGAGGTATCCTTAAAATGATCTCATCTCTCATTAGCAACTCTCACACCAAAAGTCAATCTTACAAATAAAGAAAAGGAAAACTATGTAGGCAGAGGAAACTCTCCCTACATCAATTAAGGAAAAGGAGATACATTGGCTCAGGAGAGCTGTGAGCCTCCTCCACCGCAAAGCTACAAAGAAGGAAAGCTACTGGGGATCTGGAGGGTTACTGGAAGCACCCGGCTCCAGAACCTGGCTGTGAGAAGCATCACTATTTTCCATAGCACGTCTAGTGGTAACAAGCTTATGGGTATACTGAACCGAATGGGCATGGAGCTTTTGAGCAATTTTATGGGCCCGTTGATGGTCCAGTCCAAGTTGTTTAAACTGGTTCAAGGTATGATCAGTATAGCAGGTCCCACCAACACCCAGAAGGATAGTGTGGAGAGTCACAACTTTAGCACTAATGAGTTTGCTGAGGTCTGCATGCTGCCGCTGTGCCGCCTCTAAATGTTGTCCAGGCCTCGTGTCTTGTGAAGACAGTACATAATTTCAATCAAGTGCACATGTCACTGGTTTACATGAAGTTGGTGAGGCTGTATCACGCGGTTGGCTCGTGTGGTCCTCTGTGTTGGGTTGTGTCTGCTGCGTAATGCATGATGGTGTGAGCAGGAGGTAGAAGGAGAAGATGGAGTGGGTTTGGCTTTATAGGGAGTAATCAGTATAGCATCAGGACGACTGGATGTGAGTCTAGATCTCTTAAAGAAATTTCTAGGAAAAAGGTAATGGGGTAAAATTCTGTTTGATGCATGTGCAGGGATTTGGAGGCTGTGTTGCGCCAGCCTATCATCACTCCCTATGTCCATGTTGACCAAGCCTGCCCCCAAAAGGCTTTTGCTAAGAGCTTTGATGATCATTCTTCCAGCAACATCATGGCGTTCAGTTTTCATGCTTGAGATGATATGATTTTGGCAGCCTGAAAGCATGTGGAGTGCGCTGTCTAATTGATGACAGCCTGGGAGAGGGCATAGTGGGTCAGTGGACCTCTTGAAGCGGACTGCATGTGTTTGATTATAGAGGGTGCCAGTGCGATATTGTAAAATGGTACGCTTCATAGGTGTGGATATACAAGGCATGTTCCTAAAGGCGTTGCTGACTTTCTTGTTAACATGAGGTAATAAGCTCTGATAGTAAGAGTAGTAGCCTGTTTTGTGGTTGGCATATCCAAGTCTGTGTTTTATATGCATGTGAGACTTGAGAGCATTTTGAAGATTGGGGAGGTAGGTGATTTTAGGATTTTAGGACTTTAGGACAAAGTAAAGGCTTATGCCGGCATCGCTGGGAATGAATGTGCAGATGCTATTGCTAAACACCAGGCAAAGCAAGCCAACAACTGCGTGGCAGACACTGAAATCCCCGGTGCAGGGATATTGTTTTGGCTTGCCTAGGAAGAAAACAAAGTGCATCCCGCAGGTACATGTACAGGTCCCCCTCCTGCTCCCAAGCTCACCTATCTCCCCAACCTTCAAGATGCTCTCAAATCCCACATGCATTCTAAACACAAACTTGGATATGCCAATGCCAAATCAGGATACTACTCTTACTACCAAAACTTATTACCGCATGTAGAAAATAAAATTAGCAACGCATTCAGAAATATGTCAAGTATTTCCACACACATGAAACGCACTATTATTCAATACCGCACAGGAACCCTCTACAATCAAAAGCATGCAGTTCGTTTTAAAAGGTCTACTGACCCAATGTGCCCCCTTCCAGGCTGCCATCAGTTGGACAGTGCTCTCCACGTGCTCTCAGGCTGCCAGAACCACATCATCTCCAACATGAAAACTGAACGCCATAACATTGCAGGCAAAATGATTACAAAAGCACTCAGCAAAAGCCCTGTGGGAGCAGGCCTTGTCTACACTGACATGGGGAGTGATTTCAAACTTGCACAACACAACTTGCAACTCCCTACACATGCCTCAAACAGAACAATACCTGCTTACTAAGTAGTACTTCTTCCCTCGTAACCTTCAAGAAAGGGAATGACTCTCGGAGTCGGACTCAATTCAAGTCGACCTGATGCCACTTTGATATCCCCTTGTAATGCCAAGCCTACTTCTCACAGTGTCCCTTCTATTCATTCTCAACACGCTTTGCGCAGGTCCACTAGGAGGACAACCAGAGCTAGCCGCATTAAGCATCCGCATGAACTCCATGTGAACGAGCGCCATGTGCATTTCATAGAAATCAAATCCTGTGAAGACACAAGGCCAGAGCATCAATTAAGCCCGGCTAAGCAGCAACATGCTAACCTTTGTAATCTTATAAGTGCTAAAGCTAAAACTATTCACCCAATTCTCCTGGGTGTTGGTGGAACTATTTACACTGAGCATACCCTGAAGCAATTAAAGAAACTAGGACTGGATCACCAACGTGCCACTAAGCTCGCTCAAAAACTCCATGCCCATTCTGTTCATTATGCCCATAAACTAGTCTCCACACGCCGCGGTATTGAAAACGAGAGTGCTTACCACAGCCAGTTGGTTTTAGAGCCAGGTGCTTCTAGTAAACCTCCAGATCCACATTAGTTTTGTCTTTCTTTCTTTTCTCGAGGTGGAGGGGGCTCATGGCTCTTTATGAGCCAATGCGTTTCCTTTTCCTTAATTGATGTAGGGAGAGTTACTCTTCCTATGTAGTTTTTCTTTTCTTTTCTTTTCTTTTCTTTCAGGCTGTGAGTTTACACTCTTCGAGTTGAACAGGCTGTTTGGTCCAATAGTACTTCTCCAGTCTGTGATACCTGTGATTCTGATGACATACAAGATGAAAAACATGTGCTGTTCAGATGTTCCAATCCCCAGGTCTGCTCTCTCCGTCAAAAGTATGCCTCACTTTTTGAGCTCCACTTCCCTTTTCTACATCTCCACATCTCCCACAGGATGCCTTGTTTAGGTACCATTCACCATATGATATTAATGTTTTTCTAAACCACAAACTTCCTTTTTTCCTTCATGATCTCATGTTCATTTAGTAGCGGTCAGTAACCTTTCCTTAATGCACGCGGCCTTTTGGCTAGCGCAGACTTTTCTTTTCTTGGACTAGCAGTCAAACATCTTGACTGAGGCCTTTTTCCCTTGTGACCCTTGTAACCCTTGAAAAGAAAAGTTATGCATGCAGTGAAAACCCCCTACATCATTTAAGGAAAAGGAGCTACGTTGGTAAAGAAAAAAGAAAAAAAGAAAAAAAACTACGCAGGCAATAAGAACACTCCAAACATCAATTAAGGAAAAGGAGCCACGTTGGTTCTAAGCTTGTATGACTCCCCACCACAAAAGTCAGACTGAGAGGAGTTCAGCAGGCAAAGAACACTTCTTTCACAGAAGACATATCCAGCAATGAGAGAGAGGGAGCAAAATGGTAGCTTAAAGACTGGAGTCCCAGACATTTGGGAAGCGCATCAATTCAATTCAGCAAGTTGCTTCCAGTTTTACAGCTTTGTGGTGGAGGGGACTCACGGCTCTTCTATGCCAACGTGTTTCCTTTTCCTTGATTGATGTAGGGAGAGTTTCCTCTGTTTACGTAAAATTTTCTTTTCTAGGGAGTATTCTCACTACCTACGTAGTTTTCTTTTTATTCTTTAGGGAGAGTTTCCTCTGCTTACGTGGTTTTTCTTTTTGTTTTCCATCTTGCCTGCGCTCGCAAGCAAGGGCAAAGAAAGAAAAAGTGTGCACACCAAACCAGGCAGCCAGCGATATGTACAGGTGAGTTAGACCTAACCCCAGCCGGGTGTTGAGGGCCCGTAAAGACTAAAATACTTCTCACAGCCTGGGTGTGGATTCAGGTGCTGCCAGTTACCCTTCAGATCCCCACAAGCTTTTCCTGTTCTAGCTTATTGGTGGAGGGAACTTTACCTTTCTTACGGAGAGTCCTGCCTCAGGAGCCACAAAGCTCGCCAAATAAAGAGAAAGGTATCAAAAGTACTTTGCAGATTTTAGTTGTGCTCAGCAGACAGCTGCTGGGCATGGCTTTCCTTGGTTGGAAGGCTGACAGTGCTGACTCCGCTTGCTGTTGAAGGTCTGGGACTCCAGTCTTTCAGCTATCATCCTGCTCTCTTTCTTGTTGCTGGACCCGTCTTCTTTCTCTGCCTGCCATACTTCTCTCTGTCTGAACTTCGTGGTGGGGTGGTCATACGGTCTGTGCACCAATGTGGCCCCCTTTCCTTAACTGATGTGGGGAGTGTTACACTGCCTACGTAGTTTTTTACGAAAGTACCGCATTCCGGGCCACTCTCACACAGAAAAGGGAAAGAAAAGCTTTTTTAAGCAGTGAGCAGACTCCCTAGTAGGGGTGTGCGAAAAGAAAAGAAAAATTACGCAGGCTGTGAAAACACTCCCCACATCAATTAAGGAAAAGAAGATACCTAGGGCCGAGGCACCGTGTATCCCCTTCACCAAGAAGAGCAAAAGAAGAATCAAGGGGGATCAGGGGGGTTACTAGCAGCAGCAAACAAAATTCCTCTTTTCCTTTATGATTTCTTGTGCATTTTTGAACAGGCTAGCAGTCAAACATCTTGACTGCGGCCTTTTTCCCTTAAAAAACCCTTGTAACCCTTGTACGTCAACCAAGGGAAAAGCGCACTGTTACGAGGCGAGAGATCTGAAGTGGAAAAGTGCTGGGTTTTTCTATTCCCAAGTAGCACTTTGCTCAAATCTGCATGTTGGAATCATTTTCACTTCCAATAAAACAAGTCATGTAGCTGCAAATTTGGAGGCGTATGATACAGGAGAGCATGTAGCTGAAGCTGCAATTGCAGCTTGTTAGCCCTAAGAGCAGAAAGATCCACCTGTCTGTAATTCAGTAAGTCGATGCTGAGAAGGGGAGACCAACAGTCGGAATAACCTATCTAAACCATCGAGGACTCCTCGTAGTCGGAGTGTGTCAGAGTGTACACTCCGACACATGTGTCAAACTTTTAGATGCACCAAGGTAACGGTACAGCTTCTTGCTGAAAACTTGAAGCAGGACATTGGCATCTTTGAAGAGCATTCACATTTTTTGACGATAAGTGGCCCATTTTTGGAATGGCATAGCTCCCTGCAGGAAATGTAGTTTAATTGCTGGTCTTTTAATCCTGCAGTTTTCTGGAGGGGGTTATCAGAGGCCTGAAATTGCCTGTTTTTTGCATGCTCCCCACATAATTGCCATTCGACTGGCAGCTTTTAAACTTAGGTCCATTTGGTAGCCAGTCTTCTGTAGACAAGGGATTAAAACCTGCCAGTTGGGGGGCTCGTGCCTAATTAGCCGCAGCATGAACCTACTTTTTGACAACCCAAACTCCATTCTGGACCACCCACTGCACCAAAACAAAATATGTTTCATGATTTGGTGTCCTTGTATCAAATGAACATCATTGTAAAAGGAATGGAGTGATCCAGTGGTTAATAAGATACAGAATTTCAGCCATTTCCCTAAAACAATCCAGCACACGGGGTGCCAAAAAGGTCATATTGACCTCCTTCTTTCCTTGTTTGAGTATGCAGGATGTTAGCGGTGTATCTGGGGTTTTCAATACAAAATGTCGGGAGCGAAAACTGGTCTCAGGGTGGAGTTGTAGGCCTTTTTTGGGTGATCCGAGGCCAGGAGAGTGATCTGATGTCCTCTGGTTTTGGTCATTTATTTAACAAAGTAACAAATTCTTGAAAAATAATGGTTGGCATGGTCAGATCTGAGAAGGAACACGGGAAAGAGCACGGATGGCAAATAGGCCAGTCGACTCTCTCTGGCAGTTTTCTACGCATTTGTGCTGATGATGTCGCAAGTTAGAGTGATAGCAGCTCGCATGGCTGTGTTCTTTCATGCCCCATTTGTCAGTGCTCTGGTGCGTATATCAATGCAGATGGGAAGGAATTCCAATGTGCGCAGGAAGTCTTAAGGATGGGTTGCAAGCGCACTCTGTCCGTGCTCACACTGGAAACCTCTCCTATTTGCATATCCATATAATTGTGGACTGCGAGGGACGATGGCTAATAAGCACTCCTTTAAGGCCGTCAAACCTGTGTGACATTCTTTATCTCCTTGAGCTTCCAGGCAGCTGCTTTGGGGGTTCTGGCTGTTAGGAACCTCTAGAAGGGGAAGGCCGGATCTTACAGGAGGAAAATGCCAATGTGAGGGCAAATCAATTTGTAACTGGAGTCAGCTCAGCAGGCTGTTGTGGAGCGAACACAGGACCGGGGGATGGGGTGGGGATGACTAAGGGCAACTGGAGGTTGTCATGTAGTATTATGCTCGATGGCAACAAGCAAACGGTAGCAAACCTGTACAGCCTGCTACCTGTTCTGAGGTCCTGCTGATCACTTTGCATTAACATCTTTTTTCGTGTCACCTCCTGTTGCTCCCTTACTGTTGGGACAAGCTTGCTTGCTTGCAGCATGATGAGGTGCCTGCAACAAGGCAAATGAACTGCAACCCTGTGACTGCAGGCATTAGGGCCCAGTAAGGGATAATAAGTGACGACTCCTTCAAGCCCCCTTTGGTCCTACCGATCCGCAAGCAAAGCCCATCGCTTCAGACGCACACCATCAATTGAAAACTGCATCTGTGAAAATTTTGACAGAAGTCACTCAAGCACCCCCACCCTCAGATACACCCGGTCAACACACTCGACATGTCTGACGAGCCTGCCCCCGTCGCTGCCCCCCTTGCCCCCCCATCCTCCGGCAAGAAGAAGGCTGCGGCTCCCAAGAAGGCAGTGGCACCCAAGAAGGCAGCAGGAGCCAGCAAGCCCAAAAAGGCAGCAACCAAGCACCCCAAGTTTGCCGACATGATTGCGGATGCCATCGCCACGCTGAAGGAGCGCAGCGGCAGCAGCGTGCCCGCCCTCAGGAAGGCCATCGCGTCCAAGCACGGCAAGGAGCTGCCCGCCAACTGGGAGAAGATGCTGTCCCTGTCCCTGAAGCGTTTGACCGCTGCAGGCAAGCTCACCAAGGTCAAGGCGAGCTACAAGCTGGGCGAGGAGCTGAAGAAGAAGAAGCAGCCCGCAGCGCCCAAGAAGCCCAAGGCCACATCCAAGAAAGCAGCAGCTCCCAAGAAGCCCAAGGCCACACCCAAGAAGGCAGCAGCTCCCAAGAAGCCCAAGGCCACACCCAAGAAGGCAGCAGTCCCCAAGAAGCCCAAGGCCACGCCCAAGAAGGCAGCAGCTTCCAAGAAGCCCAAGACAGCCCCCAAAAAGCCCACAGGCGTGAAGAAGCCCAAGGCCAGCGCCCCCAAGAAGTGAGCACCCCTCCCCCGCTGACCTGGGTCAACAGCAACAAAAACGGTGTTTTTCAACACCACCCTCAACTATTGTATCATGCATGGTAGTGGATCATCACATCAATCCCTAGGGAAGAAAAGAGAAACTTCGACGGCAGCGAAAGCTCCCACATCAAGGAACAAACAAAAACTACGTTGGCAGCCACGGTGGAAACTCCCCACATCACTAATTGGCAATTAAGGATAGGATAGGGTTACAAACTATGATAGCTGTACCTGCCTACAAGGGCAGCTTAGCTGAAGCAAAAGGTGCCTGTAGCCAAACCAAGAATGTGTAAATGTCAACTGAAAGCCTTGAGCTGAGATCAGAAGTATCGACTGTATTTTAAAAAAACCACTGTCACTCTTTATGAAACAAGCATGCGAAGTCATGCACAAGAACTTCATATGCTGCAGAGTCAGGAAAAGACTTTCGAGCCCTTGGCAATTAAGGAAAAGGGGGCCACATTGGTGCAAAGACTGTATATGAGAAAGGAAGGAAAAGGAGCCATGTTGGTCTTTATGATAAATTGTATGACCACCTCGACAAAGTTCAGTCTGAGAGGAGCACGGCAGGCCAGGCATCCAAGAGCATGGCTGGCAACCTTCCAGATCCCCATTAATTCAGGGCGCGTTTACAAGAGTTACAAGAGTTACAATGGGGTTTGACCTTCAGCCAGGTAGTTTGGCTGCTCGGTCTGCTCAACTGTTCCAACTGCACAAAAAATATCCATGACATCGGAAATAAAACGATAAGTGTCATTTGTTTGCTTCTGCAAGAAATGAATAGCATCCTCAGAGCTAGCTTGAGAATAGTAGAAAGTGCCTGAGTCGTCCAGAAAAATTCTATAAGACGAGGGGAAGTCAGAAAATAGCTGTGCATAATCCCTTCGAAGAGAGCACACAGAAGCGCAAGAACAAAGGAACACGGCATGCTTTTCGTCTTGGAGTCCTTGTTCACATTTATCACAAGTTGATGTGTGCTCCTGCCAAAGTGATGTCTCAACTCTTAAATTATGAGCATGTAAGCGAAAACGTGCTATGTTTCTTAGCGTGCGCTTGCCCAAATCCCCATTAATTCAGGGCGCGTTTACAACGGTGAATAAGGATTAAGGAAATTTATCCCTTTCGCAAATTTCAATTACACGTAATCTGGGTACAAATTTCAATTACAAGTAATCTGGGTTAAAGTTTTTAATCCTGTTCGCGTTTACAACACCCACAGTCACCCTGAAATTTGAGCGCACTTCTAGCCAGAGATGCTCTGCTGTGGCACCTTCTGGAGTCCAGTCACTAGTGCTGAAGTGCTCTGTGGGCTCCTGCTGCCGCCCTGGGATGTCAACTTGGGGGAGGGCAGGCGGGCAGAGTGCGAGCAGGACGCGCATCCAGGCCAAGATACACCATGCAGGCCTTTCTAGAGGGCACAGGAAGCCCTTTGGAAAAGCTCCTTTGTTTTTGCAGCCTTTAATCCACTTTTATTTTCTTAATCCTGGGGAGGGAGCAGGATTCAGAAAAATGTTTTTCTTAATCCACTTTCTGGCATCAATCCAGGTGATTAATCCATGTTTGTAAATTCACACCCAGATTAATCGATTTTAATTTCATTAATTTTAATCCTTAATCCACCATTGGAAACGCGCCCTTAATTCCATTTATCTTCATCCTTTATCCATCATTGGAAACGCGCCCTCAGTTTTGGCTTTCTCCTGACCTACCAATTTCCAACTTGGACCCTTCACATGCTTTCAGGGTGTAAACGTTTCACCATGTCAATTATGGTGACTGATCACCGTAATGTTGCTTGCAGACTCCTTCTTCAAGGTGTCAGCAAAGGCCCTTCTGGGGCAGGCCTTGCCTCCAAGGACATTGGCAACGCAGATCGTCTTGCTTTACAGGACCTCCAGATCCCTGAACACTCAACAAATAGAACCCTTCCCAAATTCATTTCCCATCGTCGTTTCCCTGACAAATAAAGGCTCACTTCCAGTCGCCCTGATGAAATATTAGTTGTTCCAATGAAAAGAGTGCCAATGACCGATTCCCGTTACTCATTCAGAAGTAGAGGGGGGCGCCAGGGGAACAGGGAGCAATCAGCGCCAGCCACAGCTACTCCACCTACTTCCAAGGCTCGTCACCCTAGTCAGCTCCCTCCAGAACAGAGGCACGTCCATCTTGTGGAGGTCAAAATAATGTGAAGACGCCAGGCCTGAGGATCAGCTCAAGGCCTCCAAGCAGCAGCATCGCAATCTATGTCACTATCTTTCAAGGGGCTCGGCTCAAGTCACCCTCAATACCATTCTGTTAGGTGTGGGCGGGGTCATCTACATCCCTCACATTTTGGAGCCCCTTAAAGAGCTTGGTCTTGATACTCACACAGCCATCAAGCTTGCTCTGAAGCTTCATGGTCATGCTGTCCAGTACGCTTATGAACTCATTAGCACCAGAAGCGCTCTTGAGAAGACTTCTTTTCACTCTCATCACCGAGATCAGGCACGGGCTACTGCTAGTAACCCTCCTGATTCCCATTGTTTTTTTTCTCTTGGTGGAGGGGATACATGGTACCTTGGCCCTAAATATCCTCTTTTCTTTAATTGATGTGGGGAGTGCTTTCACTGCCTGTGTAGTTTTTTATTTTGTTTTCCTGAGCTACCTGTCTATTTGATTTATAGGGCCCCTTGGTGAGACACTTGTTAGCTTGCTAGTCAAGAAAGCTTTCATTTTCACATGCGGCCCCAAGAATTTGAAGTCCAGCAAAGCAAACCCAACCTCCTCCTACCCACAGCGGACCCAGCCCTCTCCAATCTAGAGAGACAAGGATTCAACAAACCAGACGCAAGAAACACCTGGAAGCAGGAATTAGACACAGAACCTTGCATCTAAATTACTTTTGGTGTACACCCGACCAATCCACAAACAGATATCAAACCCACAGGCTCCTGCGAGTTTTGGATCCAGGAAATAAACCATGTTAAACATATTCCCAAGCCACCCCCTAATCAGGCTCCACCAGATGCTGTAACCCATACTCCCCCTTCAACTACCCCACCTACCCTTATCCTCCCAGAAATCTGCAGATCAAGGTGGCGTGTATCTACACTACGGACGGCAAATGCGTTGGGATGATGACCCCTGATCGCTTTCATGTCCTCTACAAAGCAATCACACAATGCCAAAGCACTTGGCTTACACAGTAGTATCTGCCCTCCACCAGCAAGCTTTGCATCTGAACTAATAGGACTCCTGGCCCGCAAGACTAAATTGGACAACAAATATCAGAGCAAAAGGATTAAGACTCCTTTTCACGGACGGTTGCGCCTTACATTCACAGTGCCTTCCAAAATTGGACAAAGGCCATCCAAGAGAAAATGGCCTCTCCCTTGGACTATAACACTGGTTACCTGAACTACTGGAGCTCTGACCCCCGCAACACTCTTTTAAGTGCCCAACACAATTCCCTCTCATCCAGATTTTTGGGGATTTCTATCTGTCACCCCATCTATGACAGTAAGGCCATGACACAAGTCCTGCGACACGCTATCTACTCTGCCATCCTCAATGCAGAGGCTACGGCCACCTTCATGTTTCTGCCAGCAAACGGTACTCTGGTGATAATCCCTACTCCAAACTCCTCAATGCCTACCCGCATCTTTGCTGCAAGCTTGGGATTATCCCAAAAGGTAAACTTACCTACGACAATCCCCAATCCTGGCCCAGCCAGGAAATCGCTCTCCCTCAGCATACCTGGGATTTACAAATTATTGCAGTCTGGAATACAGCTGCAAGAGTCCACTTGAAGGACCAGAGCCTTACCTGGCTCCAAGGTTTAGCCAGGGATATTCCAGAGGCCAGTGGTTTGTTAAAAATGTGAGCAACGACCCCATCCGGAATGCAAAGCATGCCATTATGCCTGGCATAAGGAAATGCGAAAAGCTTCCCCTAGGCAAGAAACAAATTGCCAAGGTCCACAATAGACTAGCCGTAGACATGACTGTACTTGTTCCTTTTCATTCCAATCAAAATCTCTAGCTCAAAGTTGCGAATTTGAAGTCCTGGGCCTACACAGACGGCAGCTGCCAGGTTCAGGACGGCAAGACAGTTATTGGGGCAGGTGTATACCACCCTATGAGTGACTCAAAAAATCTAGTTGAACTCAATGGCGCTGGTATTACTAACACCATAGGAAGAGCTGAGCTGGCTGCAATGGCTGCCGCGCTCACTCACAAACACACACACATTGCCACAAATAGCCTCAGCTCACTTCACCAACTAAGGAAGCAAACCTTGTACCCAGAGGAGCACAGGCATCATGCACAAGGAGATGTTTTGAAGACAATATCAAACCTTGCCCGCACCTCTCAAGATCACATCTTTTTCTATAAGGTCAAATCCCACGCTGAAATAGCTGGGAATTAATGCGCAGGTAGAATTGCTAAATACCAGGCTAGCCTCAAAGATAACAATCTGACCGATACCGGCATTCCGAGTGCTGGCCCAGGCGGCAACCCCTTCTACAATACTGCTTGGCTGGCTTGAGAAGAGGCAAGACTGATTACACCTGCATCTTCCTCCCCCATTCCCAATCTCGTATACTTCCCAGACCTTAGGGGTTCTTTGAAATCCCATATGCATGCTAAACACAGGTTTGGATATGCAGTTTGCAAGACATGCTATTACACCTATTACCAGATCTTTCTACCTCATGCAAATAAGGATGTTAGCAATGCCTTTGGGAACATGAACTGTATCACAACCCGAATGAAGTGCACAATCTTCCAATACTGCACAGGCACCCTCTACAACCAAAAACATGCAGTTCGCTTCAAAAGATCTGCTAGCCTTGTATGCCCCCTCCCAGAATGTCACCATATGGATAGCGCCCTCCACAAGGCGCAAGCAGCACAATTCCAGCCAGGCAACTTCATGAATTGAACGTCCAAAACCGCCATATCCACTTAATAAAAATCAAATGCTGCGAAGATACGAAACCTGGTGCCCAGCTAGAAGCCTCACAGCAACAACACAGTGAACTGTGCAAACAACTTCATGGCGCTGAGATCACTCTCCACACAAACCTTCTGGGTGTGGGTGGGACTATCTATACTGCCCATACCCTGGATCAGTTTGAAAAACTAGGGATTGACCCACAAAGGTCTACCAAGCTTACACGGAAGCTCCATGCCCACTCTGTATAACATGCGCAAAACTTACCTCTACCAGACGTGCCATTGAAATCAAAAATACTCATCATAACTCTAGTGCACTGGGACTGCATGCTTCCAGAAACCCACCAGACCCTCACTAGCTTCCCTGTTACCCTCCGGTGAGGGAGATTCACGGCTCTTTGAGCCAATGCGTCTCCTTTTCCTTAATTGATGTAGGGAGTGTTCTCACTGCCTACGTAGTTTTTTTCTTTTTCCCCTTGGCAGGGATAGACTTCTTCTTCTTCTTTTTGTTTTTGGCCTACAAGAAAGAGAGCTGGATGGAAGCTGAAAGGTAAGAGTTCCAGGCCATCAGCAGCAAGCAGAGTCAAGCACCCCACTGTGTGCTTCCTGAAAAGAAAAGAAAAACTGTGTAGTGAAAACACCCCCCACAAGCAATTGAGAAGAAGAGGATACCTACAGCCAAAGCAACATGTATTTCTCCACTAAAAGAAGAAAAAGATAATAGAAACCAGGAGGATGGCTAGCAGTATACCTCGCCTGATCTTGGTGATGAGAGTCGAAAGAAGCCTTCTCAAGAGTGTGTCTGGTGCTAGCAAGTTTGTAAGATTACTGGACAGAATGAAGATGAAGCTTCAGAGCGAGCTTGGTGGCATTTGGAGTGTGAAGACCAAGCTCTTTATTGGGCTCCAATGTGTGAGGGATTTAGATGACTCCACCCACACCTAGCAGAATGATATGGAGGGTAACTCGAGGTGAGGCCCTTGAAGAAGTCAATAGAGGTTGCGGTGCTGCTGTTTAGAGGCCTCAAGCTGATTCTTGGGCCTGGTGCCTTCATGATGTTTGACCTCCGCAAGATGGTTCCATTTTGTGGAGGTCAAATACTGTGCCTTTTTCCTACAAGGAGCAAGATAGTTTGACGGATCTTCAAGCAGGTAAATTGGCTGTTGCTTGCCCTCACACTTTGGAGCCCCTTAAAGAGCTTGGCCATGACGCTCACAAAGTCGCCAAGCTTACTCTGAAGCTTCATACTCGTTCTGTTCAGAACACCTATGAACTTGCCAGCACCAGACGCGCTCTTGAGAAGACTTCTTTCAATTCTTATCTACAAGATCAGGCACGGAGTACTGCTAGTAACCCTTCCAATCCTCATTGTTTTTCTTCTCTTAGTGGGGAGGATACATTGTGTTTCGGCCCTGTGTATCCTCTTTTCATTGATTTGGAAAGAAAAGAAGAAAGATAGACCACGCGATCCAATTTTGGCCGCATGCATTAAGGGAAGGTCGCCTGTCCTGAAAGGCAGGGCCCCACCACACAGACCGAGAGGAAGAGCCTTGATGTGGGGAGCGTTTTTACTGCCTGTTTTCACTTCTTTTTTCTTGTGTGCGTCGCACTGAATGCTTCCTTTCCCCCCCTGCGCTCCCCTCTACTTACGACGTATACAAGTGCATGATCATGGTGATGGGAATTGAAAGTAGCCTTCTCAAGAGAGCGTCTGGTGCTAGCTTCCTGACTGAGCCTCCAGACTAGTTGGTCTTTGCTCTTGTCTGTCACTCTGGTTGAAGGCAAACATGCTCTAGTAAACACACAAATGCCCGCTTCCAATTATTTGCAAACTGAAATACTGTGACTGAGTTTGCACTTATTCTCCAGATCGGACTGGTTTGATTACAGGCAGTTTTTTGCTTCAGCTAAGCAGCCCTTATAGGCAGGTTGAACTTTGTAGTCTTTGCCTTGTCTGATCCAACAACTTTGAAACCATTGAGCTTAACCTACCTGGTGCTGTTTCATTGAGAAAAAGAAAGAAAGAAAGAAATATGGATAGCAGAAAAAGCATAACAATATAAATGAAATAAGATGTGATAATAGTATCCTGAGCAGCCTAAGGCAGGTATTGTTGCTCCAAAGAGTACTGAAACCATGTCTCAAGTTAACTTTCATGAACGGTCGTGAATTCCCATAGATGCACACTTCAATGCACAAGAAAGAAGCCAATCAAGTCATACTCAAGACAGGCAGTCATGGCTTTCAGAGGCCAAGGACGCTTTTTAGAACTCAGGCAGTTGTACAAGGGCAAGTCCTAAGAATAGAAGAGGAAAGGGCACGCCTAGGGGAAAGAAGGAAGGTGAGGTTTAGACAAAACGTGCGCAAAAAAAGGAAGCCTGTGACCAAGTTTCTTTCCTTCCTTTACAATCAGTTTGGCAGTAAATTGCCATAAAACGAGGCAGGCATAGTGAAGAGAATAGGCAATGAGCACCCCACTCATGCGCTCACAAAGGTAATTGGCACCCACTGAAAGGAGCACATGCCACATCCCAAGCATTGCTAACCGTGTGCTTCAGCCAAGACTGGAAGCCTTCTGAGGCCTCTAAAAAAATCGTCCTTGGAGAGACTCCAGGCCTGCAATTATGCATCATTTTACATCGCATTGCTACATGCATTTTAGGCTGCAGTCACACACAAATTTTTGACATGTTATCCTCCACTTGATTTTTCCTTGGAACTAAAAATAGTGGTCACCTTCAAAAAAGAGGTCACACACAACAACTTTTTGGATGGGAGAAAAACATTTTCATCCCTAAAAACATTTTCATCCCTAAAGGGAAGAATACCAAATTCAAACGCAATTGTTTTTAGAAAATTTACTTCAATGCTCACTCTGCAAGCTTACCCTGTAGCCTTCTCTATTCGGATCTTTTATAAAAAGGAGGGATCAAATATGCAGCCCTTATCTTCCTGGGGCTGGCACCCAAAATAATGCAACAGTTTGTGACTGAGCAGTCAGGCTCTTCCCAATGGGCTCTCAAGGACCTGATTCCAGCGTTCACCCTGATTCTGGATGGAGGTGACCGCAAAGCGCAGCTTGTTGTGGTTCAAGCAAGGCAAATTAGAGGTGGGAAGAGGGCAAGGGGCTCTTTGAGAAAACGGGTGGTGACAAAGAACCTCGCGATCATGCAAGCACAGGTCCCCTTGGTCCAAAAGTTGCTCATGTAAGGAGCTCTCCTTAACAATTAACTGGACTCCCCCAAAAGTAATTCTTCAAACTATAAATGCCGTGTGCAAAATGACGACCCAACATTTTACTGTATAACAGTGCTATAACAGTATAAGTAACCAGGCTAGGTCCACAGACTTGGGAGCCCAGACCACCCAGTCCTGCATGCCAACTTGGCCTGCCCCCCCATTACACCCCCTTATCCTGCCATGCCTTCTAAGGAGAACCTCTTTTTGAATTCTGTGAGAAACAAGGGCCCGGATGTCCAACTGAGCACATCCCCTTTTCCATCATAGTCTGGCTCCCCATCCATCCTCTTGTGCACTCCTAGCTTGGGTAAAGCTGCAAGCAATAGCCTCCTGGCTGCATGGGTAGCAGGCTTTCCTGCTGCTGCATCTGGATCTGCTCCAGCTGCAACTAATTGGTTGCAACTGATTGGCTGTATTATAAGCTGTAGCATAGGTGTGTGTACGCCAGAAAGGGTCTCTCATTTGTTCAATGTCTTCTAGACGGACTAACTTGTGCAAAATTCTCTGCTTATACCAAGGAACGGTTGCAGTGCTGTTGGAATGGAGCATTTAAGGTCACCAATGCCTGTTGCAGCGTTGCTGGATGCTCAAGCAAGAAGTGTTTCCTTGAGCATTAGGCCAAGAAGAGAGAGATACAGAAACCACCGGTGATTTGCTCCTCAATATGCATAAGCTCATGCTGTGAGGAGTACCTTGTTTGGCCTTGACTGTGACCGACATTACGACAAAAAAGCGCGGGGACGTACATGGCTTAGTTGCAGCCGTCAAGATGAAGAGACAGACGCACTAGCCCTAAAACACAAAATCTAAAACGGCGGACCAGACTGCACCCTTTATGGGCTCCATTTATTGTTTGGATTTCTGACCTACCAACTTGTCATGATGACGCACGCGGATGAGGTGGTAAGCCAGAATTCCAAAAATTGGCAATTTTGTCATGAGGGGTCACTGAGGTTTGGATGCGCACCTGAGTTTTGTGAGCAACAATGGTGCACATTTGAGGTTTACGTTGTGGACTGATTTATGTATGCAAAGGAGGGAGGGGGAGCAGGGCACGCAACAATCGACACCACAAATGTGCTAAGCAAAGAAAGAGCTTACGGCACACAAACATACCTGTCTGCAAAGGCTTCAAATAGTTCTTACTTGCCCTGACCCAGCCAGGCCACCACTTGACCACATTTCTTTTGCTATGGTGTCTTCTACACCCCACCCCCACTGCACACCTTGGGCTGCAGGTATCTCAAGCTCACCTGTGGTGTTGGCAACCATGACCTGCTGGCAACCATGAACGGAGGAAAGGTCTCCCTTGTCCAAGGGTGCATAGAAGAGAGAGAGAGAGAGAGAGAGAGAGAGAGAGAGGCAGTGAGGAAAGACATCTCCTTACAAGGTAATGTACCTGCTGAGACATTTGTGGGGGAAATGGTGTTTAGTACACAGAAGCAAAGGTAGAAGAAATACCGGGCAGGATGCATGCTGCGGCCACATAGGGTGGCAAGCGGGGTTAGGATGACCATACATGCATGGTGTCGGAATTCACAGATCACAACCCCCTGGACAACATATCACAAGAGCAACCATACCTGCGGTGTTGGGCATCTAGCTGAACTGCAACCCGGATAGATGCCCGATACCACAGCTGTTGCTGGTGCCCAAGCGACAGGAAAGGGCAGTGAGATGGATGAAAAAGTGGCCTGGCAACAAGAGATGAATCGCCACGAGGTTTTGACTCACCTTGTCCTTCACTTGCGGCATGCGGGGAGTCTGCAGGTGGTGTGGTTTGGCAGGGATGGTGGTTGCCCTCAACAATCCAGCTTGGACAATGCTGAGCAGCATCATCATCTGAAGAAAAATTGGCGCTGCATGACTGTGCTGTGAGACATGTGTTTCTGCTACTTTCCCAAGTTGAAGCCCCCGATCAGACCTTTAATTGTGTATGTAGCACCAATGAATAGTTGCTTGTCTGCAAGCATGTTGGGAACAGAAAACTAAAAAAAGCAGTTGCTTGCAGAATGGGTGACCGTGATGCAGGCAGAGGGGATTGCCAGGATAAAAAAGAAAAACTACAAAGGCAGAGGCAACTCTTCTACATCATTTGAGGAACATAAGACACATTGGCTCAAACGAGTATCCTCCACCACAAAGCTACTGAACAGAAAGGGCTAGTGGGGATCTGGAGGGAAACTGGAAGCATCAGGCTCCAGAATCTGGCTGCAAGAAGTTTCTTGTTTTCAAGAGCACGCATAGTGCTAACAAGCTTGTAGGGGTACTTAACAGAATGGGCATGAAGTTTACAAGCAAGCTTCATGACATGCCCAGCCCCACTTTTCTAAAGGGTATGCTCTGTACAACACGTTCCACCAGCGCCCAGGAGAATGGCATGAAGAGTCTCACCGGGGATTGCATTCAAAATGCTGCAGCACATATCATGTTCAAAATACTGTAGCATACAACGTGATGCGTTGGTGGGAATGCTGTATATACAGCATATGTGTATGATGCAGTGTAGTATGAAGTATGATGTCAATGGATGTGAAGAGGAAAAGGGAAGAAATGATGTGACATGCAATGGCGCATGCTTGCAAGATCGATGCATTCACAGAATTGATGCATCCATGACACTGTGGTGCAGGGTTCAGGACAGGGCACCAAGGGGTGTAGGGACTCAGCAGAGGAGGGAGATCAACTAGAGGAGAGGAGTGGTCAGCCTTCATGCGTTTGCAAAACAGAAGGGTATTTTTGGGGAATTGTGCAAAATTCGAGGGGTTTTATTCTTTTCCAAATAAAAAGGGAAGTACCACGCCTCAAGGATAATGTCACAAAGCATTCACTCAGCCCATCCCTCAAACGAGCCACAGTTGTCACAGCAATACTCAACTCATCCCTCCAAAGGAAAGACTCATGAGCAAACTGAAAATCATGACTATGAATGTCAGAGGACTCAAACAAAACCATTGGGACGTAAGACACACAATAGCCACCCAGAACCCAGATATCGTGGTACTTACAGAAACTAAACTAACCAAAAGAAAAAGAAAAAGAAAAACTACGTAGGCAGAGGAAACTCTCCGTACATCAATTCAGGAAAAGGAGACACATTGGCTCAGAAGAGCCGTGAGCCTCCTCCACCACAAAGCTACAAAGAAGAAAGCTAATGGGGATCTGGAGGGTTACTGGAAGCACCCGGCTCCAGAACCTGGCTGTGAGAAGCATCATTTTCCATAACACGTCTAGTGGTAACAAGCTTATGGGTATACTGAACCGAATGGGCATGGAGCTTTTGAGCAATTTTATGGGCCCGTTGATGGTCCAGTCCAAGTTGTTTAAACTGGTTCAAGGTATGATCAGAATAGCAGGTCCCACCAACACCCAGAAGGATAGTGTGGAGAGTCACAACTTTAGCACTAATGAGTTTGCTGAGGTCTGCATGCTGCCGCTGTGCCGCCTCTAAATGTTGTCCAGGCCTCGTGTCTTCACAGTACTTAATTTCAATCAAGTGCACATGTCGCTGGTTTACATGAAGTTGGTGGGGCTGTCTCACGCGGTTGGCTCGTGTGGTCCTCTGTGTTGGGTTGTGTCTGCTGCGTAATGCATGATGGTGTGAGCAGGAGGTAGAAGGAGAAGATGGAGTGGGTTTGGCTTTATAGGGAGTAATCAGTATAGCATCAGGACGGCTGGAGGTGAGTCTAGATCTCTTACTAACTACTCTTACTAGTAGAAAAGTTTCTTGGAAAGAGGTAAGGGGGTTAAATTCTGTTTGATGGATGTGCAGGGATTTGGAGGTTGTGTTGCGCCAGCCTATCATCACTCCCTATGTCCATGTTAACCAAGCCTGCCCCCAAAGGGCTTTTGCTAAGAGCTTTGATGGTCATTCTTCCAGCAACATCGTGGCGTTCAGTTTTCATGCTTGAGATGATATGATTTTGGCAGCCTGAAAGCATGTGGAGTGCGCTGTCTAATTGATGACAGCCTGGGAGAGGGCATAGTGGGTCAGTGGACCTCTTGAAGCGGACTGCATGTGTTTGATTATAGAGGGTGCCAGTGCGATATTGTAAAATGGTGCGCTTCATAGGTGTGGATATACAAGGCATGTTCCTAAAGACGTTGCTGACTTTCTTGTTAACATGAGGTAATAAGCTCTGATAGTAAGAGTAGTAGCCTGTTTTGTGGTTGGCATATCCAAGTCTGTGTTTTATATGCATGTGAGACTTGAGAGCATTTTGAAGATTGGGGAGGTAGGTGACTTTAGGATTGGGAGCAGGAGCTGTGGGTGTGTCAGCATTGTGTTCATTTTTTTCTCCTTGGCTAACCAAAATAATTGAGAGAAAGAATTTCCGCCAGGGTTTGCGCAAGAGATCCCAGTATCAGCCACGTTATTATTGGCTTGGCTTGCTTGATATTTAGCAATAGCATCTGCACACTCGTTACCAGCAATGCCAGCATGAGATTTTACTTTGTAGACACAAATATTGGTTTGTGAGTTGCTATTGAGAGAAGATATGATGACTAACCAACATCAGCAAACCTCGTCCATGGATGGATTCCTGCCTTAAAAACTACAAATAGAGGTCAGCTTTTGACAGAACAGGAGGCACTACCATCTGTATCCGAGATACCCTTGCTCTAGCGGCCCGCTGTTCTGCGGCCCATTTAAACTCCAAGGGAAGAATTGCATCTGTCACTCTTCATGGAACTAATGCAAACCTTCTACTACTAGGCACCTACTGGCCATCTGGAAGCTCTGAGGAGAACATGGCTAGTAGGCTTGAAATGCAAGAGCAGATCCAGACTATAATACAACAACATAACAACTGTACCCCCCTCATGATTGGTGATATGAATGCTACATACCAAACAGATGACCGTACCAGTACGGCTACCGGTACCAGCAACAGGAACTATCCAGCTGACAGAGCCTACCGTAAATTCCTCATTTCTAACAACCTCTCTTCATGCAGAGAGGAAACCACCAGACCCTGGACCCATTGCCAAGCAACCCGCAAGATTGACAACAACTGCACTGAATACACGTTCAGCCGGATAGATGGTATTGTCCTCCCTTCTGAACTTGCCCACCTATGCAACCCCTGCCACACCCCAGAGCTTGGATCCCTCAGCAACCACGTCCCCCTCATGGTTAGCATACCTACCAACATTCTTAAAATCCATATTCCTGTTCTCTCTACCCCCGCACCTCCCAAGGAGTGGCCACAAAAGGTCCTTAATTGCCCTATAAGTGACTGGGATCGGGCTGCTTTCTTACAATCCCCTCTTCCGAAACTGTTCCGAGCGTAGGCCAGAGACATCCCAGGTTGCCCATGCCCCCCTTTCTTTGTGCGCTCCTGTGGTAAAACATTGGTTTTGAATCCTGTGGACATACTCCTTTTCTTCAGTTTCCTCGTTTACAGTTTCCGCCTCTGTGTGCTGGAATGTACCAGCACCAGGCCTATTAGTCCAACGTTGTGGCTAACGGTCTATTCTATAAATCTGTAAATCTGTAAATCTTACAATCCCTGCAAGACCCTACTCATGGAGAAATCCAGGAGCTAGAGGAAACATTACATCTCTTGAACCCTGCTCATGCGGAAGCCTCAACCTTCCTACAAAATTTGAATGGAGCATCAGCCAAGAAGACTGCAAGGCTGGACATACTCGGCAACAAACATGCTGCCGAGGTAGTTGAAGACCTAGCCACAGGTGTTGCCAACTTAATCCACACATGCTCTCAAGTGGCACTCAAAACATGTAGCACAAAAATAATCTCCACTGACTACAACCATTACAATCCAAGGCCCATCAGCAATAAGCGGCGTGCCCTACGGAAAAAATCTTGGAATTGCTAGATTCAAACAGTCCCAACTGAAGCCTCCTGTTAGTACCCAGCCCGAGGTTGACAGTGCCAAAACCATCATGGAACAAAACAAGGAGAACCAAGCCCTATGTAATGCCATCATGGGGCTAGAATACATAGACTTCGACCTTCCCCTTCTCCAGCAAATTGAAAGTATTTCAAGTAGCACAAAAGGAGCCATGAAATACATAGATGAAACACGGAATAAGGAAAGCAACATCACTGCCCGTAAACAGCTTAACAAAATGATCAACAAAAACCCAAAACAAGCACACAAAGAAATCTTCAGAGATAAAAACGCACAGCCTAGAGCAGGCTTACAAGCCCTTTGTGACCCTGGAGCTAACACTATTGAGACTGAACCAGAAAGGTAAGCCCAGATGATTGAAAAGTGCTACACAGAAGCCATGAACGCTGTAAATATAAAAAATGGAAATTATCTGCCAGAGGAAGCACCTTGCAACTACCCCTGGGAACAGTCTGGAAAAACAGAACCTATACCGGATCCCTTCACGCTCCAATCTCAAATAACAAAAGAGGAACAAGAGGGAAGGAATTAAGCAAAGAGACTGGCTACATTACAAAATCCTTGATAAAAGTACTTTCAATGAATGCAACAAATTACTCAGCAATAACAAATCACCAGGCCCTGATGGAATAGTGAACGAGATTTTGAGAATGCTCCCGCATGAGATCCAAGAATGTATCCACAAACTTTTCATTATGATGTGGGCCACTCGCCTTACCCCAGCTTCATGAAAAACTAGTGACACTATCCTGATTGACAAAAATAAAGGGGAGGAGACAGAAATATTATCCAACAGGCCCATTGGGCTTGCCAACACACTCTACAAACTGTGGACTCGCATGGTCACAAGCACACTCTATGAGTATGCAGAAGCACACTCCCTACTGAGCTCCACTCAAGCTTGGTTCCATCACCAAAAAGACACAATCCACCAGCTTCAGTATGTCATCATGGGGCTTGAGGATGCTAAAGCTTTTAGTAAAGACATTTATGCCCTCATTGTAGACTTCACTGCCGCTTTTAATACCACTGATCACGACCGAATGCTTTGGATCATGTATGACTTAGGCTTCCCTACTGATGCCATTGACACGGTCAAAAACCTCTATGAAAATGCCACCACTAAAGTCAGGCTACCCTCGGGAGGAAGCACCAGACAAATACCTGTTGAGAGGGGTACAATTCAAGGTGATACATGATCTCCCTTCCTCTTCTTGCTCTACATGGAACCACTCCTTCGATGGCTCCACGTAGGGGGCCGTGTGTACCTGCACAGCTGCATCCCAAACCAAAATGCTACTGACACCCACCTTGCTAGTATCATGAGCAGCGCGGCCTTAGCTGATGACCTCCTGTGCCCTGCTAATACAATCCAAGACCTCAAAGTCCAAGCCTACAAGCTTACTCTATATTCAGACTGGGCAGCACTCATCATATCTGGTAGCAAAACAAAAGCCTCTGGTATCCTTCACAGTCACCCACCGAAAGATAATAATGGGGTAACACCGTGACCCTCCCAAGCCCTCAGACATCACCTCCAAGGAAACATAGACATCCAAGGACAGAAAGCTCAGTTCCTACCATCTGATGAGCCCTTCCTTTACCTTGGAGTCCAGCTTACCATGGATTTAAACTGGAAGCACCAGATCCAACGTATGACTTGTAACCTATGGAAGAAGCTTGAAAACCTTAATTTCTCCCAGATCTCCCCCCGTCAAGCCAAAGATATGATTCATAGCTATCAGTCCTAGTCTTGCCTATGCCTTTGCAGTTACTCCATGTACCCCAGCAGACCTTATCATCTGGGACAAAATGAATGACAGAACCATTAAACATAAATACAACCTCTCAACCAGTACAGCAGCAGCAATGATACGAGAGGATGTGAACAACTTTGGACTAGGAGGCCCATCCATCTGCGTTGGATACCACAGGCGCATGGCCTCTGCACTCACATCCAGCCTAGAGGACCCCTCAGCCAGACATCGCGCAGTTAGCCTTAATCTCCTCAACAATCAAATAGCACACCTCAAGAACCTTTCTGTGGACTTTCTTGATAATGGTGTAAAGACCAACCTTCGCATGAAAAGACAACTGAGCCACTGCATGCGAGCACGTCAGTTAATCAGCATCCACCTCAGTGATATCCACCTCAGAAAGGAAGGGGAAAGCATGTTCCATGATGACCTAAAAATCATAACTAAAGCTCTGTCACTGCATAAACCACCCCCCCGCAACCTCTCCAACCTCATCACATGTATTATACAACCACTCATGGGCCTCGGTATTAATGGAATACACGACCTCACATCCCCCCGCAAAACCATGATCATCACAGTGGCTCAACTCCAGGCAAAATACTCCAGGGTGAACAACAAATGCAAGATAGCACTCAACAGACTGGCAGCTCTTGTCAACCTGCCCTCGACTGAAGAGCTCAATACTGAAGTAATCCAAAAAATCCTTGACCACAAGAATACAGAAGTCAATGTCCCTGCAGTGCAACGTCGCATCAACAACACCCACATCAGTGGCCTCATTGACTCCCAACTCAATGAAGAGTTTAACCCCTCCGTAAGCACTCATGCTCAACCTCAAAGGAACAATAACCGCCCAACACAGGTGGCACCTACACCGCAACCTCCCTCCACAACGCACTACAGACATGAGATTACTGGGTGTTGCCTCCTAAGGACACCCCATTCTCGTCTAGAACCTACAATAAATCCTTCTTGCACAAACAGGGCACACCCAGCCCTTCCTATGACACAAAACACTAACCAATCCATTGATATGCCAGCTACACAGCAAATCTGCCCCCTTACACAGGAGGTGATACCTGCTATTGTGACTTCCCCCATGGATGAGCCACCCATTAAAAGAACGCGCTCCCTGTGCAGATCCAGCCATCACTCCCCCGCTCACCCAGCTCACACCACCATTCCATCCAATATCCTGCCCCCCACGCAAAAAGTCAATATGGAGACCACTAATGCTGGCAGTTCCCCTCCTGACAATGCTCCCACCATTCATGCTAGTCAGCCAAGTCAACACAGTGAAGACCCTGGGGATGGGCTCCCAAGCAAACGCACGCGCTCAGCTAGAAAACAAGAATCCAGACACTCACAGCAACACTTGAGCCAGGGCACTCAGGGATCTAGTGTCAATCAACAAAGTGGCATGCCTTCCATTCCCCATACCCACCCCAACACCCCGAACAACTCAAATGCACAGAACAGTATCCAGAGTCCTAACAGGAAGAGGATAAATCTGCTTCATGTAGAGACAGAACTTCAGACCCCTACCATCAACCCTCTACCTTCAAATTGGCAAGGAAACGACGTTTGGAGGTACAAAGAAAACCTGGTGAAAGCTGGCTCAGGAAGCCACAGCCAACTACGCCATTAATGCTGTCTACTATAATGACATTGACGTCACACATATAGACGCATGGATAATATATTCAGCCAAGAGAAAGGACATGAGCAATGACCCCTCACCCCAACAAAAGCAATACCACGCACACTTCGGGCCCATGATAATAGAGAAGTGGGCCCTGCCTATCTTCAAGAAAGCTGGCTTTCATCCAGCAAGCATCTGCACTGCTGCCCGCACTGACATTGAATGCGCATGCTGCCAAATTTGCAATTACCATTATGGCTATGAGTCTGTTAATTTTGAGCCACCATACCCCAATATGTATGTTTGCGATGTGTGCAAACATATCTACCACTGGAAATGCATGAGAGAACTTGGATGCTATAATGATGAGCAAAGGCAAGAGGTCAACACAGCTGAAGCCTGGGCCTGTCCCGCCTGTGCTAGCCCCAGCAACGAAGACAAAATTAACAGAGCATATAAGTCTAAAGAAGAACTGCTTGAGGTTTTTTGGCTACCATCATGGGAGCCAGAAGGATAAAAAACTAGCTGGCCCATATTCGACCACCGCATACAAGAATTTGAATCTCAGCTAAGCAAACTCAACTTTCTCCTGCCCACACTTGACTCTGCCCTCTCCAACCTCGAGAGGCAAGGGTTCAACAAGTCTGATACAAATAGCACCTGGAGCCAGAAACTAGACATTGAACTTCGCAACAAAATTATCTTTGATATACACCCTACAAATCCACAAACGGACATCAAGCCAACAGGCACCTGTGAGTTCTGGGTTCAAGAAATAGATCTTGTCAAGCACAAGCCTAACCCATCCTCCAATCATTTCCCAACAGGTGAAACACCTGAAAGCCCCACACCATCTATCCCACCCACCCTCACCCTCCCTGAAATCTACAAACCAAGAGTGGCTTGTGTCTACAATACAGATGGCAAATGCGTCGGAATGATTACCCCCCAACGATTTGACGTCCTTTTCAAAGCATTTCACAGGTCCAAAGCAGAAGGTCTGCATGATGGCATCTGCCCACCACCAGCAAGCTTTGCATCTGAGATACTGGGGCTCCTTGCCCGCAAAAACAAATTAGAAGACAAATGCCAAAGCAAAAAGGTTAAAGATTCCTTCTCACGGGCCATCCCACCTCATATTCACTCCGCTTTCCAAAAATGGGCACATGTCACCCAAGAGTAAATGGCCTCTCCCCTGGACTATAACGCTCACTACCATCACTACTGGAGCTCTGATCCCCGTGACATTTTGTTTGGTGCCCACTACAATTCTTTCTCCTCTAGATTTTCTGGGATGTCTATCCGCCATCCCATCTATGATGAGAAGGCCATGAAATTAGCATTGCGGCATGCTATCTACTCTGCCATCCTAAACACAGAAGCTACAGCCACCTTCATGCTTCTGCCAGCAAGTGGCAGGCATATGATAACCAACCCCTACTCAGAACTCCTCAATGCTTAAGCACACCTTTGCTATAAGCTCGGGACCATTCCTAAAAGCAAACTTACCTACGACAAACCCCAATCCTGGGTCGGCCAGGAAACTGCCCTACCCAAGCATACCTGGGATTCACAAATTATTGCAGTTTGGAATACAGCTGCGAGAATTCACTTGAATAATCAGAACCATACCTGGCTCCAGGATCTAGCCAAAGCCATCCCAGAGGCCAAGTGGATTGTCAAGAACGTTAGCAACCACCCCATCCAGAATACAAGACACAGAGTGATGCTCGGGTTAAGGAAATGTGAAAAACTCCTCTTAGCCATGAACAAATTTCCAAGGGCCCCCAAAGATCTACCTCAGACATTATTGTCAAAGCTTCTTGTCCCAACCTCCAGCTTAAAATTGCAGATTGGAGATCTTGGGCCTATACAGACGGCAGTTGCCAGGTCCAGAACGGTAAGACAGTTATAGGGGCAGGTGTGTACCATCCTATGAGTGACACAAAATCTAGTTGAACCTAATGGTGCTGGTATTACCAACACCACAGGAAGAGCCGAGCTGGCTGCCATTGCTGCTGCGCTCACTCAGGACTACACACATATTGCCACAGATAGCCTCAGCTCACTTCACCAACTCAGAAAGCAAATCCTATACCCAGAGAAGCATAGACATCACGTGCAAGGAGATGTTCTGAAGAAAATTTCAAACCTTGCCCGAGCCTCTCAAGATCACATAGTTTTCTACAAGGTCAAGTCTCATGCCGGAATAGCTGGGAATGAATGCGCAGATCAGGTTGCTAAATACCAGGCCTCCCTCAAAGATGGTAACCTGACTGATACTGGAATTCCTAGCGCTGGCCCAGGAGGAAATCCCTTCCACAATACAACCTGGCTGGCTCAAGAAGAGACAGATTCTAGGCTATCTCAATCTCACCCTTCTTCTCCTTGTCTAAAGCACCTCCCAGACCTTACAAGTACTCTGAAATCCCATTTGCATGCTAAGCACAAGCTGGGCTATGCTGACAGGAAGACAGGCTATTACACTTATTACCAGAGCTTGCTACCTCATGTAAACAAGAGCATAAGCAATGCCTTTTGGAACATGCCCAGTCTCTCAACTCGAATGAAACGCACTGTCTTCCAATACCGCACAGGCACCCTTTACAATCAAAAACACGCAGTCCGATATAAAAGATCCACCGGCCTTACATGCCCCCTAACTGATTGCTATCACATGGATAGCGCTCTCCACATCCTATCTGGCTGCCAATGCCCCGTCATGCGTAACATGGTAACTGAGCGTCACAATATTGCTTGCAGGATGGTTTTGAAACTGGTCAGTGAAGGCTCTTATGGGGCCAATATTGTGCAGTTGGATGCGGGCAACGCAAACCGTTTGGCCCAGCACGACCTGCAAGTCCCTGAGCAAATCTCTAATCGTGCTGTGCCTTCCTACCTCTTCAAACCCATGATTCCTATTCAAACCAGACGCAACTCCAGCCGCCCTGATGCAATCTTGGTCACTCCTCACCCGACTAACCCAAACAGGCCACCCACTCCACCCTCACACCGGGTACTGCGTAGTATGGGGAGTAGCTCAGCTCCAGCCCGCCATATCCACTTGATAGAAATCAAATGCTGTGAAGATACGAGGCCTGGTGCCCAGCTAGAAGCCTCACAGCAACAGCACAGCGAACTGTGCAAACAACTCCAAGGTGAGATTTCTATCCACCCAATCCTCCTGGGTGTGGGTGGGACTATTTACACTGCCCATACCCTTGATCAATTAAAAAAATTAGGGATTGACTCACAAAGATCTGAAACACTTGCAAGAAAACTCCATGCCCATTCTGTACAACTTGCGCACAAACTTACCTCTACCAGACGTGCTATTGAAAATGAAAAAACACTCATAACATCATAACACTGGTGCCCTGGAGCAGTGTGCTGCCAGAAACCCACCCGATCCACATTAACTCCCCTCTCATCTTCTGGTGAGGAAGACTCACGGCTCTCTCAGTGTCTGAGCCAATGTGTCTCTCTCAGAGAGTCTGAGCCAATGTGTCTCCTTTTCCTTAATTGATGTAGGGAGAGTTTTCTCTGCCTACGTAGATTTTTCATTTTTTTTCATGTTTTCATTTTTCATTTTATAACAGATTTGACCAGGCATCCAAATCGACAACAATGTGCTGGACAGGAATGAACTCATGCACACATGCACACACACATGCATACACACACATGCATACACATGAACACCCACAACGATGAACACCCACACATATTGACCAACACATACAGGCATCCACGCCCTCTCCCCCACACACCTGCTGATTTAGATTGCGTGCTCATCACTTGAGAGTGGAGTCTTGTAAATGGCTTGGGGGTTCAAGTATCTGTGATAAGTGTGAGTGTGGGGAAGTCCAGGATGAAAAACATGTGCTTTTCTTTTGCAAATGTACTGAGGTGCGTGAGCTACGCACGAGATACAAGGACCTTTTTGAGGAGATGTTTAAGACTTTGCGTGTGTTTGCTCCGCCTTCAAACGCTGACTTTATTCCATTCTTGGCTTGCCATCATACTATCACTGATTCTGAGATCAATGCTTTCCTAAATCAAGACTCATACAGACTTCTTAGATTTGTGTCAGATTTAGTCTCAATTGTTGATACTGGTTGAGCTTGTTTCACCAGCTGCCATCAGCCAGAGTCTCGGGCTGTAGGCCACCATTGTAAACCCCTTGTAAACCCTAAACCCCTCCCCCACACACCTGCTGAACCTGGGATTATTTCTTGGCCTACCAAATTCTTCAAATTCTGGACCATGTGCACGACTCTGGTTGACATCGCAGTGATGATCGCACCACTTGGCGCCTCTATCGCTCTAAGCTGCTCACTGCCGTATAATGACACTTAGCATCATAGCTGCGCCTGCTGCAACCAAATTTGTTGTCAGAAGTGCACGTGCTCACAGCATTCTTCTGCACCTGATTTAAGCTACTAGCCTAGTAGGCATTTGCTGCCAATGCCGTTGCTGCTTCTCAAGTTGCTGCTCCTTTCTGCTGATGGACACCCCATATGCTGCTGCTGCCCCTTGGAAGGGCTATACCACAACATATAAGTTGCTGCTTCTCCTGCTGCAGGTGTGCTTTGCGCTTCCGTCAATTCCCAACCTGGATCTGGAGCCAGGAGCTGGCAGAAACCCTCCTCCAGATTTCGCGTGTCTCTTTAAGTCTCCAGAGAAGGGACGATAGGCTTATAGAGCCAATCGCCAACAATGCTTTTTCTTCACAGTGTTTTTTTTTCTATCCTGCAAGCCTACAATCTATTCTCTCGGTAAGACCCTGGCTTGCCAGGTGGTTCTTCTTCAATGCAAAAGGCCACTTGCAGCCTGGATAACTTTCTTTACAGTCACTTGGCCCCATTAATTAACCATTTTCCAAGGCGGATTTAAATTCAATCATTCCAGCCAATGTTGTTCTGTTCGATGGTCAGAGACATGAGTGCGATAAACTGCGTGCTTCAGTTCAAGTTTGCCGAACTCTTTGATTGCATGTTTGGTTGATTGGAATGTCCGGAGGAGGGGTCAGCAAGCCCCCGGTGCCTTATAAAGGCTAACCCCGACCTTCTATCCTCTTGCATTTTCAAGTGTAAATGTTGCAATTGAAGATGAAGTGTCAAGATGGGTTCAATTGCCATCACCGTGGTCCTGAGGTGGCGTTCTTGTGCCCTTCAATTGGACTTTGCATAAAGGTTTTCACAGAGAGGGTTTAGTGTTTGACAAACGACTTTTCCTTTTAAATGGGATGAAATGTGCGTAAAGTTTGAAAACGTGTCTGATTCCAACCAGACAGCGGGTTTTCAAGTTTGCATCACGCCTCCCAAAGGGAGGCAGCTAGGCAGCATCACTGAAACCAGGGTTGGGTAGTTCGAGGACTTTGAACTGTTCAAGAACTCAAACTTTTTCGAACTTTCCGAGAACTTTAAATTGCCAGCTCGAAGAATTTTACGCCCTGTGCCAAAAAAGGGGTGTTAGAAATAGATAGAAATAGAAATTAGGCAGTTGCCCCCCCTCCCAGGCCTTCTCGCCTACAGGCAAACGCTCGTTCAAACAGTCCGTTGAACCACGAACTTAATCGAACTGTGCGCGAACTTAATTTGCCAAACCCCCGGACTACCCAACCCTGACTGAAACCCACAACCAAACAAGCAAGACCATGCAAAACAATGAAACCCCACTGATCAGTGCTTCCATCTTTCAGGGAAAACTTGCAACAGGCCTCACAGTCAAACTGCAAACTATTAGATAGAAGCCGTGCACGCCCTCAGTATATGCAACTCATTGCCTGGACACAGCACCTTATAAAAATCTGCATGTGAGCGATTGATGGGCAACGGGGAATTGAGGGGATGCCGAGCTGTTGCCAGGCCTTCTTTCGATTGGCTCTCAAATCCTTGGACAGCTGCTGAGCCACTCCGAATCAGGCACAGGTGAGTGCATAGAAAGTGCGCAGTGCAAGAGCAAACCTGCAAGTGGGGAATGAAGCAGAGGTTGGTGCTTTTCAGATGTGCGGGATGACCAGAGAAAAAGTAATAACCATCATAACCCTAAAATTCATTTCCACTTGTATCCTGCACCCCCCCCATTATTTGATTTTGGGTGCCCGTATGCTCCCACAGAGGCAATCAGCCCCTATTTGCCCTGATACTCGAGAGTTATGACAATGAGCATTGCGTGTACAGGCTGTACATTGCTCCTGCATGTGAGGACCTGCAAGATACATAATTCGCTCCTCCTTAATATGAGGGGGTATGGGAAATTTCCATTCCCTGCTGTCACCGCACCTCTGGCGCTTTAAGGCCCTTGATTCAATTTGTACCCCAATAATCCCCATAAACATTAGTTCTCACTATCATGTACATCCCTGCATGCTCAGAAATGTTTTTTTGGTGTCCACAGTCATTCTGCGTACCTCAGAAAAATAACTTTTTTGGGGATGATGCACATTACGTCTGGTATTTTGGGGTGGCGGGATAGTAGCGATAGCGGCAAACGATGAATGTGTGATACATGGAGGGTAAGCCAGGAATCAGTTCCCTGGCCTCAGGCATCGCGGCTGGAACTGCACATCATGTTCAGAGCCCTATCTAAGAGCAGCGAAAGAAACAGCAGGATGCAGCTGCATACATTTGCAATTGCAAGGAAGGCAAATAAAAAATGATGCAGCAATTGTTAGAACCCCTTGAGCCAACGTTGAGCTGCATGGATTGTTGCTCTTTAAGCTGTGTGTACACAAAAGTTTCTTGCGACTCCTGTGGGTGCCGCACGACGCTCCTAGGATGTTCCATTGCAATCCATGTTTTCCAAGCATGTATATTGACAGCTGCAAGGGTGAGGCTGTTTGCTGTAGCAGGAACGTGTGAGACACGTCAAGAAACATGTTATTAATAGGGAGCATAATCAATTTATCGGATGGTGAATGGCTATGCCCCTCCTATAAACAAGTTTTTTTTATATTTCTGGTCGTCATACCCACAAAATGGGTGCGCAAGTACATGGAAAAAAATAAAAATGCATGGGCACATGCATAGAATGCACTTAACTGCATTGCGTGCAGTGTTGTTATTAGTGATTTTTGGGGTGTCGCACTTAGGCCCCCAAGTGAGACCCAGGGGGGTCTGAGCAGGATTTGGGTGTCGCACACCCCACAATTTTTTTTGCCACAATTTTGGCTGCGCGAGTCAATTTCAATCACAACTGGCTGCCTTGGATGGTGAGGCTGCCTAGGCACTGCTGCAAGGCGGCGCGCTCTGGCTGCAAACCATCTCTGCATGGCTGAGATGAAGGGACACTGAGCGAAGGTGAAGATGCGCTGGGTTGCCAGGACTAAGCACACATTCAAATGCTCTGCTTCTAGGCGGTTGCGCTGCTCGTCCTTGATGAAGCCTTGAAGCCAACTTGCTAAACAGCCGCTCTTCCTCAACTGAACCAGACACTTGCACACTAGCAATGGAAGCCAGGGCCAGCCATACACTCAGCTGCTCCCTCAGGTCCACGTTGCATGTCAAGCTGGCCCAAAACCCGGCTGTCTGCCTGCCTGCAAGCTGTGCTTCCCCCAAAATTTTGTAAGCTGCATCTGCCTGCTCCATGAGCAAAGGGCCATTGAGAGGGGGCTCCAGGGTCCTGTCAGCCATGAGGGGGGACAGAGTGTGGCCAAAGCACATTTGCTCCATGCCAGCAGCTTGCAGCTGAATGCGAATGCTGCCTTGCTCTGCTGGTGCCTCCTGTTGCTGCTTCAAGTGCTGCTCCCATCGTGCCTTATTCTGCTGATGCGGGTTGCTTGGCTTTGGCTTCCGCTGGGGCAGCTTAGGGGCTGAGGGATCTGCTGCTGCTGATGCTGCTGCCTTGCCTTCACGACTCTTTGTGCCTATGTGAGAATTGATTGGATCTGCTCTGTGCGCTTTCACGAGCTGCTCCTTGCCTGTGGCCCAGGTGCATGGCACGCACAAGCCATTGAGGCATGCTGGGGCCTACCCCCCAAAAGTTGCCTAGCTCTGACAGTGGAACAAAGGACATGGGAAGGTTCTTGGGCTTCTTTGCTGGGTGCTCCCCTTCACTGCTGCTGCTGCTGCTGCCCTCACTGTCCATGTCATTCCCCTCACTTGCATGCTGTACCACGGTTGCACTGGAAACACCTGCTGATGCCACTGGCTGGACAGTGGCTGGGGGGGGGGCCAGGCTGCTCCGGGGCAGGTTGTCCCGGGGGGGGCTGTCCCGGAACAGGCTGAGGGCGCCCTCGTCCACGTCCCCATAAAGCGTGCAGTGTGCCACGGCCAGAGTTCATTTCAAAATTACCACTTTAATTTTCAAGCGACACAGGGTGCTCTAAATCAAAATCCTGTGTCGCTTTGCAGCAGTCTTGGCAGCGACACAGGGTGCCCCGCTGGGCGTCGCTGGGTCGCTCCTCAGTGTATGAAAAAAGCGACCCAAAGCGACGCGTCGCGCCTAATAACAACACTGATAATAACAACAATTTGCTGTATGCCTCAAGAAATTGAAGAGAAGATGTTAAATGGATGTTGAGGATTGTACTTTTGAGTGTTGCTTCATAGATTGAACCATCCGAATGAACAGTGAAGAGCTCATTTAGTATACAACAAAATGAAGGAGTACGCCAGCAGTCATTTAACTTCAATCAGGACACGTGCGCTGCAAGCCTCTGCGGGATGGTGCTTGCTATCCTGCCCTGGTTTTGTACTTGTTAACTTTGTCATTCCAAGGCGCGCAACTTTAAAGCTATTTACAAGGCTAGCGAGCGCAGCGAGCTCTGTGAAACCCTAGTAAGCGCCGCAGCTAGCTTAAGATGCCTGTTCACTCTAAAAGTGTGATACTTTTTGATCCTTTGCAAAATTCTCCAGAAAACTGAGCGTAAATTCAAAAGCATTATCGAAAATGCCTACAAGGATCCGCGAGCACAGGAACACCCAGAAAGTAAAGCGACTACACCACAGAGCAGTCTACTGAGCCCTAAAATTATCGTAAAATTTTATAAGCGCTGCAAAATTGACATTGCATTCTATCGAGAGCTGTAATTGAGCAGCAATGTGTATGTACGAAGGAAGTTAATCAAACGTTCCTTGCAATGCTTTAAACTGTTCTCGCGAAATATACTTTTCAATCAGTGATAGTTTATTTAAAAGCATTATTTAAAAGACATAGAAGAACTCGCGAGCACAGGAACATTCAGAAATTTCTTAGAAGTAAAGCGACTACACCACAGAGCCGTCTACTGAGCCCTTAAATTATCGTTATAAGCGCTGCTACATTGGCATTGCATTCTATCGAGAGCTGGAATAGAGCAGCAAGGTGTATGTACGAAGGAAGTTAATTACACCTTCCTTGCAATGCTTTAATTTTCAATCAGTGATAATTAATTTGTAACAGGGACACGCTGACATCCTTGCTACTAACTTACAAACGCATAGCAGAGAAAGCACAGCTTTATCCTAGCCGCGCCTTGGACTACTAAGCCAACTTCTTTGCTATCCTTGCGTCCAAACTATCTGAATTGTGCTTCATTAAGTACATGCATTTAAGGGCGTGCTTACAAGCAACTTCATAAATCCAGGCCCAGAGCTTCCGTCACACCAAATTAGGACATTGAAGGCCCGAATTATGTTTTCTTCAAAAACTCCCAGCACAAGGTGCCTGTACCGAGCAATTGAATCCAGCGTTTTTGAAGCTCAAGCACGGCTTGCCTGTCACGGGCAACATGCCTATTCAGCGACAGCTTCAATCCTGCTATTTTGCCACCAAATCTTTCTTCCAGGCCACCCAGTGTACCACATTGAATGATTCCTGGTGACTTGGAGTATTTCAACCAGACAACATTATTGTAAAAACATGAAGTGAAAACGCTCATTTTTTTGTTACGTGCAGCTTCAGTCGTTCCCCTGGAGAGTTGCCAGAAACGCCAAGGAAGTAAACCAAAAGTTCCATTTAAGATTAAGCATGAGGTGGTGGAGCCTGAAACAACACCATTTTCTGGAGAACGGTTTTTCAAGAGAGCTATCAGGCTGCAAGACCCACTGCCTCAATAGGCTGTTTGCACCGCAACCCCCCCTTTGCTATCCACTGTCAACTCACCTGCTCCAGCGACTTTCGCGGATGCAGCTCTGACTCAAAGTTGAACTGCAGAAGAAAAGATGATGAGAAACAGAGGGTGAGTGGATGCTCGTACGAGCACACAAAATGCTACCTGTACAAGCACAGCAGCATCCCAAGCACGAGGTAATAATTTTGCTTGTGCTTCTCAGGCAGTCGACAAAACCAAGCGTGTGAAAGTGTAACTGGCTCTTCGCTGACACACTCTTGCACACACACATACACACACACGCAGCAGCAGCAGCAGCAGCAGCATTGCAGTTGCAAAGTAAGAGGGAGAATAACAATGCATTTGAAGAGAAGATTCACCCACCAGCTTGAGCAGTGGTGACATTAGCCGACCAAAGAAGAGAAGCACATCATCGTAAGAATGGTGGTTGGAGTCTCTGCAAGCACAGGTCCATATGCTTATTGGAGGTGAAATTTTTGTTGCATGTGTGTATGAATGTGTGTATGCATGCAATGTTTGCACTGCAACCATGCATGCATGCATGCATGTGTGTGTTGTGTGTGTGTGTGTGTGTGTGTGTGTGTGTGTGTGTGTGTGTGTGTGTGTGTGTGTGTGTGTGTGTGTGTGTGTGTGTGTGTGTGTGCGCGTGTGTGTGTGCGCGCGTGCGCACGCGTGCATGTGTGCGTCTATTCTAATCCTCACAATCAATGCTCTAATGCTTGTTCACTATGTTGAGCAAGTGCAGTTTTTTACATGCTTCTACTCTACAGGTCTTGGATATCCAAGGGCCTTACATGGAGTCAAACACGCTGGTTTTCAAGTCTTATATGGAGCTTGTACACTCAGCACAGTAGGGCTTGTCAGCCATGCACAGTTTTAGCAATGCACAGTTGTAGGGATTGCCAGCCACACACAGTAGTGGGACATGCACAGAAGCAGGGCATGTCAGCCATGCACAGCAGTGGCCACGCACAACAGTAGGGCATGTCAGCCATGCAAAGCAGTAACCTTGCACAGTCGGGCATGTCAGCCATGCACAGAAGTAGCCATGCACAACAGTAGGGCATGTCAGCCATGCACAGTAAGTATAAGCCTTGCACAGTAGAAGAACTTGCCAACTATGCACATGGGCGAATGCCCTGATAGACACCATTGAGCTATGATGTATGATCAGCATATGCTGTTGTCTATAACAAGCAGAACACAGGCACACGGCCAATACTGCCCACCAAGGCAGAGCTTACAACATGCAGCTGATTCAAATCCAGTCTCCTGAATTGGCAGCACAACCAGGAGAGGGACCTGCACAAGCAGCCTGAATATAGTGATGGATCAGACAACCTTACACCTGCAAACCACCGACAGTGCTGGAACAAATCAAATACCTGCAAAAATCACCAAGAGTGCTAGATCAAACTTAAGCACTCAAGCACCTGCAAGTCACCAATAGCTCTAAATGAAATCAAACACCTGCAAACCACCAAGAGTGCTGGGTCAAACGATACACCTGCAAACTACCGACAGTGCAGGATCGAATCAAACATCTGGAAATCACCAACGGTGCTGGATCAATCAAGCACCTGCAATTCACCAAGAGTGCTGGATCAAAACAAACACTCCAACACCTGCAAATCACCCCAGAGTGCTGGATGAAACCAAACACTCCAACACCTGCAAATCGCTCCGGAGTGCTGGATGAAACCAAACACCTGAAAACCACCAACTGTGATGGAGTCCAGGCAACCTCACACCTGCAAACCACCAGCAGTGCTCCGGGACCTTGGGCTCCGCAAGACCCTTGCACCTCGCCCACTGCTGCTGTGCTCACACCTTCCACGTGCTTGCCTTCCATACCCCCCCCCTGCTGCAAGCATGCCTGTGAGCCCCCGCTCACTCCCCCTGCTGCACCAGCTGCTGCCATGCCTGTTTCTGTGCTTTTGCACCCTGCCGCAGCAGACAATAGGATCTCCTGCCTTTCGCCATTGCATGCCATCTTCTGGGTCACAGGATGAGGTGTGTTCTGCACAGTTGGCCACAGTGTGGGCATTGTGATCACTGTCGTCACAATTTGTCAAAACAAGAGGGGGTTATGATGAGATTTATAACGGGATGAGGATGCTCAAATTGACCTGCACAGAATGGGGGCTGCCACCGCTGTTGGCGCACTTTTTCACAGGGATGAATCATACTTGGCTGTGACATTCGCGGAGCGCATATGTACTTGAATTGAGCTGAACTGCTGCTGTACTTGTGTGTACTTTTTGCTGCCAAGGTTTAATTTCAAAAACATATCTGCATTCTTAAGGCCAATGTTTGCCGCACACATAATTTTCTCCAAGCACGCATGGCCCACCCCTGGGGCTTACTTCAAGTGTCCCCTGCACTATTAGGTGCAAAATGACGTACACAGCAATCAAACTTTGTGTGTGTTCTGACTCCATTGAATGTAATGATGAGCCAATCCTGCAGGCCCTCATGACAATATCATGTGATGGTGGGAGGTGCACTGCTTGATGGAGTACAACCCATGTCACAAAAAAATGGAGTAATAAACGTGTGAGACCCATCCCTTTAAGTAGTTGGATTTTTTACTCCAATCCATACAAAAATGATTAGCTTTAAAACGAGTAAACAAGGCAATTACTAGGCAGCAAGCCCCAGCTGGAGCTGAGAATGTTGCAGCAACAACTTGTACACTTAAGGACCGCATAAAAACACACATGCGTGCATGTGTTTTTATGCAGAGTGTGTGCACATGTGTGCATGCGCCCTCATGTGCACACGCGCATGTGCACAATTTCTGCTAGCTTTTGTGCTGAACATCTAGGGCAGCAAAATCGGAGCCCTTCAAAAGATTGTGTGCTGGTTGACTTTGACAACGGCACAACGCAGCAGAGGTATTCCCTATCATTGCATTGCAATGCAGGGAGCAGCGCATTGCACGAGCCAGCTATTGGACGCCCAAAGCAGCAGCTAGAAACATATGATGCAGGTACACAGATCAAGCTATAAAGATGCTCACCTAGAATGGTCAGGTGCACATAAAAGAGGTATGCATTCTGACCCAAAGGGAAGAAAGGGAAAATGCACAAGCAGATGAGGCCCGAGGCAAGGAGCAAAGAATCCTCAGTTAAGGGGGTCTCAGAGTCGGGACCTCAGATACAAACATGTTCTATCACTCACGAATGATGCACACCACAGACAGGAGGAGAGAAGAGGCACAAAAACAGACGAGACTTCCTCAAACTGAGGCACGAGTATTGAAGAAGAAAATGGGGCAATTGGCACAATGAGGCACAATAGATAGAGGAAACTCACCCATGCATGGGATCCGAGCACAAGGATAGGGGCCTGAGATGGCCAGCTGCCGCTGGCAAGGATGGGGCAATCAGGAGGGAGGGCGCCCCTGCACCATTAAATAAGCTGAATGTGGATTGGAGGCAGGTGTGTGGGCACTGTGGGGAACTTGTGCAGCTCACGATAAGTCATAGGAGCATAACATTTTGGTGGGGGGCCAGCTTGACCAAAATGTGGGCAGCCCTGATCCTCGGCCAAAACATGGGATCAGGGCTGTGTACGGGGCCAAAACGTGCCTGGGATAAGGGCTGTGTACAAAACCCCTGCATCACTGACCCCCATCCCCAGGGGCCCTGATGTGCCTAAATGCAAAGCTAGCAGTCAGTTGTTTTGGCTGGAGGACTTATGTTTCTGTATCCCGTAACAACCTGCAACAAAAACAAAACACATGAAGCCAGTGCGCTGGAAGCGCTCAGTGGGGCAAGCAATGAGTGTGCCTATGTTGGTTGGAAGCAATTCAAGGCTGCTTTGCAAGCTGCAGTACACAGTCAATGGAAGCGGTGCTGAGCCACATCGCCTCATGAGTGACATCAGTGCTGCAGCATTATGCATACGTACATGGTACCACACGCACACATTGCACCGCACATCCTCCGTCCCACCACCAAAAGGACCCATGGCCACTGCGGCCTTGACATGGCTTGGAGTGCCTCACCAACGGCAACCAATGCATGAGCTTGGAAGGTGGGCTTGGTTCGTCTTGAATCAGCTTACCACCAAAAGGACCCATGGCCACTGCGGCCTTGACATGGCTTGGAGTGCCTCACCAACGGCAACCAATGCATGAGCTTCGAGTGCCTCATCCACGGCAACCAATGAATGCGCTTGGAGTGCCTCATCAATGGCAAACAATGCATGAGCTTGGAGTGCCTCATCAATGGCAAACAATGCATGAGCTTGGAGTGCCTCACCAACGGCAACCAATGAAAGCGCTCGGAGTGCCTCATCAATGGCAAACAATGCATGAGCTTGGAGTGCCTCATCAACGGCAACCAATGCATGATCTTGGAGCGCCTCATCAATGGCAAACAATGAATGCGCTTGGAGTGCCTCATCAATGGCAAACTGCATGAGCTTGGAGTGCCTCATCAATGGCAAACAATGCATGAGCTTGGAGTGCCTCACCAACGGCAACCAATGAATGCGCTTGGAGTGCCTCATCAATGGCAAACAATGCATGAGCTTGGAGTGCCTCATCAATGGCAAACAATGCATGAGCTTGGAGTGCCTCATCACGGCAACCAATGCATGAGCTTGGAGTGCCTCACCAACGGCAACCAATGAATGCGCTTGGAGTGCCTCATCAATGGCAAATAATGCATGAGCTTGGAGTGCCTCATCAACGGCAACCAATGCATGATCTTGGAGTGCCTCATCAATGGCAAACAATGAATGCGCTTGGAGTGCCTCATCCACGGCAACCAATGAATGCGCTTGGAGTGCCTCATCAATGGCAAACAATGCATGAGCTTGGAGTGCCTCATCAATGGCAAACAATGCATGAGCTTGGAGTGCCTCACCAACGGCAACCAATGAATGCGCTCGGAGTGCCTCATCAATGGCAAACAATGCATGAGCTTGGAGTGCCTCATCAACGGCAACCAATGCATGATCTTGGAGCGCCTCATCAATGGCAAACAATGAATGCGCTTGGAGTGCCTCATCAATGGCAAACTGCATGAGCTTGGAGTGCCTCATCAATGGCAAACAATGCATGAGCTTGGAGTGCCTCACCAACGGCAACCAATGAATGCGCTTGGAGTGCCTCATCAATGGCAAACAATGCATGAGCTTGGAGTGCCTCATCAATGGCAAACAATGCATGAGCTTGGAGTGCCTCATCACGGCAACCAATGCATGAGCTTGGAGTGCCTCACCAACGGCAACCAATGAATGCGCTTGGAGTGCCTCATCAATGGCAAATAATGCATGAGCTTGGAGTGCCTCATCAACGGCAACCAATGCATGATCTTGGAGTGCCTCATCAATGGCAAACAATGAATGCGCTTGGAGTGCCTCACCAACGGCAACCAATGAATGCGCTTGGAGTGCCTCATCAATGGCAAACAATGCATGAGCTTGGAAGGTGGGCTTGGTTCGTCTTGAATCGGCTTACCACCAAGGATCCATGGCCACAGCGGCCTTGAATTCAGGGTAGTGCTCACATGCAGCCAGCGCTGCTGTGGCTCCGCCATAGCTGTGTCCAGCCACAGCGACACGGCTGAGGTCCACTCGGCCCCTGAGCCAGCTCCCTGTGAGTACAATGTGTGTGTATGTGTGTTAAGGGGAAGGGTCCGGGGAGAGCGTGCGCGCAGTGAATTGATCTATGCCTGATCATATGCAGTGAGGACCATGCCACGAGGATAAACCAGTGCCTGGGTGCGGGGACAAGGAGCAAGAACAAAATGAAGACAGAATCCATTGTGATTGTGATATTACACACACATACACGCGGATGTGCACACGCCCGTGCGCACAAACACACGCGCACACACACAAACACACACACAATGTAGAGGGTTTCAAGGCTGGAGAGCACTAGAGCGCGCAAATAACATGCTGCTTCAATCCATACTGCTGCTGAACCAAGAGTGTGCCTCCCTGAACTCATGAGAACAACACTTATCAGGACCTGTATCCAGCAAGCCCTGGCGAAGAGAGTGAGGTTCAGCGCCTGACACCCATAGCCCCTCCACCGCCAGACCTGGGAGCAGAAGCAAACGGTTGAGCGCAGAAGAGAGTGTGAGTCATCGCAGAAAACTTTCCCTGCAAATCGGGACGTCCCTGCAAATGGGCTGCAGGCAACAGCACCCATGGGAAATGCAGGCTCTATCATGCGCAAAGGCAACGTCCACAAGAGTGGCAGCAAACGATGCAAGCCAGGAGCGCGGCCATGAAGTGCAGTACCTATGTCAGCGATCGATGCACGCCAGGAGCGCAGCCATGAAATACAATCCTTATGTCAGCAAACAATGCACGCCAGGAGCGCAGCCATGAAATGCAATCCTCATGTTAGCAAATGATGTATGCAAGGAGCGCAGCCATACGGTGCAGTCCTTGCTGAAAGAGTAGTGTTTAGATTGAGCGTGCTTGAAGGCTTTTAGGGAGGCCAACATGGCCAACAAGGAATTTTGGTGCACACCCTCAGTCGCTGCGCCGTTTTGACCCAATGGAACATGCTGCGCGCATGGAGCTCGGGTGAGACCGGCATGAACTCTGCTGGAGAGCACTACCAGAATTGCTCCATGGTGGTCATGGCATTGCACCTATTGGCGAGCTGACAGCCACAGCACGCCACATCCCCAGCTGACTACACGTAGCTTGAAAGCATCACAGCCATAAAGCTTAGTAAAGGGGTTGAGCATCTGTTTTAAGAGGCTCTAGAGAGGGCCAAAGAGGCCCCCAAGAGGCTTATTTTTCAGCCCCATTTGATAAATGCTTGACCCTCTTCACCCAACTCTGAGTGTACTTGTATTGCAAATGGGCTTCAAGTCAAGCAATGCGGCAGATAGGCTAAAAGGCAAGCTGCAAGATTGGGCAAGCACAGGAGTTCAAGGTTAAGCCCATCCCCAGTGAGGCTACTGCCAATGTGTTTCTTTTTCCAATATTGATTTAGGGAGAGTTTCCTCTGTTTCCGTAAATTTCTTTTCTTTTCTTTTTGCTGTACACTATAAGCTGTGTGTACTATTTCAAAGGAGGCTGGCATGAGTGCTTGGCTGCATGTGCACTCTCAAAGGGAAACTGGCAGAAGTTCTTGGGCACGTGTACTGCCGCTGTGCCCTTTTCTAGCTGCGTGCATCCTTTCCAAGAAAATGGCATAAGTGCTTGGACATGGAGCTCAAGGGAACATGGGCAGGCCAGCTCACCTTTGTTCATGGCCTCTACAAGCCTCAGAGCAGTTCGGAGCTCCTGGACTCGGAAACGCGTCTTTTGGACTTGTGCCTGCAAGAAAGGGAGCAAGTGTGCTCAACAAATTCTTCCTGTGAGTGGAGCATGCAAGCATGCTGCAATGAAGACCGAGGGTGCATGATGTGGTACGCTGGAGAGAGGTTGCTACATGGGGAGTTGCCGTTGACTGACAAGTGGAGTGGTGCTCCTTTCCATACTGTGCGCGGCCTTTCGGACCACATAGCCTTTTCCTCTCCTTTTTCCTTTCTTGTGCTCCATATGGCCCTTTTGGGGTGCTCGTGCCACAAGGGACCCCTGTCAAGCGGAATAACACATTGTTTCCTGATTCCGTTCAAAAGAACCACCCTGCGTCCTTTTTTGAGAGCAATTGTACCACACATACACCTATCAATGTGTACATGTATTGAATGTATGAGCACCTATCAGAACTGTTGGGTGCAGGTGTCAGGGTCTCATGCTCCTCTCTGTCCCACACAGCTCAAAGTGGGCACCTAGTTTGCAGGTCCAATGCGCCCCCACACGAGTATGCACCTGCTCGTCACCAAGCCCAGCATAGAACAGCCACTCGTTCTGACGCTGCCGCTGAGGATTACCCTTTTTGTCTTCAACAAGGCTGAACTGAGGGGCCAACCGAGACGTGCTGGCAGTACCTGAAGTCAGGAAAAGAACTCAGAATAGGAGCAGAGATCAAACAGAAAAGCCATGATGGCCATACCCTATAGGCCAGCAGGAGGAGAGAGTGCTTACAAGCCAGCATCTGTGCATTCAAAAATAATGCAATCACAGCCTTTCCAGAATGCTGTTACTTGGCATGGAAAAGATATCATGCTCCCTGCAAGCCAGCAGTTCAACTTACTTGCAAGGGCTACTAATTCTGAAAGATGCATTCGTAGCCAAACCTGCACCTGGCTTACCATATATGTGCTGCTGCTGTCTCTTAAGCCGTCCTAACACAGCCTTCTTGCTTTGAGTGCAATGAGCAGCCAAACCATGAACTCAAGTCCTTATTCTGGCTGCGTATTTTTGACAACCGGCTGCAGTGCAATCCTTGCAACTACCTGTTGCTGCCAAGCCGTTGGAAACACTTCCTGGTGTTTCCAGCAAGTTGCCCTTCAGAGGAGCTTAGGCAACTTTCAAGTTTTGCAGATAGAAGTTCATTGACCAGCAGATTTGAGATCGAGTGTCCACTCCAGCAGAGCACTTCGGCCACCCAACATAGAGTACAGATCCATTCAACATATTCATAGAATTACAAACCATGCCGCAAAGAAACCTGGGTAACAACTGCTGTTTGCCACAAGCACGCACCATCGGCATGCTCCACTGCAACGACAATGAAGCCCTGCAAGCAAGTGCAGAAAAGAGGGGGCTCATTGTGAGCTATACAAGTGTGCGTGTGTGTGTGTGTGTGTGTGTGTGTGTGTGTGTGCGCGTATGTGTGTGTGTTACACACAGCTGAGCATAGCCTGAGCACTGTGCTGACAGTTCGGTGGCTTCAAAGGCCCTTCTGTGCCCACAGGGGTCCAGGTCAACTGAGGATGCTCAAGGAAGCATAACAAATCGATCAAATGGGGCTTACCATACAAAACCAAATGAAGGTATGGCAAAGGAAAGAGCGCTGTGCCCTGACACAGCTCCCCTCAAAATTTCAAAATCTTAAAAAATCTTGAGATGCTCAGTCAATTGTGGGTGCTTAGGCAAATGACATGCAGTAAACACTTGCGGGTTAGCGTATGGTTATACTGAATTATGGCATGGAAAAAGTGTGTCACAATGACGCAGCCCTCTTTCAATTCCAAGATGTGTTTGAGCATGCAGCTGTAAGGTTTGCCCTTCCCTTCAGCAGGCCCCGACTCACCTTTTAGGATGCGAGCCTAAGGTTTTTTTCCTGTTTGGCTGTCAAGGCCAAGCCTTTCCCTTCAGCAGGCCATGACTCACCAAGGATGCGAGCCTAAGGGTTGTTCCTGTTTTGCTGTCACAGCCAAGCAGCCAAACCACCTGGCTGAAGGCCAAATTCAAAGGGAAGTTTGTAACCAACAGCAGGCCAAGACTCACCAAGGACGCAAGCTGGATGCAAATGCTGGAGTAGGTGTTCCTGTTCCCTGCTAGCCTGCAGTCAGGGAGACCAGGGATGCCGGATTGGCCTGGACGTTTATTTCATTCCTCAGAAACAGGCGGATCAATTGCTGGACAGCCAGTCTATCTTCCAGAAGGACAAGTGCAGCACCCTTGCTCAGTTTCAGGTTCCAACAGTCTGAAACAAACAGGTGGCCTTCCAAGTAAGGGCCTCCGACCAAGGTTGTTCCGTGTGTCAAAACATGACAGGTCAAAGGGTGCATGTCAGGGAGGGAAGCAGCACCTCATGCTTCACAGCCAACAATGTTCACAAGTCATGTGCAGCACTCATGCTTTACGATCAGGTATGTCTACAAGTCATGTGAAGCCCTGACTGTAAGAATTATGTCTCTATGCTTAATCCTAAGACCTCACTTAGCCCAAAACTCCTGGAAAGTCTGCACCACCACTTGATCAAGTGCTGTGTTCGAATTTGCATTTAGGAGCTCATTTAGGAGCAGTGGACACTACCGGCTCGTGAAACATTTCACCCCTATTGAAATGTACCGCAAACCTGTGCTACGAATCTGTTGCACAGGAGGGGAGCAAGCCTCCTCACAGCATCGTCTCCAGCTCAGGCTGGTTTGGTCGCGTGCGCTTGTTGCTGCTGCTGAGTTGTCCTCATAGGCAGGCACAGCGATGCATTCCCATTCCTTTCCTCACAACATTGGGCCACACCTTTACAGTCATCCATGTGTATGTACAGTACGCAGCAGCAGGCAGGCATACACCCCACAGCATCATACCATTTGTGGATCACACGCACCCATGACTAAAGAACACCAGGGGGTGTGGCGCCTGGTCGTCTTCTCCCTCCTCCCCAGACACCTCCCCTTTGGAGCTTCCCCTTGCGGCAGCAGGCTTGGGCAATGCATCCTTCCCATCTGACGCCTCCCCATTGCAAATTTCACTGTTGGCAACAGGCTCAGGCGCTGAAAGTGACCTAGCTGCCAGGGGCGCGTTGTACGTTGCAGACAGGCCGCACAGCATGCCCATCACGGTGAGGGCCACCTGCACGCCAAGCCTGGCCAGCCACACCCGCCAACGCTTGTCTGATCGCACCCAGAAGAACAGGAACTTGGTGTAGCCTGAGCGTGGAATGGAGGCCACAATGCCAGAGCATGTAGTACTGTGTAGTGCCGGGGTGAGTGCGGCTGCTCACACATTAATCTCTGTGTTTCAACGTTGGTGTGCGTCACCATCCGCAGCACATGCCGCCGAGCACCAATGTCACAGCAAATACGTGGGGGCCAGAGACATAGCCAGAGGCACATGCCGCATGCCAAGGCCATAGCTAGAGCGTGCACACGGATGGGTGTGCTGAGGAACATGATATATGCCAATGCATAAGCTTGGGCCAAAGACACATGAGATGCCCAATCATCGCCAATGCCAAGCATAAGGCAGGAGTTACAGGCACGCGATGCATACCAATGCCACAGCACACATTTGGCAGCAAGAGACACAAAACGTGCAGTATCAACAAGCAGCACACGGGAGCTAGAGGCACATGACACGCACCAATGCCGTAGCATACATGCGGGAGCCAAAGACACATGACATGCAACATCGCCAAGCAGCACACGGGAGTTAGAGGCACGTGACACGCACCGATGCCGTAGCAAATGTGCGGCAGCCAGAGGCACACATTGGAGATCCTGCTGAAGATATTGGGCGGTTTAGCAGTGGTAGGATAGAAAATCCTGCCACAGCAATGCTGCAGGTACAAGGTGAGGGAGGCAAGGATGGATGAGGAGAGGAAGAGGAAGAGGGGAACACGCACACAGCTAACATACACACCCGCAACTCCCCCCCCTCCACACTCACATACAAACACACTCTTGCGCGCACGGACACCAACCCACCCAAACACATGTACGCGTACACACATACACACACAAACACCATCACACACACACATACACACACACTCACCCCCCCAACACACACACACACACATTCACACACACATTCACACACACACACACACACATACACACACACACATTCACACACACACACACACATTTACCTTGTCTGGTTGGAGTACTGGCTGCCCATCACAAAAAGAGAAGTCTCTGATCCCACATTTGAACGGACCGTTTGGTTTAAAAGGGTAAAACATTTAAAACATTCAAATTTTGTGCTACGTTGCACAATCAGGCACCTGCACTCACCAGCGCAAATACCAGGTATTTGGCATCCAGACGTTCTAATCATTTTATTCAAAACTTAACTTTTAACTAGATAACACCAAACCATACGTTGCTTAAAACAGCCCACTTATAGGCATCGTAGTAAATGCAGGTCTGGCCCTGGCAAGACAGGGGCATATGATACAGGAAAGAGCATTCATCTAGGTAAGTTGAAGGGAATGGTGTGTTCTCCGTGAGCACAGATGTGGCATGTATGTATGTATGCTAACTGTGTGCATGCAGTCAGATTGTTCCTGGTCTAAGACAATGTGGGTTGCACAGTTCCTTATGCATTCATCCAGCACACATACACACAACTGGCCATGCTAAGCATGCACAAATTCCCAAAAAATTAAAGCGATGTCCCTGGCAAGTGTTTCTGCTGAGCAAAGCAAAGCAAATGCGAAGACGTACATGCGCAGCACGTCTAAGTAGAGGCATGTTCATATTGCATGTACATTACCTCTTTTTACGTGCATGAATGAATGCACAAATGCATGAACTTTCCGTCTTAGAATATAGCCAGCATTGTTCGTCCCTTTGGAGCTCTAATGCACAGGCATAAAGAATGTTCAAGAAAATGAGTGGTTATAAACGTGGATGTTGTTATGGTAGCACAGATCTTGGTTCATGTGTGTAAGCACAGACAAGTGCACTGAATTGAACATGGATTGCTTGCTGAAATACTTGAGTAAGTACTGTTAGCCAGTTACCCGTCATGCGTGCTCTTGCATTCTGACTAAAGGTGCATGCCCACTCCTTTTCAGCGAGTACTCTTCAGTCACACTCTAAGGGTGCTTCCATGAAAATGCAATCCGCACTTATATTTATCTGAGCACAGCTACATGCATGATTCCATGTGCGCACACCCACTCTTACTTTTTCAGTTCATTGTTCAGTAGAAATGTTTCTTAACACATGCAAAGCACGTGCAGGTTTATCTGCCCTCAAATAGCCGATAGGAAGAGGGGTCGGCCATGGCAGACACGCAGAAACTCATGATCGACCCGAGCATAGCCCCAAAGCCCTTGGTGGGGGGCGTGACCCTTCCCAGTCTGTCACCTCTGGCAGGTGTGGAAACAAAAGACCAGGCGTTGCTAGGGCAGTGTGAAGGCAGGGGACTTGAAAGGTCCTTGGCCTTTAAAGAAGCTGATAGGTTGGGCAGCAGGAGCTTCGAACACAACTATTTGGAAGAGCATGCCATAGCAGCCTGATCCAGTTGTTGAGCTGTGTGGGTGTGTGCGTGTGTGTGGGTGTGCGTGCGCGCGCGTGTGTGTTGTGCGTGTGTATGTGCGTGTGTGTATGTGTGTTGCAAACTGGCAGGTAGGCTTTCAAAGGTGCTGGAAGACTAGACCCTCCCCAAAGACTTCTTGCAAAGCTTTCCATGATGACAAAAAGAAAGAAGCAAAAGGGCAACGAGTTGGTCGGAATCAGCTTCTAAGCAGCATGCATAGCCTACATGCATGCATAGCCCATTGATGCATAGCCCATTGATGCATGCTCATGGCATGGTTGATTTCCCCCTGGGTCTGCAGGGCGGAAGGTGAAGCCAACGCTTGCCGTGCACGACCTGAAAGAGGGCCTGAACACCTTTGGCTACGAGGTTGGCTGGGATGATGGTAACCTACAGGTCAGTTGATGGCATGTGCCCTTTTTGGCTTGTTCAATGGGATGTTGGGAGCCCTAAGATTATTTGGATGGCGTGAACCTTGTTTGAGCGCGCTCAATATTCCACCTAATTGTCGATAGGTAGACAACAGAGCAACACCTTCCATTCCAGGATGAAGCATGGTCGTTCATGAGGATGTTTGATCAATTTAAACCACCACCTTTCGTGCTGAACAGCATGTCCCCAATGGAGTCTTTGCCGTGCGTTCAACGCAATCATACTGCTTAAGAGAAAGCGTGAGCTCCACAATCCACCTGCTCCCCATGCCTCCCTAACACACACACACACAGACAGACACACATACGCACGCATGCACCGCAGGTGACGCCCCCTAGCTGCGCGCAGTCCCTGACGTCCGCACCTGCCACCTTCAGCATAGAGACTTTCCTGGGAGGCCTGCACAGGGATCGCAACTTGGGCCTGGGCCGCAGTGGCCGCCCTCGCATGGCCTCCAGTGTGACATTCACGACAGCAAAGAGCCAGCCCTCTAGCTGGAGCAGCAAGCCGGTGTGTGTGCATTTGTGGATGTGTGGGTTTGTGGGTGAGGATAGGTGTGATGGATCATGGGTGTGTGTGTACATAGGGGGCATATAGACTTGGACGGTTTCTGTTTCTGGAAGCCTTCTGGGTTGGATAGAAATGACATTTTAGCAACCAGGATGCTTTTCACCTCGTGTTTTATATCGGTCTGGGAGCAGCTGGACCTCCCCTGTTGATGAGTAAGATATTCTCTTGTCAATAGTTTGGGGTCAAAAAGTTCTCTTGGAAAGCCGGTGTTCATCTCTTCCAGTGGCAAAATGTCTCCACGCTGCACTTTCCTAGTGACCACTGGTTGCCACACTCTACACTGTGCCCTTTCTCATGCAGGTCCTCTTTCTAGGCTGGTGCCTACCATAATTGCACGCTGTTGCTCAAAGTCTTATGCTCACACTTAGAGTTTTCAAGCTACTGCTGAGAAAGCAATGTGCACGTCATGATTTAGGCAGCTTCTTTTATGTGCTGTTGAGTGACTGTATCTCCATATCCTGCAAGACCCTCATAGCACGCATGCGTGTCACTGTGTTCCTCTGAGGGCATGTGTCAGTGTGCCTCTCTCGGCGCATTTCCCTGTGACCCTCTCAACACATGTCACTGCGCCCCTTTCAGCAGCCCAACATCAGCTCAACAGCCACTGACATGTCAATAGTTGCTGCTGAAGGGAGCCATGAGCCATTGTACATGCAGCCCCAACACTGTCCTGTCTGCGCATATGTAACCCATCGCAGGGCCCTCAGCACCAAGCCTCCTTTAGCACCCCAAACTCACCTGTCTTTAGGAAGCCTCACCACACCTCACCCTCCCCTCAAGATCCACCCACCACCCCACCAGGCACTTCACGATTTGCTCATGCCCAAGCAGCGGCAGCAGCAGCAGCCTCAGGGTCTGCGCCAGCACCTGCCTCATCGCGCCCCTTCACAGCCCCCAATCAACCCTATCAGCAGCACAAGACAGCTCCCAGCAGCAGCGAAGGTACTAAGGCTGGTGTGGGCGCATCTGGTGGTGGTCAGCTAGCGCCAGCAGCAGCGGGAGCTGGCTCACCCTCACCTCAAGTAGCCACCACTCTTGTTCATAGTAGTGCCGGCCACAATGGTTCTTCTCGGCAAGGCATCACTGCAGCTGACACCTCCCCTACCTTGCCCCGCGGTAAGTCAGCAGCGCGTTCACGCAAACACCAACCAGCCAGCCCTCCAAGTTGTCACCAAGAGAACAGCAAATGCAGCGGTGTCAGTAAGCTGCTTTACCTCAGAAGCAGCTCATCCTGCTGGGGGCAACCATTTTGAGGAGGGTACACAGATCACTTGAAGGGAAAGGGAAAGGGACGGGTCATACAGCTGTACCCGCCAACGAGGGCAGCCAAGCTTATCTGGGTGGCTCCCTGATATCATCATGCTCACCATTTGAACTAAAACCAGTCTTGGAATTATAACAGCGCCTACCTGGAAACGTATACCATCGTATTCTTACAGTACATGCTGTCCTTGCCAGCAGTGGCCAAATGCAAAAACAGGTTAGCAACACCTGTTTAGTCCTAATGGCTCTACTTAGGAACTAGGAAATCCTAAATTGCCCTCTCCATTCACATTCTATGTGTGCCAAGATCGATGCCTATATCTCCTCAGGCGGCCTGGGTAGCTTTTATTGACCAGACAGTGCTTCTCACACACACCCTTGATCTCGGTGAAATGCTCATCAGAGCATGCATGCCCCCGTCACCTACACCCAGGAAACCATGGCTCTAATGGCCCTGCTCGTTTCCATCGGTTGGCGCGGTCTGTGGACTCTTTGCAGTCCTTGAGAGTCAACAATCGAGGCGGCCTCAATGCAGCCAACCTGCAGGTGGGAGTGCCTCCATATGTATCTAGGCACAGGTGATGCAAGTGTTTGCGCTCCTTGTGCGCAGTTCCTATGCGTTGGGAAGCACAATAAATGCATTTGCTACGCTGGATGCGACAAAATGAGGGGCTGCAGAAGAGGGGCGGATCCGGCCTGTGGAAATGACACCTGCAAAGAGGGCGCTCTGGTATTTGGAATCCAAAGCGACTGAGCCTTGTTGGATTCTGAGGACAAGACTGACTGACCAATGGGCACTTTAGAAATCCCTTCAAACCAAGCATCACAACCCCACAAGCCCAGTGCAGCATCTGCCCAAGCAGTGTTACCAACGTAGCGTACTCCTCTCCTACGCAGGCGCTTTCGGAGCCTCAATGGGCACCTAGCTTTAACTCCACCAGCCCCCTCATCCCCCAGGGTCCCTTGCTAGATTCCCAACAGCTGAACGCCACCCAGCAGCACCTGGAGCAGCAAGGCCATGGCTACTCAGGCCAGCAGGGAGCTGGAGAGTTTGAGGAAGAGGATGAGGCCAGAAGAGGTGATGGAGGAGGTGAGGGGGAGTGGGGACCCAACGGCAGCTGGATCCCCAGCAGTGAGGCTGCCGATGGCGTGGGCCATCTTCCACAGCAGCAACAGCAGTATCATCCGCGCATGGCCACCAGCATGCCACTGCATGTGCAAGACATCCATGACGGTGCAGCGGCGTCTCTGGCGGCTTCCAAGCAGGCAGCAGCAAACGGTGTGTGGGCAGCAAAATGTTCTGCGAGGCACCCTTTTTTTTCCTGTTCCACGCTGGTCAAGAAGTGCATTATGGGCAGCAATGAAAGCCAAGGGGACATCTGGGGCGTGCAGGGGAATGATGGACATATCATTAAATGGAGATAGGGGCAGCTGCGTGGGTGCTGCAGCAATGGAGGACCTGCTGACTGACTCTAGAGCAGAATGCTGGCAGGCTTGATCAAGGGATGCAAGCAGAATGCTGTTTGGCTGAAAGGCAGAGTGTTATCACTGTGGCAGTAACAGGCTTAATCAGGGCTTCAAGGCAAGATGCTGACTGGTTTGGTCATGGAATTCAGACAAAATGCTGATAGGTTTCAAGGCAGGATGCTGACTGGTTTGGTCATGGGATTCAGGCAGGATGCTGACTGGTTTGATCAGGGGATGCAAGCAGGATGTTGATAGGATCTAAGGCAGGGTACTGACTGGTTTATTCTGGGAGATGCAAGCGGGATGCTAATAGGATTCAAGGCAGGATGCTGGCAGGATTGGTCAGGGGGTGTAGGCGGGATGCTGATAGGCTTTAAGGCAGGATGCTGACTGCTGTACTGACACGTGCCCATTCCGCACCCCCTAAAACATAAAACATAATATGTTCAGCGATCTTACAGTCCGTAACCCCTGCAATAAATGATCATGTGCATTTCGAACAAATCCACAGGGGCAAACGGCTCTTGCTCTGCCCTCATACTTCAACCTTTCTCAAACCTCAGACAAGCAATGGTGCTTACTGTGCAGTTCCATGCATGAGCTCTCATGCAGCCAGACACGTCAATTTCTAACACAGCAGCAAGCCGACTGTCACCAAGGAAGCCATGCGGATCAATTGTTCGTCGATTTTCTGGACCAGAAGAATTCTTATCTCTCAAGCTCCCAATCAATAAATATGTGCGTTTTTTCCATTCACACAAGTCCGGTCCTCTAAAGATGATTGTCTTTTTGGGGTAAAAAATTGGTCTGCATCCGTCTCATATGTTGCTCTTGCGACGTGATATGACGTTACTGCAGTTATTTGGTCAGGGGATGCAGGTAGGATCTGACAGGCTTTGATTTAGGGATGCAGGGAGCCCAGTGGGGTGCATTCAATGAAATCCACGATGGATATGAATGCATATCTACTTGTACACTTAATACTTTTGCCAGGTTTGTCTGTCCATCGTGTATGCATGAGTTGCTGGCTGCATCTGAACTTCAAGTACAGAAATGTCCCCATAAACGCCTGCACTGGCAAGCATCATGCATCTGTCTTCATTGTGTGAAAATCACCTCAGTGATGTGACCTTTGTCTTGCTGCCTCCAACCTGGATACTGTGAAATTCAATTGCCCAGGGGAGGTCCACACAGCACAGCGGCCCTTCACTGCTCGCATACCCACTAACATCGGGCCTCGGTCACGCACGGGTCACCCCATGGCCAACTTCAAGCCCTCTCGCGGACAAGCGCTGCAAGTGTTCCAGGTGCTGCTGGAGATAGAGAAAGAGAGAGAGAGAGAGAGAGGGGGGGGGGGGGGGGGAAGAGAGAGAGAGATTTGCTGCTTACTTTAGCACCTGAGTTCCAATGGGTTCATTGGTGCTTATGCATATGGAAGTGTTACAGCTGCTGCACATTCAAGGCAGATTAGTTCCACTGGTTCGGTTTCCCCATTTCATGTGCTGCAAGGGTGGCAGATGCTGCCCACTTACAATATTTTGGTTTTGCGTATTCCTTGATTCATGTGCTGCCAGGTGTTGAAAGTGACCAAGCTTTTGCTTTTCCAAAGGCTCATTTGCTTTTCTGTGTACTTTTTTTTCACGAGAATGCTATGCATAAGCCCTCGGGCCAAGGCTGACCTGAAGCAGGCTGCTTCGAGCAGCATACTTTGCATTGTATGGGTGATATTTAACAGCGTATTCTTGCGCAGAACATGGGCAAAACAGCTGTGCTGATCTACAGGTGTGCTGAATGTGGGAATGTACAAGATATGAGCAGGATAGTTGTGCTCAAGTGAAAGGGCGCAGACCATCAAGTGGCAAGCCTGCACTCCTTCAGTTGAAATGAACATTTCAAGAGTGTGTGTGCGTCTATACCAGAGGGGTCAGTACCCCTTATTTTTGAGGGAAGGATGAAAATGCAATCAGTGATTGTACATAGTGTGCGGAGTGTATATGGAAGGCCATGAAGACAATGAGGAGGAAGATGCATGAAAATGAGGAGGAAGCCATGAGGATAACCATGATGAAAGAGAGAGGAAGATGAGGAGGAGGAGTGAAGGGAGGACGAGGAGGAAAAGGCCGTGAGCAAGGCCGTGAGGGTGGGGTGCATGTCATCCTCTTCTGCTGTAAAAGGAAAAGGAAAGTGCAATTGCCATCCAGCCAGCGGCTCTAGCCTGGTTGTTTTGGCCAAGTGCATCCATCATGTTTTATTTGGAAGCGTAGCAGCATACATGTTTGTCGTGCGTTGAACACCATTTGGACTTAATATCTTATGGGGCAATACTGTGTGGGTGTCCAAACGAACGCACCCAGCCTGCATGTGCCATATTCGTCACTGATTGGGTATGCATATCTTTTTGCAAAAGTCCTCCAGGGGGAGACAAAGCCCTTGCGAGTTCACCAAAGTAGGCTATGATGCAAATGCAGCCTCTTAGGCTATCATAGACTTTTCTTTCCAAAAATGCATGGTCACACAGTCTGGCTCCGATCTGCCATTCTCAATTCCAATCCGCAGCACTTGGACAAAGACAAAAATGGCAAGGTGACGCTGGCAGAGCTGGAAGAAGCCGGACTGTCCTTAGGCTTTTCCTTGGAGCAGACGCACCGGCTCTTCAAACGGTGAGGGGTTCGAGGCAGCCACTTGTGCAGGTAGCATGAGCTAGCCATTGATAAGGGGATCAATTGTTTCTTGTAGCAGGCAGCATGAACCAGTCACTAATGGCATGGGCAAGTGCTTTCTTACTTGTTGTGCAAGCAGGATGAGCCAGTGCGTGTTTGTTTGTTGCGCAGGCAGGAGAGCTTATACTTGTCATCTTGGAGACTCCTTCACCATACATTGTTACCTGCCTGCTCGTTGTGGCAGATGGCCTCTCTCAAGCCCGGCTCGTCCCCAGTACACCACTTCTCTATGTGCCTGCGGTCATGTAATTAAGCAAGCGGCGTTGTCCCTGCCTTTCTCTCTTCCATGTCTCATTGGCACTGCGGCTGCTGTCCTGCACTACAGGCCCGCATGTCTACTTAATGCCGCATTGCTTTGCACTTTAATCGCTGCATTGCTTTGCTCTATAATATGCTGCATTGTTTTGCACTGTAAATGCTGCATTGCTTTGCGCTGTAGATGCTGCCATTTAGACTGCGGTCAGACTGCGGCTGTGCATTGCTTTGCACATTGACTGCTGCCGCTCAGACTGCGGTCACACTTCTGTGGCTGCTGCAACTCAGCCTGCAGCTGCTGTTGCGTGAGCCTGCTCACCAGGCATGCTTGAGCCCAGCAGTGGTGTTTTTTTGCTTGAGGCGGTGCATGGCTGCCTAACATGCTGTGTACTTTTGCGTCATGCTTGTGACAGGATGGACAAGGGCAACAAGGGCTACTTGAAGGCGGCAGACTGGGGGGACCAGGAATTTGTCAAGGTGTGTGCAAACAGGCTCACTCCGCGCACCCAAGCTGCCAGGTGCCTTCTTGAGTAAAATGCCAACACTAACAGTCCCGGGGGCCAACCACTCATGGACCAATGTGCCTGGGGCCAAGTGCACCTGGAACCAGTGTATCCGGAACCAAATGCCCATTGCATATGGGACCAAACACATTCAGGCCAAACTGCCAAAGACGAGCTGGGGGCCAAATGCCCCCGGGACCAAATGCCAAATGCGTGTTGGATGAAATGCGACCTGGACCAATTGCATACGGCACCAAACGCCAGAAGCATGCGCAACCATAAGTAGCTGGGACCAAATGCATCCAGCACCAAATGCCAAAAAGCATGCGCAACCATAAATACCTGGGACCAAATGCAACTGGGGGGCCAAATGCACACCTCTCTGGAGGCTCAGAGCTTCCAAAGATGGTGCATGGCATGTCTTTGCTCAAGAATGCAACCTTCAGATTGTTGCCCTCAAGCCAAGGTATGGCAGCATTTGTATGCTCAGGTGGGTTAGTTTAGAGCTCCAAGGCAGTAACTTTAAAGCAAATGAATGGGATGACTGCAAGTGGCTAGCACTGTGCATGCATTTGGAAGCAAGTGGCTAGCACTGTGCATGCATCCGGAAGCAAGTGGCTAGCACTGTGCATGCATCTGGAAGCAAGTGGCTAGCACTGTGCATGCATTTGGAAGCAAGTGGCTAGCACTGTGCATGCATCTGGAAGCAAACCCTCTGTCAAGCATCTCCATTCTTGCATGATTCTTGCGTGAGTAAGCCTTTCCTTAATGCACGCAGCTGGACCTGGCTTGCATAGTCTTTTTCTTTTCTTGCAAGGGTAGGCACATGTGTGTGCATGATTCTTGCGTCTGTGTGTACATCTGTGTACATCATTATTGTGTCTGTGTGCACACCTGTGTATACGTTTGTATACCTGTGTTGCACATTATTCTTGCGTGAGTAAGCACCTGTGTGTGTACACCTAGTTGGGGCATGCCATCAAAATGGATGGCCAGCTGCATTGAGTTGGACCTTGTGGTGCATAGATTACATGCCAAGATGGAGCCACAAACATGCGCAACTTTCTCCCTTTGGATGCAGGTGTTGGAGTTTTTCTCCTTGATGTACATGCAGAAGTACATGGGCTTGCCGACTCAAGCGTCCACACCTGAGCAGGTACATGTGCACAGCCTGAAATGGTTCTGCATGAGTTACCCTGTCCAGGTGTCTGTGTGACAGAGCCATTATTCATTGTCTCCTCCTGGACAACATGACATCCATGCAAAAAACGCTCTAGCCAGTTCCTTCCTCCCAGCCAGGAGAAGCTAACAAAGATGGCATCGCTGAGCTTACTCTGCTTGGAAACGTTTTGGTCAAGCTTATAAGTACATCATCAGTCCGCAACTGGTACAGAACACAACATGGTGCCGCCTGCCGCTGGAGTGTCATGGTTGTCTGCAAGAATGAGCACGCAGGACCTGCTGTGATGTACAGGACTGAGGAAGTCACGTAGGATAGTGCCTGCACTGCACAGCAGTCCTGGTTCAGTACATCCAGATGTTTCCAGAGCACCTCATCAGGATTCCTTGTGTTTGCATCTGCTACATTACAGTCCACGCTTCCATTGCCCTGTGGCTGGCGCACATGCATTGCACATGTCTGCTGCACGGCACTTTGCGCTTCCCTTGCCCACAAACGTTTTCTTGGCAAATACATTTGCTACACAGTAGTTAATGCTTCCCTTGCCATGAGTGCACCAGCTAGCGCACATGCATCGTGTGTAGCGTGTTATTTGCTTCTTCAACTGGAAGTGTGTGATCTGGGGTACCAATGTGTTACATGGCATATATACCATACGAAGGGAACTAAAGGAACCGGTTGCCTATTGCCCACGCAATACAAGGGTATCCTTGATACTTGGCCTGATGAATTGCATTTCTCCTGATTTTGTGCTGAATGATGAAATAGATCAAAACTTGCTTGTATTCACCAAAGTATGCACCCCGAGGTCAACCGAGCCATGTACTTAAAGGTCACACACACACACACACACGCAACACACTTCTGACTCTAAGGACTGAATTGCTTCTGGGTGAACAGGTGGGCAAGTATTTTGCATCACAGGAGCTGCGGCAAATAAAAACTGTGCCAGCTGCCATCTCCATGGCACGCACAAATGCAGTGATGAGGGCCATAAATGCAGCCAACTACAATGACTTTATCCTGGACTGCTTCAAGTGAGTATGCTGCTCCTATATGCATAGACTCTGTCATTTCAGCAGGTGTTGGGAGAGGTGGATGTCAGGTAGACATTTGTGTGTGTGCAAGCCCCTCTACGCTTGCATGCATCAAAACCAACCTGCCTTGGGGTTTTATAAAAAAAGTAGGGCATTTTTGAAACTTGGCTTTATGGATGAATTGCAGGCACTGCTTGCCCCCCATTCTCCGTTTATTCTGTCTTTGCAGATTTCAATATTTTTCATGCCATAATTCATTCACTGGATCAGGCAGCAATGGTTGCAAGCTCCTCAAGAAACACACTTTTGTTCTGGTAGTAAATCATTTAGAAGACATTTCCCCACCTCACAGGTTTGTTGACACTGAGCAGCGGGGCTCCTTGGGTGTCGAGGGGCTCCGGGATGGCTTTGCTGCACTGGGAGTCCAACTAACAGATGAGGTGCGCTTCAGGCTTCCTTTTTTTGTGGCTTTGCTGCACTGGGGGTCCAACTAACAGATGAGGTGCGCTTGAGGCTTCCTTTTTTTTGTGGCTTTGCTGCACTGGGGGTCCAACTAACAGACAAGGTGTGCTTGAGACTTCATTGTTTTTTCAAAAGGTTTTTTCTTAAGGACTGACAGGTGAGGTGTGCTTCAGGCTTCCTTTTTTCAATGGTTGTGCTGCGCTGGGAGTTCAATTGTAAGGTTAGGTGTGCTGAAGGCTGGCTTCATGTGCTGATTTGTGTATAGGACATGTGTTCTGACATGCTTGGGACGGGGCCGCAAGCAAACGTCTCCTTATCACATCATCTCGTGGAGGTGCCATCTCAGTGAACATGCTTAGTACAGTTCGTGCGTGAAGAGCACACCAAATTCATTTTATGCATCTTTCATGAAGCTCAGGAGAATGCTAGATGATGGCTGCATCCTTGCACCTAGACACAAAAATGTTTGTGGTTGAGGCAGAGGTAAAGAGGTTTGCATCAGGTAATCCGCTGGTTTGATGTAGGTATTTTGTTCTGACTATGCGTACAATGCTGTGTCTGCTGCATCCATACCAAGTGGTCTTCCTTCTAGGAACTTGTGCCATTCCTTGATCCATGAATGTTAATTTCTGGTAAGTTTTGTTCAGCATTAACTATGGTTGCCTTGTCAAGAGACCGTCTGACATATATCCCTGTGCTTACCTCCTTCTACCTTCCTATTTCAGGTTGCCAAGCAGATATTGGGCAAGTGCTTGCCTCCTTACTACATGTCTATTTCCCCGTGTCAACCTCCTTACCATCTTGCAATTTTTGCCTTGCTTACTTGCTTACGTTATTACTTCAGGTCGCCAAGCAGATCATGGGCAGATATGGCACAGATGCCAATGGCTATCTGAACTACCAGGAGTGTGTGCCGCGCCTTTTTGGGAAATCAAGTGCATTCTGATGGGTGTCAGCAAACCCTCAATGTGTGAAGCCCGCCCTTGGGCAAAGTCAAGGGCAAGCTTTTTCAACTGCTGTGCCATGAATGGGTGCTTTTGTTGAACAGAGAAAGCCCTGTGTGAGCACATTGCCATGGCATTGCACAAGGGTGGGCTCTGAATTTCAATGAAACAAACGAAGTACAGAAATGGGAATTGTCACGCATGCCAAACAGGCTTTCATGACAATGGCTACATTGCCGTGAGTTTGGCATGCATGGATCCTTGTTGCTGCTTAACTTGGCTTCGTATTTGTGAAATTAGCTCGGAAGTACTAAAACTGTGCATTTTTTGCGCATACTGTTCCACATGTGGCACTTAATTAGGGAGTTGTGTTTATTCCTGCAAGAGACCACATTCCTACCATTCAAATTGGTTCATCAAGTCTCTAAAGGATGTGCAGTTCTCTGCACGTGTTTGGGTTGTGCTTCGCTTGGCGTCCTGATTTTGTTGGGCTGCTCTTGTTTTGGCTTGTAGGTGAGACCAGGATGTCCATCGAGACATTTGGCCTGCCGGAAAAGTCTTGTTTTCTTATAGAATATGTTGGGCTTCAATCTTTGCATCATCCAAAGGTCCTCTTAGCCTCTACCCTGTCATGCAAGTAAGGGGTTACATGGTGCCTTGGCCCTAGGTATCCCCTTTTGCTTAATTGATGTGGGGAGTGTTTTCACTGCCTGCGCTGTTTTTCTTTTCTTTCATGCAAGTAACAGAAGAGACAATGCAAATTCAAGGGCGGTGTGCATAAAGGAAGGGCATGAATTGGCAGGATGCAGCTCTTAGGGACAGGACTTGTACTCCATGATGGAGAATCTCCCTGAGCACACTGATCCCCATGGCTGTACATTTGGGATACTGAAGGAGAGGGAAGGAAAGAAAAGGGTTATATAGCTTTACCTGCCTACTGGATAAGGTGAGGTAAGGGTACACCGCTGTATCTGCCTGCAAAGGCAGTTGAGCAGAAACACTGAGGCCTGTAACTAGACCTGGAAAAGAAAGCTCAGCTCATAAAACTCAGACTTGTAAGGGTGACAAGGGGTTGCCAACCAGTGGCCTACAGTCCGGACAGACTCTGGCTGATCGGCTGCTGGTGAAACAATCTCAACCAGCATCAAAAATTGAAACCAACTCTGACAAAAACTTTGAAAGGATAGGATTACATAGCTGTACCTGCCTACAAGGGCAGCTTAGCTGACGCAAAGGGTGCCTGTAACCAAACCAGTCCAGTCTAAAAAGCAAATATAGCTCAGTCGCAGCTTTCAGGCATGCAGATACAAACTTGGTTAATCTTGAGACATCAGCCTGGTTCATGAAGTCTCCAAGGCGTATTGTACTACTTGGGGGTGCAGAACGAAACAGATGCTGGAATTGAGCGCGCAAGTTTGTCAGATCCTGAGATGGGTAATCCAAGATAATGCGCTCTTTGTCTTCAAGACAAGTTGTACAATGTGCCAATCGCATTTGTTGCAAATTCTCAGCTCGTACGGGCACTTACTAGGTATGGTACGAGGTATGGGCACCTAATAGTGCTTCCACGATGCCGTTGGTTTTCTACGCGGAGGTTATGACCAGAAAGGCGTAAGCATGAAATATTGCGGAGCAATTTATGAGGAATGTCTTGTCGTACTCTTTGCTTACTGGGGGCTTCGGGGGGGGGGGGGGTTCGCTGGGCGCGCGGTGGATACAAGAAGAAGGAGAGTCCGGGCGTCTCGGGGCATGGCCGACTACCCGCCCGATCCTCATTAGTTCAGTCTCTTTCCCTCTCCTAGGCTAGCTGTAGCTAGTATAGTTTTGAGGGACCTCTGGTGGGGCCCTTGCTAGCTTGCTAATTAAGGGACCTTTCCTTAACGAAGTCTCCGTTGGAAGACAGACCACTTAATAACCCAACTGAGAAGCCTTTGCGCATAATCTACTTCGTGCTTGTACAAACACCAAACTGCAAGAAACCTGATTTTGTTATCTCTTCTTTTTAATCCAAGTTTTGTGAGTTGATCATTTTATGGCCAGATCTGGTTACAGGCCTCATGTTTCCGCTGAACTGCCCTTGTAGGCGGATATAGCGATGTAACCTTACCTAAGTGAGAGCCTTTCTTCATCTGAATCCTTCTAGCAGTCATGTGTTTTGACTGATGGCTTCTGGGTATTGTAAACCCTGTATTTTTCTGCTCTTGCTGCCCATGCAGGCAGGTGCAATCAAGCGCAACACCTCATAAATTCCCTTCCTGTTCTATTTCCTTCTTCATGCACACAGCCCAACTCAGCGTGCATAGTCATTCCTCTGTACCGTTTCATAAAAGACAGGTCATTTGGAATGCAAACATTACAAGAATAGTAGGCTCCTGCTTAAGTTGGCAGAACGGGGCCCTCTGGCGGTTTCACATTACAGCCGGTTCCTCTTCATCGTGACCATTGTTCCATTCACAATATAGAAAGCACATAAGAAAACATGCGTCAACACACTTTGAGCTGGCTGGAAAAACAACTAAGCAAAAAAACCAGCCATCGATCCCTGTTGCTGAGTCACTGAGAAGCTGAGTGGACCAGACACAGATGATATTCAAGCAAAAAAGTTTCAATACATCAGAGCTGCACTGCTCTTCATCAAAACTGGACAGCAGGTACAGCTCGAACCCATCACGAAACATTTATTAGATGTGCGGCAGCACTTACATTATACAAAGAAATACAGATCAGCTCTCATCCCCTGTGGTATCACACTCTAGTAGCATGGAGAATGACACGCACTCAACTCTCCAACACATTATAGAAACCTAGCAGGAAGTAACAAAGCAAGGCTAACTAAATGCTTGGCTTGGCAAGAGCTTGATCAATGAGATTAAAATCAAAGCAGTCAATTAGGAGTACAGGACAGTTTCAGGAGGCCATTCCAGGCTCCAACGTCTAAAAAATACAGGTGACAATTTCTGATTTTCTTCTCAAATGGATTTTCTTCTCAAAGTGATTTTCTTCTCAAAAAGCAGTTTACCTGATTTCAATCAAGCCCACTCGTTGCAGATGCCTTTCTTCGTTCTCAAAGTAACTTCGTCTACAGCTCTGCCTGCAAAACAAGGGAGGTAACAAGGGCAAGTGAGATTGATAAGGAAGGCCTGCGACAAATGAATTGCAATGGGGGAGCCACTTCTCTGCAACTTCCTAAAACTGCTGCAAACCCCAACCAGCACCTGCCAGCGGTCCCAATGTGCTGTCAATGCCGCTTATGAGCTTAGTACAGCAGGTGTACGCATGGTAGCAGGTGTTTGCATGCAGATGTATGCATGGCAGAGGAATCATCTTAGCTTAGCACGCTTGCATGTACACACACCCACACGCACACATACACACATCCACTCACCATCAACAGTTCTGATAAACTGTGCTTGCAACGAGTCCCAAGAGACATCAAAGCGTAAGAATCCAAAGTCACTGCAAGCACAGAGCGCAATTGTTTTTTTAAAGGCAAGACGAGACAAGGGGCAGGTAAAAATAGACATTTGTTGGTTGCTGCCAAAGGCAAAAGCGCAAGGCAAGCATACATGGACACCATCAAAAAGCTATGGGGTGAGCTATCATACACGTCAGGCAGCTGTAGGTGTCATGCAAGGGTAAAAAAAGCTCCAGGCGATCTATAAATGCGCTAGAAAGAGTGCTGGAAGACCATGCTATTGGTGTTTGGTTGCACAATGGCTGGTCACAAATTTCATTCAGCCTCACCAACAGGCACAAAAGGATTGGGCTTGCTTCATAAAAGAAGGGAGAGGCGTTATTTTATGGAGTACCCTACCAAGGAGGTGCTGGCTCATCGGCATTTACATACTTCAGGACCACTTAAAAAGCAACCTGAACCTCGCGTGTAACAAGTAATGCACTTGATCAGGACAGCCGGCAACTTCAGTAGCTGGCGGTGCGGTGCACTGATGTCATACTCGGGTCTCTTACATGCACTAAGCGATGCACACCACATCGTCACTTGACCGGGATTGCCAGCAGCTTCAGTAGCTGGTGGTGCTCATTTGTTTTTGCTCAGGACCGTGTTGTTAGAAAAATTCCCATTGATAAGCCCTGTTTTGTTCATCCATGCTGCTTCCCCCTTGTTAGCTGCCATGCGCCCAGTACAAGGTATCCCTACGGGTTGACATCTTTTGTGCTTTCAAGCCGCCTCCCCCCACCTCAAACTCAACCCAGATGCCCACCTACACAAAACAACACTCCACGTTCTACACAACGTGAGCGAGTCACTGCTCTCAAGCCAGCTGCCACGCCCAGCACAAGGCATCTCTGCTCTTGACATCTTTACTGCCGTCAAGCTACCTCTCCCCCCCCCCGGCAACCTGATGCATGATGCATGAGAGCCATGCGCTGATGCACCTGATGCATGAGAGATGCACCTGATGCATGAGAGCCATGCGCTCACTTGAACTTAAAAAAACTTTACTGACTTGACTGGCTTAACCTAAACTTAACTGCGTCCACTTGAAAAAAAACTTGAACTCGACTGACATGTTGGTCCAACAAAGCAGCATCCCACAACCTGAGCATGTCACTGCTTTCAAGCCAGCTGTTGGTCATGCACTTGACCAATGCCGGCAAGGCCAAGGCTCCATGCTTGCGGGCTCCATGCTCACAGTGGCAAGACCAAGGCTCCATGCTTGCGGGCTCCATGCTCACAGTGGCAAGACCAAGGCTCCATGCTTGCAGTAGCAAGACCAAGGCGCAGTGCTTGCAGTGCTCAGAACTCACTCCTAGGAGTCAGTTTTGCCTCACTGTCCGTTCCTCACGCCAATCTTGCCTGCACCAGCAAGCTCGGGCAGGCCATGACCCTCACTTGCAAGGAGCACCATCAGCACGTGCTTGCAGGAACGGATTGATGCAGACACGATGACTCACTTGCAACCTTCCACTGCCCAGCTGTCAGTCAAGCCCTTCTTCATACTCGTCAGCTCATGGCCCCCAGTGCCGGCAATGAAGTGTGTGATGCCCTCCTCACGGCACTCGCCCGATGCCACAGCGCATGTGCGGAAGTATGTATGCACATGGCCTGCGGGTGCACAGCCATGCATGGACAGGTCAGCAGTCAAATGCCTTGGCTCAAATCAAAGCGCATGTGCGGAATTATGTATACACATGGCCTGTAGGTGCAGAAGTATGCATGGACAGGTCAGCAGTCAGATGCTTTGGCTCAAATTAAAGCGCATGTGCGGAAGTATGTATGCACATGGCCTGTGGGTGCAGAAGCATGCATGGACAAGTCAGCAGTCAGATGCCTTGGCTCAAATCAAAGCGCATGTGCGGAAGTATGTATGCACATGGCCTGCGGGTGCAGAGCCATGCATGGACAGGTCAGCAGTCAAATGCCTTGGCTCAAATCAAAGCGCATGTGCGGAATTATGTATACACATGGCCTGTAGGTGCAGAAGTATGCATGGACAGGTCAGCAGTCAGATGCTTTGGCTCAAATCAAAGCGCATGTGCGGAAGTATGTATGCACATGGCCTGTGGGTGCAGAAGCATGCATGGACAAGTCAGCAGTCAGATGCCTTGGCTCAAATCAAAGCGCATGTGCGGAAGTATGTATGCACATGGCCTGCGGGTGCAGAAGCATGCATGGACAAGTCAGCAGTCAGATGCCTTGGCTCAAATCAAAACGCATGTGCGGAAGTGCGTGTGTGCACATGGCTTACAGGTGCAAGATTATGCATGGACAGGTCAGCAGTCATAAGTCTTGTTTGAAGGCCTTGTGCTTTTGCAACCTGTGGCCTGTATGCATGGACATGCATTTGCAAGCAGGAATGGCTGTGGCAATCGCTTTCGTCGTGAGGGAGTTGATGTGAAGGCATGCATGTTGCATTATGAGGATGTTGAGGTACAGCCCTGGTGCACACAGTGGATATGTTAGAGGGGACGCAGTTACATGCAGCGCATTGTGTAAGTGGAATGCCTCCCCATCCTGCGCAGCTGTGTCGTTGCTGTGTGAGTGTGCTTGCCATTTTGCCTTAGTGATCTCCAAATCAAGCATCCATCCACAGCAGCTTTATAAATGCTCGAATAGGTACTTGTGTGCGCCAAATAATACAGGAGACACAAAACAACATGCTATAGCGACCTGTAACCTGCAAGCAAACAAACCAAATGCCAACATTCCCTTAAGCTGTTGATTGCTGAAGCTGATCAGACATGTGTAAAAACGCGCACAGCCCAGAATGATGCCCTTGGACAAACCTGCATACCTCTAGGCATGAGGGCAAAGGGTGATGGGCAGGAAGCGAGAGTTTTCTGGCAGTCATCTGCCATAGCTTTCCAGTCAATCAATGTCACACACACACAAATGCATACACACACGCGTACACACACTCAGGCGCATGAATGCCATAAGCGCCCATGCCTCACCTGCAATTGTCAAGTCCACCCGATGGTGCAGTAGCAGCGGTTCAAGCATAGCCCTGAGCTCCTCGCCAATTTGCCTGTTCTCTTCGTGAGGGTACACTACATACATGGGGCGGTGCAGGACCAGCGCCAACCACGGTGTTTTGCAGCGGTCCACTGAGGAAAGGTCACGCTCCAGCCACCTGTGAGATTAAGTTGGTCACCATACGTGTAGTCATTTGTTTTTGTTACAGTTGCTGCTGTAATAATTGTCCGTGACAGCAGCGACCTGCACTGGAAACCGGCCATGTTTTAGCCAACTTGCTGTAATAATTGTTTGTGACAGCGGCGACCTGCACGTGTTTGTGTCCACTAAAAACAGGCCATGCTTAAGCCACTTGTCGGAGCAATTTGGCGTCCATGCATCCATGCTCCTGACGACTCATTAGGGCCCCCTATAGATAGATAGGAAGGCAGCGGCGCAATGCTACGTTGACATCAAATGCATCAAATTTTTCCGCATCCAGCACGAGGGTGGACATCCCTGGTGCGATGCCCCAGGCAACCAATTGGTCAAGCCACATGCTATCTTACTGTGAAACAGTTGCAGCAAGGGCGGCACTGAATGGAAGTCAAGGAGACTCTTTTGGTAAGGTACACACAGGAGGAGTTGGGACTTACAAGGGCTGCACTGGACCCCACAACTGCTTTATTGAAGGCCCGAGGCAGTTAAACCACACATCAGAAACCACGCCCAACACAATCAAATCAGGCTTTCGTGACATCAGCTGGTAGATGCCAAGCCCATCAAACAGTGGTGGGATAATCTTGATCCGTGGCAAACAGACACTGCTCATTTGGTCTGCTCTTTGTTTGCTTCAGACAAGCTTTCCAATCAAGCAGGCACAGCTATGTCACCCATTGTTCCCTTTCTTCCCTTTCCTCACCGGTACTGCTCTGAGCCTGGTGCACAGTCATGCTCGGAGGAGATCACAGTGAAATGCACGTTGCCATAGTTGTAAGAGTACCTGCATTGCACAAGGCAGTGTGAGGTACACAACTTGTGTGTGTTACATGCTGTGGTGCATGAGAGCATGCACACACATGCAAGGACAGCGCTGAGAGGGACCGTGGTTATTGGAAGAAAGAGAAGGCACTCCTGTGCATGCTGCACTCAGCTTCCCTACCGACCTATATCCTGATCCAGCAAGATCGTGGGAGATGTGTGAGTGTTTCTGTTGCCGTAGCCCTTGCAAGTAACAACTTTTCCTGCACACCTCTGTGCCGTGAAATCACAAACCATTGCGTGACCATAACGCAGCCCTCATGTGACCCCAGGAAGACTTATAATTGCAGGAGCATCCACACCAGGAAATTGACATATTTATACATATATGAGATATGCCTGCCCTCTCCTCCTCATTCCTTGCAAAATGCTCACAAGTTTGGCCCCTGTCATGGTGTCAGCAGGCCCATTCCGCTCACCAGAAGGGAGGCTTGTCTCCCTTGCGCGCTCCGGGCATGCTGAAGCGAGCAGCTGACATGACACCACACTCGCCTCCACTGTCGTTTTCATCTGGGAACCAAGACACACCGGCACCCGAGGGATCTCGCAGACCATCCCCTTCATAGCCGTAGTCGTAGTTTCCTGGAACACACACCAACAATGAAATCTGTGGGTGCACAACACAGGAAACGGCACTCCCTGGGTGCGGCACAGTCGGACAGGGCTCTGTGCATGAGGAGTCAAAGACCTGGCGAGACTCCGCACCAAGTCCCGGAAACAAAGGAAATTGACCAGAACTGCAACAGAGGGAGCGATGCTCTGTCCTGGCAGCTGCTGCTGTTTAGAATTACAACAACGCAAGAGCTGGCGAGATTGTGCACCATGTCCCATAAACAAAGGCATGACCGGACCTGCAAAGAAGGCAGTGGTGCTCTGGCCCGGCAGATGCTTCTGCGCGGAACCACAACAAAGCAGAGCAAGTAAACTAAACTGGAAAGCTGTCTCCTGTGCAGGTTTCTAGCATGGCATTACCATGTTTTGACTGATTAATTTCAAGCAAAACCTGTCAACCTCCTGTGCAGCCTGCTCCTCTGGTCAGCCTGCTTGGCCTGGGGTTGAATTCCATTTTGAGGCACGCACGCGCACACCAATGCTGACCATGTTTGGGACCAGGCTTGCGTGTAGGGAGCCTGATTTGTACACACCCACCTATGCTGACCATGTAGGGGACCTGGCTGGCAAAGGGCTCAATGGAATCCATGAAGTGGTTCCAGCCATGGTGGCTACCAGAGGCGTAAGAGAGGTCGCCCGCTGTGAAGCACGACAACAACAACTCAGCTTCAAACACAAACATTTAGGTGTTCAGCAGGCTCAATGGAGTCCATGAGGTGGTCCCAGCCATGGTGGGTACCTGAGGCGTAAGAGAGGTCGCCCGCTGTGAAGCACGACAACGACAACTCAGCTTCAAACACAAACATTTAAGTGTTCAGCAGGCTCAATGGAGTCCATGAAGTGGTTCCAGCCATGGTGGCTACCTGAGGCGTAAGAGAGATGGCCCCCTGCGTGACATAATAACACAGCAATACATGCAGCTGGCACTTTGCGTGGCAATGAAGTGGCAGAATGCGTGGTGAAGGCCAAGGACTTCTTTCAAAGGCAGTCGTAGGGCCAAGGAGCCATTGCCTTCCAAAACGAGTGTGTAACATACCCGCCACCTCCAAACAAGACCTGCTTTAAACAGACTCCAGCTCTTGTTAGGCCAGCAAACATCTCCCATCAGATCCAAAGCCCCATTAATATGCGTTGCCGCAACCTAGGGAGAGCCAGAAACAAAATCAAACTACCAAATGCTGTTTTTCTCGCTGTTGACCACGGCACTTTGCACAGATGCCACAATGACATACACATACCTATACAGAGTGGCATACACCTGTGTATTTACAAAGTGAACGACACAGAGAGACACACCATGGATGAGGAGGTCGACAGGGCGGTGCCGCATCTCCTGTGCTATGGCATTTACAGTCTCTCCAGCCCTGCGCCCACAATTCGTTTTTGTAATAGATGATGAGTACAGTATTACCAGCCCTGCACACACTGATAGCGGAGCGCCACCGATCGAGGAAAGCGGCAAGCATAAGCCTGGTAATGGAGACCTGGCAGATATGGTGAAGAGAATTCGGTACAACAGCAGCAGCAGCAGCAGCAGCAATCAAGCTCTTCGGGCACTGCCATGCTGCAGGGTTGATCCAGAACCCTGTTTTTGTTTTCCCGTATGACTTGGGGTCCAGGCATTCATTGGCTTGGCTGCCTAATTTGTAAATAGCGCAGTGCAACTAGGAGCCTCTGCCAACTCGGATCGTCCAGGAGTATAGAGAATAGGCCTTGCGTAGGGCTGGTGACAATGGTACAAAATAGCAGGAAATCAAAGCAGGAGGTTTAATCAAAGGGCGCTCAAAGTTTTAATTATAATGAAATGCTGCGAACAGGAGGCATAGGGACTAACTACATAAAAACCAGAGAATGTTTTTTATGTGAATCAAAGAGACCACTTCACAACTGTCAGAAATTCCCAATGCAAGGCATCGCTGGCAACAAATCCCAAAATGCAATTCCTGCTTGTTTCACTGTTGCAAATTGTAGCAAATGATCAGTGATAACTACCTTTTCTGTAGTTCTGCTTTGGCCAGATTTTTCAATCCTCACAAGAACAATAGGCATTTACCCCTACAACCCCCGGAGGATGGTGACCACTGCAACCCCAGATTCTTTTGTTATCTTTTCTTGCGAATGCGCAGCTATTGCTCACCTTCCTTGCCATCCAAAATTATGTTACTTGCCCTCTCAGCGCCCTCGTTGTGCAGTCTTCTTCCCAGTTTCAAAGGCATTTTCCCCACAGGTTTTGCGTAACTGCATGATGCACACCCTTCGACAGCTAAGAGGGCAATTCCTTATTTTGAGACCTGTATTACGCACCCTCCTTGGCAGCTGAGAGGCATTTCCTTTGTGTCACTATCATCATGCAACCTGCCAGGACCATTTCTGCATTCATTTTTACCGTAGAGAGGAAGGGATAGATAGAGTACAAGGCTGGGTGATGCTTGGGGGATTGAATGCCCCCATTCTGCAGCTGTCCCTTTGTTAAGCCTCCGCCACCTATCTTCTGCACACACCTCTCCATTAGGAATACATCACATTTATTGTCACCTCTGTCCACGTATGATGCACCCACCTCAGGCCATTTATTTTGCACATGGCGCACTTGCTACACACCCCTTGAAAATGATCAAAGTACGCACTGCCTAAAGACTATAAAAACTGGCAGTGATGAAGGTGCTGTGTGGTACATCCATGGCCACTAAGGACAACTCCCCTTGTTATCAGCCTTCACCGTGTCCTTTGTGCACCTGTGGCCCTATGTCACTTCTGTACTTACGGACGCACGCAAGCCCAGATTTCCTCTGCATTGTTATCAGCCTGCCACATCTCACTCACGCACACTCTACTTATGCATGTACTTCCCCATGTAGCTTGTGTGCTCATGTGCTTGTGTCACTTCTGCACTTGGGCGCAACTTGGGCACTTTTGTGTACACTCACCCAGGATAATTGTGCTCATCGTTGGCCTGCCCCATGGAACCTAAGGTAGTGAAGGAGGAGCATGCACTAACGTCACCTTTGCATTTACGCGACTGGGCACTTTTTTTACTTGTAAACTCACCCAGGATAATTGTGCTCATCGTCGGCTTGGCCCATGTCGCCAAAAGCAATGAAGGAGAAACCGCTGTCGGAGGCTGTCTTGGGTGGGCTCTTGAACTTGAACTGCAAGCAAGGAAAAGAAAGGACAGCCTGACCCCTGTGCGATTGTTGGCAGGCTGCCCAGTATTTACCGACCTTGACACCCAAGCTTGCACCCGCAGGGTCAGCTGCCTGACACAGTGACAGCCGCCTAACAGGCAGGAGTAAGCCAGGCTACGATTAGCTTTTCCTTCTTTCTGTTTTCACAGACCCCCTCAAGCCCCCCAAACAAAATGCTGTGCAGTGCTTGATGCCATTGCTGGTCTTCAAGGGCCTGTCATCTAGTTCAAGCAACTGGCATGGTGCCCCATCCATAGCAATCGTCACGCACCACACGGTTGCTTCCCTGAATTTGGTACCACCAGTTGCTTTGGTCCACGTTGATTTTAAGCACGGCCTTGTGCAGGTACGCTGTGAAAACCTCCTCATTTGCTGGCTCCCCACACATGTCCTCCCCCTGCACATGAGCAAAAAGACATGGATCATTTCTACAGAATTTACAGGATCCACCCTGTTTTCGTGCTTTCAACCATCTGAGTAAGGGCTGTCTGTACCAGGGCATCACACCTTCATGAGAAGTGCGACAAAAGAATTAGCATCCATCCAAGTCCATAGTTTGTTTAGACAAGGGGGGGCGTTGCAAGCAACGCAGAAAATTGGCGAAGCCCGCACGTGCGTGTGTGCATGTTTGTTTGAGCGGGCATGCATGCATGTAAGGGTGTGTGTGTGTGTGTGTGTGTGTGTGTGTGTGTGTGTGTGTGTGTGTGTGTGTGTGTGTGTGTGTGTGTGTGTGTGTGTGTGTGTGAAAGAGTGCGCGCGTGCGCATGCGCATGCCAGCATGCTGCACCACTGCACCAAGTAGCACTCCAACAGGAGTCCAACATCACAGAAGCATTCTAGCTGCAGCAAGTCCAGGCCAGGCTTCCTCTTATGCTGCACCTTTGGCTCCGTTGACCAGCACTTCAACAACTTCATCATCACCAAATGGTCCAGCTAGGGAGCACTTCCAATCGAAATATAAAGCACAATCATCCTATTAAATTCGACCTTCCCCTTAATTAATGCTTTAGACGCAGCACGGCACGTAACAGAGAGCACCATGAACTTTTTCCCTGGCCCCCCCCGGGCGTGTGCTCTTGCTGGTGCAGCTGCGACATGGTAGCAACACCAACTGAGGGGAGAGGAGCTGCTGGGGTGCCCTGGACGACGCTCTGGAGCTTGGTCAAAACCTTGTTTGGGCCAACCAGCGCACCCCGTTCCCAAGTAAACATGCAAAGTTTTTTGGCTGTTTTGATCATCGACAATACCAGCTCCACGGTACCGTTCAGGGTAAACCGCAACTTTTTGAGTTTGTTGGCTGAACTCAATGTTGCGTGTACAGGAGCGTACCAAACTCTGCCTGGCTTCCTAATCTCAGAGCCTGAGGTGGTGTGAGTGGGCCACAGTGGCCTCGTGTCAACAGGAGTGTGATTTTCCCAAACAATAGGGCTTGCCCCATGAGGCAACGCCCTTCGGGCGTCGCCTTTGAATGGGGGCTTCGCCAAAGTCATTTGATACAAACATTTTTTGGCAGGAAAAGCCACGTCCCTGCCTCTGGCAATTTCTAAGATACAATTTCATGGTTAGCCTCCAATTCTTGCATTGCAGGCGAGGTGAGAAATGACCATTGCTGCCTGCAGGACTTACCTGGACTGTCAGCACTTTGCCCTCCTCCACAACCATTGAGTCCGCATGGCTTGGCCCCTCTCCTCTCCCATACATCACTTTGCTGCCACATCCCTCTTCATGGGTGCGCCACATCAACACCATTTCGTCCTTGTCTCCCAGGGACAGGTGGACCTGGACGTCCAAAACAGAAGAAGACGGTTCATAGTTAGGCACACTTCTGGGCATATCGCTGCAGCAGAAAACAAGGCTTCTCAAGTTTTGCTGGATGCCACTTGTGGCGCATTTTTGCACGTTCATTGTGTGTGTGTGTGTGTGTGTGTGTGTGTGTCTGTGTGTGTGTGTGTGTGTGTGTGTGTGTGTGTGTGTGTGTGTGTGTGTGTGTGTGTGTGTGTGTGTGTGTGTGTGTGTGTGTGTGTGTGTGTGTGTGTGCGCGCGCGCGCACGCGCGCGTGCGTGTGTGCGTGCGTGCGTGGGTGTGTGCGTGCGTGCGTGCGTGCGTGCGTGTGTGTGTGTGTGTGTGTGTGTGTGTGTGTGTGTTTTGCTGACCAAAAACAACAGAGCACAGGTGGGAGACCTCACCTCCCGCACACTGCATTCCCCTCTCTGGTCTCCCTGGACCCATTGGTCTGATACCCCTTTGGCCTGTCTGCACAGCTGCGGCTGCCATCCGCCATGTGAATTCCACCATGTGTGTGAATTCCACAGGGTGAACAAGGAACATAAAACGGAAAGAACCGCCATATTGAGCGGTCTTAAAGCTAATTCATTAACATATGTCGGAGCGTTCTGTATTGTTGCTCTAGCCTGGCTAACTGACAGAATGGTGAGTCAAGCATCATTCTGTACACACATGTACATTTATCTTTTATCACATTAAAGTAAAACCTTCATTCCCTAGCTGCTGTCGCACCGGGCTTGTTCTTCGAAGATGCGTTACCTTTGACTTGAATGCAAACATAGAAATGCAAGTACGTCATCCTCTGCAGCCATTGTTCCCTTCAATAATATAAATGGGACATCACATAACGTATAAACAGATAGGGGAGCCCCCGCTCACTGAGTTGAGGCCAACAAGTGCGGCAGCATTGATTCGGTGAGTGCCAGGAAGACATGTACCATGCAGCAGAGAAATGCAGGTGCTTGAATTAAGAAACCTCAAGACTGAGGTGCTCAGGCTTAGAGGTTGCTGGTGGGTGACTCAGAGGCGGTTACTATGTTATTGCTTTTCTTGCTCATGAGCACCCATCAGCAGCAACCTTGCCTACGTGGTGACACCAGCAATAACTGTTGCAGACGATCAATCAGCTTTATCACCTGTGTCTAAATCGCATCAGGGTACCACACTCATGACCAAATGCAGTGCCAAAAGCCGTGCCTCCACACTTATTCAGCGCTATGCTGGATCCCACTGGCAACAAGCACAGCGCAGCAAATGGATGATTGACGTGGTGATGCACATAGACCGCGATTACAGGTAGGGCTTGGAAATGCAATTTCCAACATCAAATGTGTAAATGGTTTAGCGGCTCTAGAGACAGAAGAATAATTGAAGGCTTGAATTTTAAATTGATACAGGCATGTTTCCTAGCACGGCCTCAAATAAAAGCTCAGAGTGTTCCTCTCACAGACCTTGGTTTAAGTTGTTTTTACAAAAGAGGATTAATGCTCAAAGGAACATTAGTGGAATGACAACAGCCCTGATGACGTGTGAATGCCAGCTTGCGTTTACAGACAAATGTTGTGGGTGTACCATGTGACTCATATTGCTCATCCTTGGTCTAGTGAATGACGGTTGTCAGCGCCAGCAAAAGATGTTCAATGCTCTGAGGATGAATCCTGTGATTCAGTGAAAAGGATACATGGTGCCTCAGCCCGAGGTATGCTTTTTCCTCTATTACAATGTTAAGCGATTCCGTGCCTATGTAGCTTCTTTCCCCATCTTTTGCAGGGAGTACATACTGGAGCAGGAGGCAACAATTAATAACCAACAACAGCAAATTCAAGAACTTCAAGCTGCATACGCTGATAACACCAATTGCACTCATGCACAGGTAAGTGATTATGCCAATACTCTTCGTAGGATCCCAATTAAGCGCAAGCAAACAGTTCAGTCCTTTACTTCTTGTGCAAAATTGTCCATCGTCACAAATTCAATTCATCTCATTCATCTCTGTGAATCCCGCTTCTGTCATTTTCCTTGGACTAGCAGATAATTCCCTTGAGGACCTGGACAAACGGTAGTGTCGAAACTTGATTTAATTCTCGCACTCCTCAACCTCTTTACAGATGCAAGGCCTTGAGGATCTGGTCAGGCAGCAGCAATCGCAGCTGAGGGACAATGCTGACATCATTTTCAACATTCAAACCCGACTGAAGGTGAGGCCAGTTGCAACCACAAATAGAATTCAAGCAGCTTGGCCATGCTTATCATTTCAAGGACGCACAGATCTCCATGTATATACTGGCAACTTTTTTTATTTTAGTCAGCCTTATCTCGATCTCATTTTTGGTACATCACAGCCAACATTGGGCTGCATAAAAGGAACGACCCATGGCCCAGAGGCTGCTTCATATGATGTGTCCTGAGGTGTTCTTTCTTGCGTACAATTATGCAGGAGACAGAGCAAGCACTCTCGTTTGCAGAACAAGTTGCAACAAATACAGCCCAAGAATTGGCATCCCTGCACCAAGTGAGTCGCCTGAAGGACAAAACAGCAGCTACATTGGGAATGAGACTGATGGAGGCCCAAGCCTTTCAGCTGCTCTAGATGCTGATTCTGATAGATATTCAAGGCTGGATATATGACGGCTGCTGCCCAGACTTGCAGGTTCATGGAAGCTGCCTTCAAACAAGATGATATGCTCATGAGCCACTGCTGGTCAGACCTAGGGAAAGTATAGACTTTTTTGTGTGTAAAATACTTGCCTGGTATCACCTGAAAAGCTATCTGCGTTGAGAGAGGGCAGTTCACAATAATTTACTGATGCCATTTTGTGCATGTATCCCTACTCTTGCTTGAGCTGATTTGGAACAGCCGGATACCATGCACATGAGTATATATGTTTGTCTGCTTGCAGTCAGTGGCTGCGCTGACAGAGCACGATGCTCGGGCATGTAAGAGGCTTGCAAATCGTGCACACGAGATGAAAGAAGCTCTTCGCAAGTCACAGTCTATTGTGCGGCATAGCACAGAGGCAGCACGGCGGCACAACTTTGAGGTGTGAACATTGTAGTACCAGTAGGGTGCGGTTTATATTAATTATGTTATCATATTCCTATATTATGTATTGAGTTATTATATAATAAACCCCAGAATTCACGATTAATCTCAAGATGGGTATGGTGGGGGTTTAGCACCCAAGGAATTGATTTGTCAAGTCCCTGCCAAAAAATAGGAAGAGGTTAACTAAACAAGCACTTTGCCTGCAGTTGCTTTGTTCAAGCGGTTGTTCAACTATCTGTCTTGCCCAAACTGGAGGTTCCCAAACAAGCATTTAAAAGAGGGTACGTCCAAAAGCACGCTGTGTGCAGTCACACAATGGCTGCCTTATTCAAGCGCTGTTCTAATATCTGTGCTGCGCACGCTGTGCTGCTCGAATAAACATCCGAAACAGGGCGCCTCCAAAGCTTCAACTGGTAATGCATCATAGCTCTCCTTGAGCTTGTTGCAGTGTGTTCCTGGTGGCACGTGGCCTCAGCAGGGATTTTGCGGGCTGCCGCACCACAGCAAGCTTGCTTTGTCCTTTCCCCATTTGTCTCATTGCCGGTCTCATCCAGACTCCATCTGTAAAATTTTTAAACCCTAAAAAAATAATATGACATGAGAAATAATATTAGTTTGCCACACCTTACCCCAAGTATCATACATTCTTAGAATTGTCAGTATGCAAATCAAGCTCTGTACTATTTGAATCAGCTGATACGGTGGCCAAATGGTTGCATTGTCACCAAGCTGATGCTTTCCAAAGTGACCTCTTTTGAGCCATTGGACCGCGCGCACACACACACACAGGTCACAGCAATGATGAGGCTAAAGGATGAGCAGTTGGCGCAGGACAGGAATAATATGTCAACCCAGTTCATGTCACAGATTGCTGCAGTTCACCAAGTGGAGCGAGCAACAGCAAGGGTGGGTCAGTTGGACAAAAAAGTTGTCAATTGTGATAAGAAAAGGAGAAAAAGGAAAGATCACAATGCTGACTTGGAGCGGCAGACGCGTACCAATGTTTCCTTTAAGTTGTGCTCCTAAGTTTGTACCCTGAATCCTCTTAAGACGCAAGAGAACACATAAAAAAGTGACTTATGGATCTGGATGCGCATGTTGCTGCTGCTGCTGCTGCATTTTTTGGGGCACTTATGCTGCCGGAAATTGTCAACCTTACTTCTCAGGAGAGAGGCAAAAATCTCGACTCAAGCTATGTACAACTATGTGTATGGTGGTGCTAGAAGAGAGCTTCATCACATTTCATTGACTGAACAAGAGAGAAGGTGAAAAAAATAAGCACTAGAAGAGGCATAGCGTTTAATCACACTTGGATTGAGGCATGTACTAGAGTCATGAGTGGAATCCTCCAGCATTACTTAGTGCGCAGCCTCACTTGCTTCTTTTTAGCGACTTTTTTGTGCACGCGCAGTTGGACCTGACAAAGATGAAAATGGAGCTGGATGCGTACAAGGAACCTTTCATGTACCAGCATGGGTCCGCATGCCCAACATCAAATCCGCAACTAGCAGCAGCGCTGGGAAAGAAGCCTGCACTCACTAGAATACAACGGGCATGAGTGTATAATATACATTGTATATCCTTGAAATGACTGATTGACCGATTGGCTGACTTCACTCTACTGCTTCTAAACTTACCTGCTTGATTTGAGTGTGACACTGCCATCACGTTGATGACTTGCTGGCAATACCTGAGAGGATTTTTCATGACTATCCCCTACTTGTATAAGAAGGCCGAGGAGTATGCGCCACAAGCACTGTTGCGTTGGGCACCAGTGGGCCACGCTAGGTGAGTATTAAACCTGACGTTAATGTATTGTAACAGACGCTCTTTACACAATGATTTTGTCTTCATGAATATCTTTGGTTTAAGATAGTATACCCTCTTGCTTCCAATGATTTTTTCAACCGACTGGTCTGCACCTGGTTATGTGGAGCACATGCCAACGTTTCTTTAATACAATCTGTTGGACTACTTCAGTGATGTTGGATGAAACCTGAACATACCACGAGTTGCTAGGCGATACCCGTCAAAACATATCGAAGGCGTTCATTAATGGCTTTCGCCCAAAAGCCTATGTAAGCAGAATTAAAAAGCATATGCTGGAGACCAGCTGGCGCGCATTGATGATAATCCCAGCAACAAGCACTCAAATTTACGAAGAAAAATTGCAGTGATTTGCCAATGTCAAACAGCATGAAGACTTCAATTGAGTATTACCCAGGCAGTGCTCAGAACAGGTTGTCTCCAAAATTACCCTGTTTACATGCTTCCTGGAAGAAAGAAATGCCAGGCAAGCAGCAAAAAACTCTCCTTACATCAAATGCAAAAAAATGGGACACTTCAGCTCAGAGAGCTGTTAAAACTCTCTGAAGATAAGCCTAAAAACTATGATAGAATCGCTGAAGAAAAGAAAGAAAAGGGTTACAAGGGGCTGGCCTACAGCCCGAAAATCTGGCTGAATCGAATCGCTGAAGACTACCAGCTTGTAAAAAAGCCTAATACCGTGCAGGGTTGGACTCATCGCCTATTCCCCCCAAAGTGATTTTTGCAACCACGAGTAAACCACGCAACTAAAAAATATATGTTTCACACTGCTGCGCATCTGTTAGTAGCATCTTTCAGGTCTTTCAGATGGCATGCAGAGAAGAATGCTGCCGGAAGAGCTTTTACAGGGGGGTTACAGGGGGTTTACATTGGTTAACCTACAGCCCGAATATCTGGCTGATCAGTCGCTGGTGAAACATGGACCGGGAGAGCTTTTACGAGGTGGGCTGCCATGAGGAATGGCATGGGAAGGGAAGCTTGTGGCAAATTATGCCCCAGTTTTTACATTACATAATGAAACAAACATAATGAATGTAAATGTAATTTACATTACATAAGGAACTTAACCTTCAGCAAGATAGCTCCAGTTTTTAGAAAACGTGATTTTCAAAATTCACGCACGACCGCGCACCCTCAAAATAACATTTTTTCATGTACACACAGTCACCATGCAGGGCCAAACACGATTTTGATGTGCAGTGGTCTAAGTCTGCACAGTAATTAGCGTTGACATTTAACAGTGCGTCCCACTGATCCTGGATCAACTGAATTTTGGGATCTCGCGGGGTGTCAGCCTTTTGTCTAGACTTGCAGACAATGATATTGGCCATGGGTGCTTTGCCCTGACTCTCATGTTTGTGGTCATTTCCTGCGTGGAAGGCTTCTGAAACCGTACAAACACCTGCAGCCTCCTCCACAGACAAGAAGCAGGTCTGAAAATTCCCAAAGACCCCGAACGCCTCCAAAATCTGCATTTTTAAATTCAATCACACATGCCCGAAGGCTCTCATCCAGACAAGGGATTTTCCTGGTCCAGATATCCACGGGAAACAACGGAACGGAGAAGTATTTCCACGGCAGGCTGGAGAATTGATTGATTCCGGACCGGGATGTTGCTTTTGAATTTCCTGGACAGGGTTCGTTGGAAACGCAGTTAATAACTTAAGTCTTGTCTAACCATCGTGGTATTAGGCTTCTGATTACCGTATCGACACTGACAATGTTGCAAGATACTAATAAACTCCCAGAGTCCCTCGCAAGATTCCAGCGTCGATGGAAATTACTTTTTCTCAGGCCTCGCAAGATTTACAGTTTTGAATGTGGCCTTTTTAGCGCCCAGAAATGGACCCACATGCCCATTCGGGGCAAAGGACTCCTTTTTGACTCTGGCTGCACGAGCTGTCCAGCATAGAGCAGGTGGCAGCTGATGCATACGGAACAAGATGTGCGCTTGGGGGTAGCAGGTCCCGAGGAGCTTGCGGTGGTGAACAGCAGCTTCTCAAAGGGCCCCACAGGCAGCCAGGCAGCGAGGAAAAAGGGCAGGGACAGGGGCATGGGCAGGTCCTCTGGCACAAGGAAGCAGGCCTGTGTGCCATCAAGGGGCGTGGGGGCAGGAGCAGGGGCAGGGGCGTGGGCAGCTCAGCTACCTGGAGGTTTCAGACACAGAAGAAGAGATCACAGAGGAGGAGGCCATGGACACAGACTGAGGGGGTGCATGAGTTGTAGTAGCTAAGAACCAGGCTAAGGCCAGCGAGCGCCTTTTTGTTGACGTTCGCAAACTTTGCTAACTCCCGGGACCCCCTCGCAACATATCAAAAGTCGTAAAAACATTATTAAATCAATTTGGAAACCTCGTAAGATAGTGGCGTTGCAAGATAGTAGCGTCGATACGGTAGTTGGACTGCCAAAAAACCGCACGAAGCCATAAAGTGTGTTAATACTTTACTTTATTAAGGTTTTTTCCCGATTAAGTATTTCCGGTAGGTCAAGTGTGAAGTTTTTTAGCACTGAAGCTGAGGAAGTGCCTGCGGAAGAGGAACTTGTCCCAAAGCAAACCATTTTTTCTTTTCAGGAGCTTAATTGTGTTTCCTAATGCTGTCTTATTACGAAGTCTTGGGTGTGCCCCCAGAGGCCAAGCCAGCTGATGTGCGTGCAGCGTACCATGCAGCAGCCCTGAAGCACCATCCAGATAAAGATTCTGCAAAAAAGGAAAATGATGCTGGCTCCATGCAGCCTGAGCCGGTGTCAACATTTGAGCAGATTAAAGCTGCTTATGAGGTGGGCTTCCTTCTTGCATGTGCAGCTCTTGAATTTGCATGCATACTTCAAACACTTCAGATAATGGTGGGTTCGGTTTTTGGCCCAGGTGCTGCGGGACAGCCATTTACGCGACATCCATGACAGAGAGCTGGCCCTGCACACCTACAGACAGCACATGAGTTTCCAGGATGAGTTGTCACTTGAGGAGATGGATTGCGTTGAGTGCGACGGTGAGTGGGGCATACTGCAAACTATGTCATAAGCGCCAGGTTTCAATGCATGCCCTCATTCTTGGATTGAGTGTCCTTTAGAAAGTCCTGAGACATGGTACTATGCTCGGTGCTGAATTATTGAACATGGAATGAAATTATTGAGTACAGTTCTGTCAAACAAATGGAAGCTCAAAGTGCACAGCGCAGAATTCCAAGGCCACAAACAGAGGGATGCTTCAACATAAACAGGTTGGAGGTGAAGATCGAAGAAAACAACATCACTTTTAAGATTTTGCAGTCACAACATTAATTACTTAAGTATAAGATGATCAATACTACAACAATTCTGAACCCTCCCACTCTCCCCTGCTTTCCCTGGGGTTGAGACCCCATCTTGTTAAGTTTTACAAAAATTTGAAGGGCCACGACGAATGTGTCTGTATTTATGGTGCAATATACTGTGCATGTATTAAATGGCTAAAGCATTCCAATGTATCCCAATACAGCTCAGAGCAGGGCACAAGCTTCTATTTTACAGATTGCATTTTCAAGCTAAGAAAGTCAAATTAATAAACGGCGTCCTTAAATCTCCTTAGCTGTCCTCTTGTAGGGAGGCTAAGTCACCCCTCCCCCCCATTCTTTTCCTGTCAGTGCGGGTCCATATACAGGTCACAGCAGTAATTGGGCATCAAATGTGCCCATAGAACGAAACAACAACTGCATAGGCAACGATTTATAGGCACTCCCTGCACCACTTCAGGATTTGAGAATTAGGGCAGAAGCATTGTAAATCCACTCCACCAAGGAAAAGAAGGGGAGGGTGAAGGTTTCACCTTCAGGAAGGCCACTGAAACCCTGATTTATGATTCCTTTTTCCACTTCTAGACTGCCCCAGACCGCATTTTCCCGTCCCCAAAACATCCTGTTGGTCCATGGATATGTTTTGTCCCGGTAGCTGAGCACTCTTAACAGTTCAGACAACAGGCCTCGAGCTCCAATGGGCTCTGCGCATGCAAGTTCAACTTCATGCCTCGTTCTTTTCGCTATGTCCACAAGCTTGCTGCCATTAACCATTAAGCATTTACGCGCCATTTCATACAAAATTACTTCTCACAGACAGATTCTGGAGCCGGGGTGCTCTTGGTAACCCTCCAGGTCCTCACTAATTTCCTTGTTCTTTAGCTTTGTGGTGGAGAGGGCTCACGGCTTCTAAAAGCCAATGAGCCATTGGTGCCAATTCATTGGTGGCAGCGCTTTGCAGTCTTAAAGATTTCACGAACCAGGCTGATGTCATAGGATTAGAAAATTAAGTCGGCATGCAGGAGGCACCAGAAAAGAGAGAAAGAGAAAAAGCTAGGCGACAAGCTAGTGGCCAGAAGTGTGCGTGAAGGGAAGGACCGGAATTCCCACCAGTATCCAAAAGTCCGACAAGAATCGACCCAGGACTTCATACGCTTTCTGGGCCACAATTCACCCTACTTGGCCTTAAATCCCGGAACTTCTCAGGGTGCCCGAGTTAAGGGAAGACGCGTGTCGATCCATGCAAAATTTATTCAGAGTCCTGAATTTAAGTGCTATCGATTGGTAAGAAAAGGGAAAAGGGAAGTATAACTACACCTCGACCAGGGGTCCCCAGAAATAAGATTGGATTGAGGATTCTGCATGGTTAAGCAGACGGTTCCTCCCCGAGAGCCATAAGGGGGGGGCTTGTGTGCATGGCATGGCGTCAGTGCTACACGCGCTCAGATGTAGGCTACGGGGGTAATGGATGCAAAGGTGCAGCAATGCAACCAGAAGTTCCAGGGTAGTGGCAACGCAAGATGCAAAGTTGTATGGTGAAGTTACTTTTACGGAACAAAACAAAAAAACTGAATCCTTTTCTTTATGAACTCCTTTCTTTTCATGAGCAGGCCAGCAGTCAGTCGTTTTGTCTGGAGGCCTTCTTTGCTTCTGTGAGCTGTAACCTGTATGGTGAATTTAGGAAAGCAGATTTTGAAGCCAGCTGTGGGTGCCTGGCAGGACATGCATGCATGAATGAGCGCCTGCATCTCAGTTGTTGCCCCATAACTCTGTGCCTATGTTCATTTCTGGGTGCAGTAAGCATGCAGTTGGTGGGGGATTTAAAGAGGAGCAGATTGGTACTCCTGGTGGGAGTCTGGGGTGTCCAGCCCAAGGTTCAAAAATACACAGCTTAGACTTAGTAATACAAGCTAATGTCCAAGGATTAGCCAAGTTTGTATCAGCATGCCTGAAATGCTGTGACTGAGTTATATATCTTTTGCACATGTTCCCCAAATTGGACTAGTTTGGTTACAGGCACCTTTTTTGCTGCAGCTAAGTTGCCCTTGAATGCAAGGACAGCTATGTAACCCTTTCCGTTCCACCCCAAAGTTTATGCGTGCCTTTCAAAAGAAAAACGGTAGACTCCTTCAGCATGCCTGAAATGCTGCGCCCAAGTTTTGATAATTTTGAACTTTATCTTCAAATTGGACTACCTTGGTTACAGGCACCTTTCTTGCTTCAGCTAAGCTGCCCTCTTAGGCAGGTATAGCCAAGGAACCCTTGACTTTCCTTTTGAGATAAGGTGTCTCTCTCTTAAGAGTCTTAAGTGAATGAACACAGATTTTTACCCTGCTCACGAGGTTGTCTATTCCTCTTCCTGGAAGCTGGATAGATCAATGACTTGTAGCCATGGACTTTTCTAAGTGTAACACCAACTTCATGTAAACCAGCGACATGTGCAATTGATTGAAATTAAGTACTGTGAAGACACGAGGCCTGGACAACAGTTAGAGGCGGCACAGCGGCAGCATACAGACCTCAGCAAACTCATTAGTGCTAAAGTTGTGACTCTCCACACTATCCTTCTGGGTGTTGGTGGGACCTGCTATACTGATCATACCTTGAACCAGTTTAAACAACTTGGACTGGACCACCAACGGGCCCATAAACTTGCTCAAAAACTCCATGCCCATTCGGTTCAGTATGCCCATAAGCTTGTTACCACTAGACGTGCTATGGAAAATGATGCTTCTCACAGCCAGGTTCTGGAGCCGGGTGCTTCCAGTAACCCTAAGATCCCCATTAGCTTTCTTCTTTGTAGCTTTGTGGTGGAGGAGGCTCACGGCTCTTCTGAGCCAATGTGTCTCCTTTTCCTTTATTGATGTAGGGAGAGTTTCCTCTGCCTACGTAGTTTTTCTTTTCTTTCTAGCACTTAAAAGTGTTTTCTTAACTGAAGGGTAGATGGTGCCATCTTCCCTCTTTGATTTGATGTTCTTCCTCTCCTTTGGTGCTTACCATCACTCAGCTGATTGCAACATCCCTTCCATGGAGATTATGCTTTTCTTTCCTACTTCCACCCACTTCAAACGTTCAAAAAAGTTTTGAAGAACATGGCAAGAAGAAGGATGTCTTGACCTGTGACAGCCAGCAAAACCAGCTGGTAGCATAGCTGCCTTGAAGGCAACCCCAAGCATTCTAGGGTGGAGTCAGGCTATGCTCTGCGACATCACCTCTGCTGCACCTCTGTAAATGATATGCAGGAGAGCACGCATTCCAGTACCCATGCCGCTGTGGGGACACCTACTGGCTCCTACAGAGCCACTTGGCAGCAGTGCAGTCATGCATCGCCGTCCCTTGTAGCACCTGCTCCAACCACATTCTAGTGTCTGTGCAGCAATCACCACCCTCACCGCCAACACATGAGGTCACACTGGGCTCGGCAGGCCCTCAATGATGGAGCGGCTTGCCGCGAGGGTTGCATTGTACACAACCTCTGCCTGCTTGATGATTCATGGTAAGCGACATCCCTCTTAAGGATCCCTGGGTTGAAGTTGCATATGATGGTACCTAGCGCCACACAATTGTAGAAGCTCTAGCAACTTGGTGTCAATCCCCACATTTTCTAAACTTGTGCAGGAGCTATTTGGAGGTTGCAATCCCTGTCCCCCTCCCCCTCCATCATTGACGTAACGCGCTGGACTGCACCTGCCCAATCTACCCTTCCCCTTCTGTGCACTCTGCGGATGGCTTGATGACCGGCTCAGTCATGGCAAGCTGGTTTTAGTCCCCCATTACACTCCAGGGAGTCCAGGCGTACCCTCGTTGCCTGCAAAGGTGAGCCACGTACAGAGCAGGGGAGCATCAGTCAGCTTTGTGGCGCTCTCTGTAGCAGTGCAGCTGTTTGTTGTGAAGCTATGCAGCCTCTTTGGTATGTCTTCTAAGCACCGAACTGAAATGTTTCAAGGCTCAGTTTTCAACCTGGAGTAATATAATTGTGAAAGGCAGGGTAGGGTAAGGTCAGCGCTTCTCTACAAGCAGAGCCCTACTTATGCTGCGTAGTAGGGCTGATTGTGAATCCCACCTTCTTTACTTTCAAAATTGTTGAACGGCGCGTGCCCAGTGATCCTCAGCTTATGGCCCAAATGCCTGTGTGTGTGTGTGTGTGTGTGTGTGTGTGTGTGTGTGTGTGTGTGTGTGTGTGTGTGTGTGTGTGTGTGTGTGTGTGTGTGTGTGTGTGTGTGTGCGTGCGCGCGCGTGCAAGAGAGGTCTCACCTCAGGCGGGGGGGGCAACATCTCACCTGTGGAGAGAAAAGGGGAAATGCAGTGTGTTAGTGATTGCCATTGCTGATTCTTTTGTGCTTGCAGGCAAATGGGCTGAGCTGTATATCATCACCAAGTATTAGTTGAGTGGCACCTACCACCGCGCCAGTCCATGAGGAACACCAGGGCCAAATAAGCCACCCCGAAGATGATGCTGATGCTGCCAGTTACAATGGCTGTGCCTTGGCCGGATTGCAAGATGAGGGGCTTGTCAGCCTCTTGTTGCTGCGAGTGCATCCACAGAGCGCATCAATGGATGCAGTGATGGATGCGATGCTTCAGGCAGCCACCTTGCACCACCTACCAGCAGCTGGAACTGCTCACACGCATCATCTCACCCACCTGGGCAGCTGTGGGAGGGGGAGGGGCCTGTGTTGGTTGCTGCTCTACTTTGGGTTGCTCCGTTTTAGGGGGTTCTTCAGAGGCGCGGCACTGCAGCAGGCGTGCAGACCTGCTGCTCCTGTGGATAATGCTTCGTGACGGAATAGCGGTAGTGGAAGCCAGGGTCGGCCTGGGAGAGACGCGAGGCAGCATTCTGTTTTGACACTGCAACATGGTTGAACTGACGTCAGATTCAGTTTACAACAATTAAATAACTCTTTGAACCCTTTGGTAAATCCTGTGTTAGTTGTGCCCAGTGACTGAGTTGTATTTCCAGGAAGGCAAGGCTGTTTTCGCAGATACGTGACAAAACAAAGCAGATACGCAAAACAGAGTTGAGCACAGAGGTGCAGGTGCGCTTCTGTGTTCCTGGAGTGTGTTCTCACGCATGTCCTTCACTAGCTCGAGGGGGCAGCCCCAGCAGGCCCAGTCCATCCAACCGCCAATGCTATATAGTGTACCAGGTTGTATCCCTGAGCCAATGGCAATACATGGATCCTCCCCTCGAACCCATCACAGAAGGTCAGTGCGCACAGCACAAGGTGCACAAGACGCGCAATCTCTCTGCTTTGCCAGGAACAGAGCCCTTTGACAAGCAGGGGCAATGCATGCCTGTTCGCAATGTGCATGTGTTCATGTTAAAAGGAATACAAGCCTCCTTAGCCGAGGACGTATGCTTGCAAGGGCAAAGAGGGTGCCCCTCCGTCTTCTGGTTACAGTCTACTGCACGGGAGGGCACCTGCAACTGCAAACAACATGGCTGCACACTTTAGTCGCATCACTCTGGATCCATGCTCCATGCATCCGTGCTTTCAATCCCTCACAGGGCTTATAGCGACACTTGGGCATTCCTGGGCCAACCCACATTCAGCCCCAACACCTTAACAGAGCAAGGGGTGAGTCCACAGCTATGGAAGTCTCAAGTACTTTAGCTTCCTTTGAAAGGGATTTCTGGCATTGCAAACATTTTGTAGCACCCTTTTGTGCCCTTCATGCTCATGTAGTCTTTGTTTTGTAGCCTACTCTATCACTGCCCTGCCTGTGTTAAGACCCTTACGCTTGTTAGCAGACCTCTGCAGAGAATGGATGTTTTGGTGGTATTCGTTGTTCATGGATAGTTAAATTTAGTTTACATGGGGTTTTGGCCTCCAGGTGGTTTGACTGCTCAGCCTGCTGGTCTCTGCCAGCTACACAAAAAAAGTATATGATCTCAGAGAGAAAGTAATACATCTGATTTAAGTCTTGCTTGAGAAAATCACGACCGCACTCATTGTTAACCTCAGAACAGTAAAAACCAGTAGGACTAAGGGAAACTCTCGTCTGTGGAGAAGTCTCAAAGAAGAGATGAGCGCTCTTGTTCCGAAGAGCACAAATACTACATAATCGCACAAGAAAAGGGCATGTTTCTCGTCTTGCAAATCTTGCAGATCACATTTATCACAGTGACCATTTACACCTGTCTGCCAATAAGCTCTTTCTACTCCCATTCTGTGGGTTCTCAGCCTACAACGAGAAATGTTTCGCTGCACATGTCTTCCCAAATCCAAGTTAAGAGATTCAGGGTCCTTAAGTAAGGCGCAGCCTCAACACTGACAAGATTCAAAGGAGAAGCAAACCAGCAATTATAAGTAACCCACTTATGATTGTGTTCATGGATAGTGCTTTCAGACATCAAATACTTACAGGCCTAGCAGCATCGTCCTGGTTTTGCAACAGCCAGCCATAATCAAGTCACCTAGTTCGTCTTCCTTTCCTCTGCAGCATGACCAAGGTGGCTTCCCCATTCCCATCCCGGAGCTGCAAGGCATGGAGATTGACCCAGAAGGCCAGCAGCAGCAACAACAGCAGCAGCAGCTCCAAATGCCCCCCTCTCTCAGCTGGCAGACCAACCCGGTACAGCTTCCTAACTTGCCCCTGCCCCCAAACACAACCAACAACGGCGGCAGGGCAACACAGCTGCCCCTGCCGACAACGCTGCGTGGCCTGAGGGAGGCAGGGCATCCTGCACTGCCCTTGCCGGAGCTGGCCTCACCTGTGGACATGGGAGGTCTGCCCAACCTGTCTATTCCGGAAGACTTTGGGCCAGGTGGGTAGGCAGCGTGTGTGCCCTCGCACACGCACGCACGCACGTGTGTGTGTGTGTGTGTGTATGTGCGCGCGCGCGTGCGTGCGTGTGTGTGTGTGTTTGTGTGTGTACGCTTGCACTGCCTCTTTGCTAGTAGGTGCTTTGCCCAGAGGCAAAGGTACCGGCAAACAACCCCTTTTTCCTATCAAACGAGTGTTGTTATTCAAAGCTCACCTTCTGCACACATGCTAATTCACACAAGTGGCTTAAGCTTTCAGAGTTCAAGGATGCAGACTAATCATCTTGCCAAGCCGTTTTCGCAAAGCATGGAGGAGATTATCACACGATGTTACCATGCAAAAAAGCAGTTTGAAGAATGCCTGCATGCCTATGGGCGTGTGGTGGGTGCTTTGCCCAGAAGCAAAAGCCGAAAGCCAGCAAAGGTGATATGAGTCCCTTATCTGGCAAACGAGCCATTGATGTGTCGTCCTGCATGCTCAGGGACGAACGGCAGGCTCCTGGAAGGCTTGGACCTGCCTGCTCCTCCTCCCCCACCCCGTTCCTTGAAGGGCGTGCAGCATGCCTCTTCTTCCTCCCAGGGTGGCATGACCACTAAGGCTGGCGGCCCAGCAACAAAGTTGCGAGTGCAGGTGCGCGATTGCTTTGCTTTGCCATTCTTCCTGTGTGCACCTTTTCAGCCTGCTTGCTTTGTATTGGGAATGGCCCATCATCTTGTTCCAGCTTAGAGGGGATGATAGCAATGGCAGGTGTTGGCTTCCTCTTTTGTCCCAACCTCCCCAGAATACTTGGAGGACTGGGTTCCAGGCTTCTTGTAGATCATCATCCCTGTTGTCCGTGGCAGCATGGACACCTGCGCCTTTCCTGCACTGAGCATGACTCACTCTTCTGCATGACACGCAGGCATACGCCTGCAAATAAGGCACCCGTAAATAAAGGCATGTTCTCCCTCCTGCACGGCAAATGGGCTTGTGCCGGCAGGAAAGTTTGCCTGAAGGCCCCTTGCTTCTGTCATCTGTAACGCCTGCAGAAAAATACATCTATGAAGCGGGCCAGCACTGGTGTGAACGGGAGGACAGACCAGGAGCTCATGATGCTTGACCCCAAAAATGTCAAGCGCATTCTCGCCAACCGGCAGGTAAGGTGTACATTCTGTGCCACCCTTGCTGTACTCTTCTAGGTTCTCACCCTGAAGGTCCATGCAAGGCCTTGAGCCACAGGCACAGGCCAAACACTGAAAATCACAGCAGTAAAAGATGTCTGACATATCTTGATAAGCCTCACTCACAGGCTGACCAAAAGATGGCATGTGCAGATGCTCTTCGCCTGTGGAGCGCGACCAGAACTATCTTGCATCTCTGCACAGGGTAATTGGAAATTGCAGATCAGGGGCTGAAGTCGATTTTGAAGAAGAGCTGAGGAAACTGCAAAATTCACCTTGTACCTTCATGCCCCTGATGTCTTGGTTATGCACACAGTTGGGTCATTCCTTAACCCCTGGTTTACCTCCAGTGATGGAATGTACCTCATTGTGCCCTTGGTTCAGCAGGGGGCTCGGGTACAAGGAAAATGAAGAAATCATGCATACTTGGTGGCATTGGGTGTGACGACATTGCTGCGTACGCTACTGAGCACCCTGACCACACAAGGAGCCATGTTCCTTTTTCCAATAACCACTGATTGATTGGGTGTTCCCTTGTTTTGAGCATGTCATTCCCCCCCCCAGCACACGCTGCTTATTTCTTCTTTACTTATCTATTCTAATATCTGGACAGAGCGCCGCTAAATCAAAGGAACGGCGAATCCAGCATGCAATTGAGCTTGAGCACAAGCTTGCTGCTGCACAAGAGGAGCTTGATCAAGTGTCAGTTCAGGTGTGGCTTATGAGCGCTTGAGTGCCTTGATGAACTGACATGGGTATTGGGCGCTACAATGCGCGAACCTGCTGTTTCACTTACACAAGAAAGGAAGCAATTTTGGACAGTGAGGGTTTTTGACAAGTGGAGACAATTGTTGCAGCCCCAACGTGAGCTCTTGCTTGAGCTTATTTGGCTAAAAATGTTTCCAGTCATTGCATACGTGTCTCTGCTACCAGTACAGCACAAGATCCATCTGCTATGCATGATCGGCATTGGGGTGCTTAGATGAGAGTCTGAACAACACCTTTCTCTTTGTTTTCTCAGGCGGAGGAGTTGAGTCTGGACAATTCCACACTCACCCAATACAATGATGAGCTCTCGGCCACGGTGGGTGTGCTGCTTTTTGCTTGGATGCAAAGTCATTGGATTACAAGTGCATAGTTGCAAAGTCATTGGTGCACTTGTTGTCACTGTAATCTTCAAGAAGTCGAGCATACTGGTGCCTTATCAGTGCAAAGATGCCAGTCTAAGCTTGATTTAACTGTGATTGCAAGTGGGCGATTCAATTTGTGCTGGGTAATTATGGGTAATTATTAAGATTATGGAGTCCACACAACATGCAATTTATGACACCTGTCACTGCCATGCTTTTTGGTCAGTGTCACTGCTATGCTCATGGTCCGTTTCATGGATGTTGTAATGGCTTTAGCCATTGGTTAAGAGTCACTTGTGTCCAAGGTTGCCATTTGGCAACAGGGCTCCTAAGGTCATACAAAGGTGCAGGTATTGGCACTCTATGTTCCTCTGTCAAAGTCAAGAGGCCTGCCCAGGAGGCATTGCCCCCCCATTTCCACGCTCGTCTTTCACAGTTTCCAATGGAAGTATGCACCAGAGGCAGTAGTTTCTTAAGTCATCCTCAGGATGATTCAGGACTTTCGACAGCAGTGTCTTTGACGGTCATCATCATTGACTGGGGTACAACATGGCCAAGTAATATTAGGTAATACGTAATATTGTGTTTCTCTAGACAGAAGGATACGTTTCCTTTGTGAAATACACCCTCGAAGCCCAGCTTCGACCTCCTGATCCAAACTTGGGGGCAAAAATGACAGCAAGCTGGAACACAGTATGGATCTGCAAAGATACGACAAATACAGGTCAAGCTTTTGAGGTGCAGGTGGGAGGGCCATCCCTGCTTTGAAAGCAGGCGCACTCATCAGATTTCTGCGAGCCACCTGCTTAAGCACACATTTAAGGCAATCAAAACAGGGTTTGACACTGTCATTGCCTTTGACACTGTCATTGCTGCTCCAGAGCTGCGTTTGGTCCAGCAGTGCTCTTGCTTTGCAAAGGGAGCAATTGGGTTTCCACAGATGGGCGCTGTGTGTGTTTGTGTGGGGTGTGTGTGTGCGCGCAATAATGCATACATGTGTGCATGCCTTTACACGTGGATGCACGCGTGCAAATTCGTGCAAGCACACAAATGTGTGTGTACGTGTGTGTGTGTGCGCGTGCATGCACGTACATGCTTGTTTGTGCTGGTCTTTAACTTGAGACTATCCTTGCAGTGACATCCTTTAGACCCAAAACCCCACCATACCAACCCTCTCGTCAAAATACTAGCTGGAAAATATATTATATACAGGGTTGGGTCATACGTGAAACGCGTATTTTAAGTATCGTTAAAAATGACGTTTAAACGCATATCTTAGAAATAGCTGTTTGCCAAACGTGAAAAACGTTTGTCAGGAGTGCCTCGCAGGCCCCTCCCGGGCCTCTTTCAAGTTTCATTGCTTCTTTTCAACGATTCCAGCAAGTTGTGCCCCAGATTCTACTCTGCATTGTTCTCATTGTCCGTGAACCAGTCTTCCCCACTGCTGGACCCCTCCTGCCCCATCTCCTCCTCCTCCTCTACAGCCATCCAAGCCTGCCCCAGCTGCTGCAGGTCCTGGGTGCGCTTGAGCAGGCGCAAGTTGCTGTACAGCTACACCAGGAGCCTTCCTTCCTGCGTGCTGGAGCATTTGTGATGGCATCATGATGGCATCAGCTCTTTGTGAGGCTGAAAGGCCTCAAGCAAGCCCCCTGCAAGCTCCCTCAAGACCCATGGGTAGACTCTTCGACTTGTTCATCATGCTGGCATCATTGATGTGGCCTTGGGGTGGAAGAGTGGGTTGCTGGGGTGTGTTTGGGTGCCTCCAAGGGGGTCTCTCCCACCCGAGACCCTTCCTCCCAAAAATGGCCCTCTAAATACGCGTCTATACGCGACGTACGCGTATTTATGACTTTTAAACGCGCACGGCTCCCCCCAAACCCACGTATGACCCAACCCTGATTATATAACAAGTGATACGTAATTGAATACGTAATACATTTACTTGCTAAGTTACGATACATGTTGTACCCTGTCAGTGGCAGTAGGCGGATTCTTGTCGCCTGCTCCTCAGCCCAATAGCATGAGGCTCTGATGTTCAGGTGTCCTCTGAGCAAGTCTGTTCACAATTACAACAAGTCAGTGCCATCTCGCAAGGTACGAGTTCTCTTCTCGGTGCTTGCTTGGTGGACTGCACAGGTCCCTCAGCTGCAAACGCAAGTCCAGCAGCTGACCAACACTTCTAAGCGCCTGGTGGAGGAGATACTGCAGGCGCAACGCGTGCTCGGCCTGCCCCTCAATGTACCAGATGCAGCCATACCCGAGGACAATGGGGAGGTGCTGCCTCTGCCTAGCTTGTTGCAGCCATTGGGGTCCTGAGTCTTCACCGCCAAGCACTGGTCAGGTTGTAGCATTTGCCTCTGTACGCTGATCCTGCGCTCTAATAAATTGGGAAATAAGTCTGGAAGGGGGCTTGAAGTCGTTGGTTGCAAATATGCAGCTTGTCCAGCAAATATGCTTGCCTACAATGCAATTACTACATTATTCTGGTATAAAGCCTTAACAAGAACAATGGTGTCATGTAATGATCATGTATGAGCAGCCAGGTTTATTTCAAGTGCAGCAAGCTGTAGCAGCAGCAGCAGCAGCATGGGGTATGAGCTCAGGCTAGCAGGCCTTGACTGCTGGAGTCTATCTGCTTCTGTAATCTTTAATCTGTTTCTGTCATCAGTATTCTGTATTCTGGCCCTGTGGCGGGCTCTGTGATGTGAAGCATGCACATGGCATTGGTGGAAAGGTGCATGCAGAAAATTGTTTGTCTTAAGGGGTGGGTCCCACCAGGCCTAATCTGTGTCTTTTGTGTTATGTTTCTTTGATATTTTTGAGCGCTTAGTCAGACTGAGGGCTTTTTGCTAGGCACGGCTCTCTTCCTTCGGCTGGCAAGCTTTGTGCCTGACTTTGCTTCTGACTGTGAGTCTGGAGGTCCATCTTTCACTGAAAGTTTTGATTTTCATTTCTACATCTTGTTCCTGGACTTTCTTCTCTGCTCTCAAACGACCTTCTCCCCAGTCTGACGGTGAAGTGGATCACCTTAGCTCGTTCCAAGATCCCTTCTTTTTCTCCGTTAATGTGGGGAAGTGTGTATTTGCCAAAGGAAAGGAAAGGAAAGGAAAGGGAACTTCAGAAATTTCCTTTGAAAGGTATGGTTACATAGCTGTACCTGCCTAGCAACAGTAAGCGGCTGACTTACCATCAATGGTGCGCTCTCCCTGTCAGAAATGCACATGCCATTCACCCACCTTATACAATGCCTAAATACATGTACTTGGATCTTCCCCATCATGTCATTCGCAACACTGCCAGATTCAGGCTGCGGGTACACGCTCTCCGAGTTGAACGGGCTACTTGGTCCAATAGTACTTCTCCGGTCTGTGATATCTGTGATTCTGATGACATACAAGATGAAAAACATGTGTTGTTCAGATGCTCCAATCCCCAGGTCTGCTCTCTCCGTCAAAAGTATGCCTCACTTTTTGAGCACAACTTCTCTTTCCTACACCTCCACATCTCCCACAGGATGTCCTGTCTAGACACCATTCACCATGTGAATTCCCAGGATATCAATACTTTTCTAAACCAGGATAACAACAAACTTCCTTTTTTTCTTCATGACCTCATGTGTATTTATGAACAAGCTAGCAAACGTCTTGACTGAGGCCTTTTTTCCCTTGTAACCCCTTGTAACCCCTTGTAACCCCCCTTGTACCTGCCTACGAGGGCAGCTAAGCTGAAGCATAAAAAGAGATGCCTGCAACCAAACCAGACCTAAGCTTGAAATAAAACAGGAAAGCTTGAAGTCAAACTGTTTCTGCATTGCTTGAAAAAAGAAAGATGTATAGGAGGTGTAGAAGTTGCTCAGATGTTCCTCAAATAATCATGCCACATTCATGTACAGCTCCATGCTTGCCAGGATAGCAATGAGGTACCGTTTTTGCCAAAGCAACTTATTTTTTCTGGTGCTGCAAGAGAATGCCAGGTTTGGAAGAAAACTTTTGAACCATGAAATTAAATGTTCAACCACTGATCACGACCTTATGCTTTGGGTCATGTATGACTTGGGCTTCCCTACAATGGTTACAATGGGGGGTGACCTTCAGCCAGGTTGTTTGGCTGATCAGCTTGTGGCTGGTCTCTGCCAGCCAAAAATAAATCCATAAGCTCAGACACAAAAAAGAAAAGCTTCCCTACTGATGAAATTGACACAGTCATAAACCTCTATGAAAATGCCACCACTAAGTCAGGCTAACCTCGGGAGGAAGCACCAGACAAATTCCTGTTGATTTAGATTTAGATTTACACAGGGGGACCTTCAGCCAGAGTGTTCGGCTAATCGGCCTGTGACTGGTCCTCGCCAGTCAACATAACGTCCAAAAGCTCAGAAATAAACAAATAAAGCTTGTTGTTGTGTTGCAAGAGGAAATCATGCATAGCCTGGACACGCACTTGTAAGTAGGGTTGCTCCATTGAAAAGTCACTAGAGAAGCAGTTTAACAGGTAAGCGTACTTTCTTCTCAAAGCACAAACATCTGCGTCTCTGCATATCAAAAGGGCATGAACTTCATCCTGAATCTCATTACGAGAACAGCAATCACACAAGAGAGCGTTCCGAGTATCCAAGCCGCTGTCTCCACCTTCAGTGTGTGTGCCCTAAGTCTGAAACGGCTAACATTCATCATGACACGTGGAGACAAATCCAAATGCATGTGCCTTGGTAAACGGGCGGGGGCACGCACATTGTGATCAAAAAGCACTGCCAAAAAAGACTGATAAGTTGCCAGTTTGCAATAAGTGTCCCGTGGGTTCATTCCCTCAACATCTCTCCACACTGCCCGCAACCTGTGCCTGAGGTCATCAGTAAACTCTTGAAGAGGAATAGGAGTGCCCTGCCGCACCGCTTGCACAAAGGACTTTGAGTGCGTGCTAAAATTATAAACACCATGCACTCATTATACTTACAGGGTTCTTCTGGCAGGGGCGTCACTGGGGGCGAGGCAGTTCATAGCAGGAGGAGGAGAGTCTACGCCCGCAGGCACATGGCTGACAGCAACCCGCCTGACCCTCATTAGTTATTCCCCATCGGTTCATAGCTTGTTTTAGGCTGGGCCTGTGAACCTCATCGGTAAAACCCTGGCTAGCTTGCTAGTTAGGGGTCCTTTCCTTAATGCACGCAGCTAGACGGCAGCTGGACATGGCTTGCGTAGTCATTTCTTTTTTTTCGTAGTTCCTAGTATGTAGTTCGCCCCTTTTGAAAAGACTCATCTCAACTCTCGTCACCAAGATCAGGCAAGGGCTACTGCTAGTAACCCTCCTGATCCCCATTGACTTCTTTCTTTTTTCTCTCTTGGTGAAGGGGATACAAGGTGCCTCGGCCCTCGGTATCCTCTTTTCCTTATTGATGTGGGGAGTGCCTCCACTGCCGGCGCATTTTTTCTTTTGTTTCTCCAGACCTCCAACATCAAGCAGAGCCAAGCACAGTCAACCTGCTAAGGAAAGGCTTGCTTAGCCTGCTGGGAACCAGAGATGCACTGCTAGCAGCTGCTGACCACAAGCAGAGGCCTGAGGAACAAGAAAAGAAAAGAAAAGAAAAGAAAAGAAAAACTACGTAGGCAGAGGAAGCTCTTCCTACATCAATTAAGGAAAAGGGGACACATTGGCTCAGAAGAGCCTTGAATTCCCTCCACCACGAAGCTACAAAAAGAAGATTCTAACGGGGGTCTGGAGGGTTATTGGAAGCACCCGGCTCCATAACCTGGCTGCGAGGAGTATTCTCGTTTTCAAGAGCACGCCTAGTGGTAACAAGTCTGTTGGCATACATGACAGAATGGGCATGAAGTTTGCGAGCAAGTTTATTGGCGCGTTGGTAGTCAAGTCCCAGTTGTTTAAACTGATTAAGGGTGTGCTCAGTGTAGCAGGTCCCACCAACACCCAAAAGGATGGTGTGGAGAGTCACAACTTTTGCATTAATGAGTTTGCAGAGGTCTGCATGCTGCCGCTGTGCCGCCTCCAACTGCTGTTCAGGCCTCGTGTCTTCACAGTACTTGATTTCGATCAAGTGCACATGCCGCTGGTTTACATTCATTTGGTGGGGTTGCCTCACACGGTTGGCTGTTGTGGCCCTCAGTGTGGGTTTGTGTCTGCTGCGTAACACATGATGGTGTGAGCAGGAGGTAGAAGGAGAAGAAGTGGGTTTGGCTTTATAGGGAGCAATCAGTATAGCATCAGGACGGCTGGAGGTGAATCTAGATCTCTTAGAACAATGTCTTGGAAAGAGGTCAGGGGGTATATTAGAGGAACGTTCCTGTTAACAGCCCTTTGAACTCCATGTGCTGTACTTGTGCATGCCAAGCTCGGCCCCCAGACCACAAGCTCAACCCTTCACTCACCTTATATCACCCATGCCTCCGCTTGATGCACAAGGCCCCTCTTCATTGGAGCTTACACCACTCCACCCCTTATGCTGCTTTTTCAAGGGAAATACTGGAAAGTCTATGGACTGCACACCTCATCAATGTTAGATGTAAAATTAGTTGTCCAAGTTTTGCTCGGCAGTGAGCTGCCTTTGGGCATGGCTTTCCTTAGTTGCCAGGCTGACTGTGCTTGACTCTGCTTGCTGTTGAAGGTCTGGAAGTCCAGTCATTCAGCTATCACCCTACTCTCTTTCTTGTTGCTGGGCCTGACTTCTTTCTCTGCCTGCAGTACTTCTCTCAGTCTGAACCTTGTGGTGGAGAGGTCATACGGTCTGTGCACCAATGTGGCCCTTCCTTATTTGATGTAGGGAGTGTTTTCACTACCTACATAGTTTTTATTTTGCCTTTGCTTTGTCCCAATGAAAGAGTGCCAAGGACAAATTCCCGGTATCTGTTAAGAAGTAGAGGGGGGCGCAGGGGGAGCAAGGAACACTCAGCGCCAGCCACAGCCACTCCACCTGCTTCCAAGGCTCGTCACCATAGCCAGCTCTTTCCAAAACAGAGACACATCCATCTTGTGGAGGCCATATACTGCAGAGACACCAGGCCCAAGGATCAGCTCGAGGCCTCCATGCAGCAGCACCATGACATCTGTTGCGATCTTTCAAGGGCCTCAGCTCAAGTCATCTTCCATACCAATTTGTTAGGTGTGGGCAGGATTATCTACACCCCTCACACTTTGAAGCCCCTTAAGAGTTATGTCTTGACTCTCATAAAGCCACCAAGCTTGCTCTGAAGCTTCATGCTGATTCTGTCCAGTACGTATAAACTTGCTAGCACCGGATGCGCTCTTGAGAAGACTTCTTTTAACTTTCATCACCGAGACTAGGCAATCGGCACTGCTAGTGACCCTCTTGATCCCCAGTGGCCTCTTCCTTTTTTCTCTTGGTGAAGGGGACCACGTGAGTACACGGTTACTTGACCCTAGGTACCCTCTATTCCTTGGATTTTTTGTTTAACGTGCCCAAGGAGATAGCGATGTCCCATAAGGGTCTCTGCAAAGAATAGTCAAGGCCCAATAAAGTCTGAAAAAGCTAGACTGGCAAAGACGTGGCGAATGACTAGCACTAAGTGTTGGGGCTCCTAGAAGGTTTGAAGGCAGAGAAGACACCAAGGAAAGCAAGGAAGGCTAAACTGGCAAAGGCAAAGTTTGTGTGCAACATGAGGAGCTGGGGTTCCTAGCAAGTTCAAGAAGCAGGTTCCTAAACAACCACGAAAGAGCAAGGATCAAAGCAACCTCAGGCGCGGACTCTAAGAAGCAAGTAACTGCTACGGTCCGTAGCAAAGAGCGAGTGGTCCCAAGAAATCAAGTTGGTCAAGGGGGGCTGCCGCTGGCAAGCTATGAAATTCTGGAGCCCCTCACAGATGAGGCCTAGGGTCTGAACCTTCAAGATACTGGGCCCCCGACTAAGGCGGAACGCTCTGAACTTGAACATGGAGTTGACGGCACAAAGACAGAGAGACCATTAGACATGCGCATTGATACTATGGCAGGGGGGAATAAGAAGTCACACATGCACGGGGAGGACAGAGACGGCTTCAGGCAAGTTCCTCACTAAAACGTCTTTGACAGCTTGGGCGTAAGGGCACGTCCCAAAGATATGCTCCCGTGCTGGAGCACCCGCACGGTGGAGCTGGCTGCAACTGCAGTATGACACCCACCCACAAACACAGGCTGAGCCTCTGGCCAAGGCGTTGTCATGGACCCTCGCTCCAGGGACCCCATGCGAGAGCAGGCGCCTTAGCTCATGTGGGGAGTGTTTTCACTGCCTGCGTAATTTTTCTTTTCTTTCATGGAGTCTTTAACTCCATTTCTTTTGTAATTGCGTTACGTGTGGATCAAGACCAGAAGGTTATATCAGGCCCAATATGTGCTCTGTTTCCTTAAACTGGATTAGCGAGGGTCACCTCTGCCTTCCTAGATTTTCTTTTCATCGTTGAAGCATGATCAGTACAGAGAAGTGTGGCATGCACCTACGGCAGGTGGCAAATGTAAAGGGATGCTCACCCCAGAGCGCATTGATATCCTCCATAATGCATTGCCGAGCACAGTTGAATACATGACAAGATCCAGCCTCCACCTCAAAGCTTTGCCTCTAAGCTTCCGGGCCTCTTCTCACGCTCTATCGTAAACAGCAGCAAACAGCAGAGTAAAAAAAATATGACTCCTACATGCACATCCTACCTGATCAAATCCACTCAGCCATCAAGAAGTGGGCACTAGTGACCCAGATAAAAATGGCCTCACCCCTAGAACACAACCCCAATTACCTCTTCTACCGGAGCGAACTCCCTCGAGACAGAACTTTTAAGGATCTTTACAGGATCTCCAAATTTGGAGAGCCACAACTCCTTTGTCGTCCAAATTATCAGGCTTCTTGCCATGCCATCCCATCTAAGACAACCATATAATACACCTCACCCTAAAACATGCTGTTTGCAATAATACAAATTGATGCCACAGCGACTTTCACGTTCTTACCAAGCCGGGGAGGCCAAATGAGCACCAATCCGCACTTCAAACTCAATGCCTACCCTCAACAACCATAAGCTCAAGAGCTCAGCACCCCCCCAACCCTGCTCCTTCCTCCTTCTGGGTCAGCACAGAAATTATGCTCCCCTGCCACTATTGGAGCCTCCAAACTATCGCTGTACTGCTGCAGCAGCAAGAATCCGCTTGAATGAGAACAACCCAGCTGGCCTGACAATACCTCTTGCTACTCACTGCGTCTAGCCCAAACCTAGCCCAAAAAGTCCTGGAACTGGAGAGAGTGGGCGTACACAGATGGCAAGCGATATATCGAAACGTGTCAAAAACATCAGGTTCCCAGAGTGCATAACAAATCGTTTTTAAACTTTTCACTAGTTAGGTTTCATTAACGTCGGGGGGGATCTGTGCTTGCATAATTCAGTTGCAGTTGCAGACATGTACAGTCGACTGTCCTCCCTCCCTGCTGACCCAAGGCGCCCAGACCTCGCTAGGCCTTGGTGAGGACACACACGCACACGCACACGCGCGCGCGCACGCACGCACACACACACACACACACACACACACACACACACACACACACACACACACACACACACACGCACACACGCACACACGCACACACGCACACACGCACACACGCACACACGCACACGCGCACACGCGCACACGCACGCACGCACGCACGCACGCACGCACGCACGCACACACGCACACACGCACACACGCACACACGCATACGCACGCGCGCACGCGCACGCGCACGCATGTACACACGCGAGCACACACACACACACGCACACACACACACACGCATGCGCACGCACGTACACACACGTATTTGCATACACAGACACATAGATTTCATACCGTATGTGTGTAATGCGTATCTAAAAGCCTTATCTGTGAAGGGTTTGGAGTAAGCACTCTGCAGAAACGAAGAAGGTTAATGCATGTACACAATGTACGCAAGACATCTACATCATCACCAGCTCAACTTGTCCCTCACATGCGCACTTTAGCACACATGTTGCTTTGGAATTTGAGTTACAAATTTGCTCGCGCGCACAGATTGACACGCAAGCACACATCAACCCACACACACCCTTCACAATTCATAAGCGCATCACACGCGCATGTGGCAAGAGCTCAGCACTGAAACCCCATTTTTATGGACCCTTCCAGGGATAGGGAGGCCAGCAAAGCAGAAGCAGAGAAGGCAGGCAAAGTAGAGTTCACCAAGGAGATCATTATGCTGCTGGCCACGGCATTGGCCTTTGCTGCCTTCTTCATGAAGGTGGGTGCTGTAAATTTTAAGCTGTGTGGCAGCAGCTTCTCCCCCTGAGTTTCCCTCAGCCAGGTCTCGTCGTCATGTTTCATGACCAAGCACTCAGCTGCTTTTTTTGCTTCCTTTCTTGTATTAGCCTTGGAAGGTGAAACTTCAGGCGGCCTCACGCCCCTTGCTTGATAGGAATGTCAGTCCAGAGGTTGTACCGCTATGCCATTTGAGCAGCCAGAAAAATGCCCCTAGGTGCCAGGCCAGAACCATCGCCTTTCAGCTGTCATGTTTATAGCCACAGGCGATCCACCAAACTCTGTTCAAGCCTCACTTTCGCATGCTGCCCCTTTGTTTTTGCTTGCAGCTGCGTTGGTGTGGATGGTGAGTGCAAAAGCATCAACAGCCTGCCACATATAGTTCAGAAAAAGGAGCATTGGACAGAGGTGGCATGGAAGGTTTGGAATTCATGCTTCGGTGGTATGAAAATCCATCCACTGAAGGCATGCCATAAAGCTATACCTGGGTGCAAAATTAGTGCGCTTGTCTATTTTGAGGAAATCTCATGTTATGCATGCGCGAGGGTGCATAGCAACCACCTCTTTTGTGCCTGTGCCGCTTTACATGCAAATGCCTTGTGGATATGATCTGAAAGGCAATGTCTATGAATACACAAACTTAAGAAAATGGTGGCATCAACTAAAAAAACACAGGTGGTGGGAATTAGTTTCATCAATGGCCGCTAAAAAAAAACACCAATTGAAATGTCTTCTGGCATATGCCTCCAGGGGACTGTTATGCCACAAGACACCTCCTATCCCTGCATCATGACATTTTGTAGATTTCTAAACCAGGGATGGATTATTCTTGAATAAGCTTCCCGCGTGTAAATACGTGGAAATGAATACGCACATCTATGTGTATATACATGTATATATGTGATATATGTATACACGCATGAATACGCAATATACTAGAACAGGAAGAACCAACACATGTACTTTCACACATATGTGTAGAATGAATAAACAACCTACTGGATTTCATAACGTTAACTGTAACGACAGGTGGCGGGTATTAACTTCATCGTTGAGCACTCAGAAGAATCACTCGTTAAAATGTTTTCTGGCATGCCTCTAGCGGACTGTTGTACCACAAAACACTCTCTATGCTTGCATCATGACGTTGTTTAGAATTCAAACCACTCTTTGAAACTCAGAATCCCAGAAAACTCGTGTCAATCAAGTGAGAAACGAGAAACTTGACGGCTCTGCAATCGCCGTGGAGGAAAGTGTCAACGCGCAAAAAATAAATAACGCTTTTGTCCCTGCGCGTTGGTTGCATGCTTATTGATAAGTTGCTTCTTTCCAAGATGTATATTTATGCGCAGTTGTTGCAAATAGCGTGTTTTGTTTTGGGACTGCTGTGTGGAGCAGGAGTGGTCAGAAGCGTTCCTTGTCCCCTCCTTCAGCAAGCCGTCCCCTTTCACCAGCCTTTCCTGCAGCAGCACCCTTCAGCAACAGGGGCAAGCTTGCAAGAGCAGGGTCAACTTGCTGCGGCCATGCAAGCATGCAGCAGTACTAGTGCACTTGAAGTAATGGTTGCAGGCATGCTCACCAGGCAGCCCCAGGTCACTGTGTGTACTTTAGTTGGAATTCCAAATCATATCCCTTTGTTGGAACCTGGGCCTTAGGCCCAAAGGGTCCATTAGGAGCCAGCGGAGTTCTTGGTGTGGAATTTGGCTACAAGGAAGACTTGAGCAGACGACGCCCAATCGACTTTTATCATCGTAAAAATTTGTTCGGAATCCGGAATCCGTGGTCCCAAACCATCGTAAGCCACCCCAGCTCATAAAAACCGGATGAAACAGTTGCGTTTTTCGCGGAGGCTCCAATTCGCACGCTTTCGTAAGGACCTGCGGAGCGATCTACGTCTGGAGCGGAGGTGCGAAAGGGCGAGCTGGACCATAAGGACCCGGTGAAGGGATTGAGTAATTTCGTTTGCATTCATTCATGAGCACTTGCTCTGCCGCAGATTGATCTGCGGGCTCCAGGAGCGCGTTTGGAGCAAATTATGCGGAAGTGGTGTCAGGAGCCTCGGGCACCGTTTTGCTCAGCGCAAAATGCTGAACAAGAATATCGTATTTATATAATCAGCCGTGAGCATTTGGTGCTCCAGGAAATGCCAGCAGCAGTAAGGGCCCAGGTTCCCGGCGTAGCGCCTGAGCGAAGCATGTATTTGAGTTTTGTTAACAGAGCCTTTATGCAATCTGCGCTTTCCGTGGTCGCAAATGGCCCCTCCCCTGTTTTGGAAAAAGGAATTTTATGGTATCATGATTCCTTTCCAAGACCATGCAACACAACCATGCCATTGGTAATTAGGGGTCGGCGTTCAGTATATAACGTTATATAACGGTATATAACGTTATACACAAAATCCTTATAACCAGTGCCAAAATCGCGATTGGCGATTTTCTGGCCTTGCAGGGTACGAGTCTTTATTGTTTTAACTTCGGTTTGCTCTCGTGAGCACTTCAAATGAGAAGCAGAAATGGATGGTGCTCGGTGATGATGGGAAGCAGAAGCACGTGGGGGGGGCTCTTAAGCCCCATGACCTCTTGGCCAAGCTCAAGAAGGGAAGCCATCCCTGGGACGGCAAGCTTTACCCTGTGATAAGGGAGGATTATGGTGGGGTGTGTGTGCTGGAATGCAAGGAATGCAAGCAGCCTCTCAGCGCTAACAACCCTTCCAAGTCCTACAAGGACCTCAAATGCAAGCCCCAGAACTTGGCAAAAGCAGCAGCAATGAAAGCCAGCCCACCAGAAAGCCCCACAACCAGAGGCGCTGTGCGCTGCGCGTGAGAGGGAGAGGAGAGCCTGCCTCAGTCCTTGGACAGCAGCATGACACCACCCAAGAGGGCCAAGGAGAGTGGATTGGACAACTTTGTTGTGCGCCCAGTCCAAGAAGAGCAGGTGCACCGCATGCTTGCCATCCACATCATCAAGGAAGAGGTCCCTTTCATCAAGATGGAATGCCCAGCTCTGCGCAAGGGTCTTGAAGCGAAGGGATTACCAGGCCAGCAAGCACAGCCTCCAGATCTTGACTGCAGACAGGCCCTCCTTTTTGCGCAATGTTTGGTCAGCCAAAGCCAGCTCACAGTTTCCTCTGCTCACTCACGCAGCCCAAAAGCTGCTATCAGAACATGCCACCACAGCAGCTGCTGAGCGCAACTGGTCGGCGTGGGCACGCACATACACAGCTTGCGCAACACGCTGAGCAGAGAAACAGCAGAAAGGCTTGTGTACACTAAGACAAACATGCCTGCCAGCTGGTACAATTAGGCAGCTCCTCCTCAGCAGCAGATTGGAATAGGCAACACCTCAGCAGCAGCAGATTGGATTAGGCAGCACCTCAGCAGCAGCAGATTTAATGCAGCTAAGGAGAGCCTTGAACTTGGCAACTAGAAGCAAGAGAGGCAGTGCATTCTCTGTTTGCCCTAGACAGGGTATATAACGTTATTTGAAGAGTTTACAACCTAGGAAATGTTCAACTTTTATTTTTTTTGGACCCACCTTTTGGGAATATCTGTTTACAAGGGTAATACACCTACCTTGAAATTTTGGGGTCAGATGTCTGATCCCTTGGGGTAGATCTGCAATCCTATAACGTTATATCTATAACCATTTACGGTATATTTGGTTATATAACGTTATATACTTATATTTTTTACAAGATATACGGTATGCGCCGACCCCTATTGGTAATGAATTGCGGATCTATAGCCACGAACCGCTATATCACATGATGTGTTTTAGCAATTCAGGAAATTCTATAGCAAAGCCCCATTCATGGGGCGTGAGCCCCTCGGTTTGCCGGTTTCCCGGTAAAGTTTACACCTGGCTACCCTAGCCCTCCCAGCCCACCCCCTGCCCTGAAACTTGACGTGCAGGCCAAGCAAACTTCTTCAGCCAGCCCTGTGCTGTCAGGGGGGCAGATGGGGCCCTGGACAAAGTGCTCTGGAATGAGCGTGGAATGGGTTTGGGCAGAAGATGGCCAGCGTGGCTCACCCAGCCCACCTCCCGCCCTGACGCTTGGCGTGCAATCCAAGCAAGCTTATTTATCGGGTAATTTGTGATCGGGTGGCGGGTCAACGCAGGGGGCGATGCTGGGCCATGTTGACGAGTACAAATTTGGTAGCCGCGGAGAAGCTGACCTCAATTGCTCTTGCTCAGTGTTGAGCTTCTACGCTCAAATTTCAGTTGCGTCAAATTGCAAGTAATATACATATGGCGAGGCAAGCAGTTGATGCCTTCCGCTCAGCATTTATTCAGCGCAGCATGTGGAGGAGCGGGCTCACAGTTCAGAAATTGGTGCAGGTGCTGCTGCTGACTGCGCACAGCAATGCATGCAGCAATGCACGCAGCAATGCTGTGCTGATGATGCATTCCTGCTTGCGTGTGCATCATGGCATGCTCCAGTGCTGCCATAGAGCCTTCGCCAATTTTTCAGCGTTGCTTGCGACGCTTCCCTCACTTGTTATTATGCAACAGCGGTGGGTCATTTGCGAGTTTAAGTTACCGTTCCTGTATATACGTGTAAGATCCAAATTGTCACATAAGTTCACAGGTTCAATGGGCCATTTTTGGGATGGGGGATATGTATAGGTGGGAGAGACCTTGGGCGGGTCTTCACTACCCCCTAACTTAGGCTCCGGTCACACCGGGCCAAGTTGGAGTCGAAGTTAAGTAACTTTACCAAAACATTTAAAGCAGCTTTTGGTGTTTGCAGCTTACTGGGCAATAAAGCAAGCCCGCAGGGCTTCATTTTGTTCACAAAAAGTTAATTTGAGTGAATTTCTATCCAATTTCAAGTAGAAATCGTGGACCCAGCTTGGACTTGGTCTTGAAGGTCTGTCACACCGGGAAATTTACTCCGCGGTCAAGTCAAGCCAGCGAAAGGTCAAAAAGGTTGCTGTACACTAACTTTTGGAGCACAGTCATGTACAAACGACTCAAACCAGCGAGAGGCCTGGCCTCTGTGCAACGTCTCTGCCCTTTGCTTCAGCCCTTCATGGGTCAACACCTCCACTGCCAGCTTTTCCATTCTGAAAGAGAAAAAAAGTAAAGACACAAGACCAGGCGTGCAGACCTGTCTGGGGGCATGTCAGTGTTGCTTGCATGCAAAACCACTCCCTTCCAACCCAGCATGCATGCTTTCCCCCTTCCACCATGCTCGTTCTTGCTAGCCAATGCCATGTTGTCACTGCTGCTGCACAGAGGTGAGCCGGATGTTGCTGGTCAAACCCTTTAGGATGACATACAACAATCGGGAATGGTCAAACCCTTTAGAGGGGGTTCCCCCACGCGCACGCTGCCATTTCCTGCTGCTGCTTGCCTCCCCTGCTGCTGCATGCAAGCAGGCAAGCCTGCCCAAGGCTTGTAGCTTGCCGTTGATGAACTGCTGCAGTGCAATCCTGCTCCATCTCCCTCCGTAGCTCCCTCTGCAGCTCCCAGAGAGGGAGCATGTCCTTCAATGCGATGCGTCCGTCTCTCCAGCTTGATCCTCATGTGTTTCCCCATCAAATTTTGGAAAATTGTTCTGGAAAAAATGCTTTCTATGATTGCATGTTCAATAGGAAAAACTTTTCTCGCACCCTCTCCGTTTTCTAGGGCTTGCCAGGGTCTCTCCGCGCCTCCCTGGCCGAGTCTGGGAGAAGGGCATACCCAACTTGGAAACCTGATTGCCCCCCCCCCCCCTAAATTGGAATACCTCATCTTGGACCCCAATTTGGAGCAGTTACACACAACCAAGTTGCCCTCCCCCCATTTTGGACCCCAACTTGGATCCCATCTTCCCTAGTGTGACCAGGGCCTTACCCCCTCACACTGCTAACAACCCCCCCGAGGCCTTGAATGTTAGCTTGTGCTAGGAGAAAACAATTGTGAATGAAATTTTGTTACTTTGGCTCAGCCTGAAAGCATAAAAGAGGTGAGAAAAGTGGAAAATGAGGGAGAAACAGGCTAAAAATCAAGATTTTAAACATGCACAGAAAAAGTCAATCTTGCATTCACAATTTCTGGCCATATTTTTGCCGTTCTTTCAAATTTACGTTTCACAAATGACCCAGCCCTGTTATGCAGCAATGTGCACCCTGCTGGCAGGGTTATTTTGACGGAAAGCTCATTTCATTACGCACTGTCCTGGAAATCCAGTGCAGCTATTTTCGTCATTTCACCCCCCATTTCATACCCTCCAGCAGACTTAACTTCTTCATTGCGCGCTTCTTACTATGCATTTTTGCAGGCTCAGCAGTGGCTTAAACTAAAGAAAAGATGTATTGAAAAGCATCTGGTTGATATATTAAGAGTTTTGCTGCTGAGATTTCTAAAACTTGGAAACGAATCAAGCAAGTAGCATGTATAGTGATTTCTCGTTATGCATCCTGAATCCTCACACACTCAGCAGGTTTGGTCCATACAGCTATTATGTTGATAAGCTTTAACAAACATTTTGCTTCTGCAGGAGTCAATCACACTGCATCTTATCATGTGCTAACACAAGCTGGCCCACTGCATCTTTGGTTTGCTCGTTTCGCAGGCGTCTTGCGACTGCATGGGGGGCTCCTGGGACGTTACCACTGAATTGTTTTTGCTTAATCCGCAACATTACGGCCCACCTTTTCAGGCATTTGGATATCACATTATGCAGATTATGCAGTGTGCACCCCTTGAAAAAGATACATGCTGCACAATGACCAACAAACATGCAAGATACACACCCAAGCAGGAAATGTTTCCCATTTTGTGTATCACCTTGAGTGTCACAAGGGTAATAAAGTAAAGATGTTTGTTTTTTCTGTATCTTGAAATTTAAAAATTGCTGCTGGTTGCATTTCAGAACAAACACTTGAAATGCCAAAGCCTCCCCCTCTACATGCGTAGGGAAAACACCTTGTTCCAGGCTGCCTGCTCAAATCTGAGCATGTGGACACAAAGCTGGAATCTAACACGCTTAAATCTCATGTATACTTCATGCACATGTGGTTCTCACAGGGCATCAGCTGTGTGTGTTTGCTCCTACCTCTCACATGCTGCCGCAATGACCGACATCAAGAACTTGATGCGAATCGCCGTGTAAGTCAATCTGTGGCTGATTACTTTTTCAATTTAGTCCATTGGAGGCTTGATCATCTAAAATTATTTTTTGCCACTTTGATCCCCGTTGGTCAATGCCATCTTCCTGTTTTCTTGCCCATCTCCTTTGCAGGCTGGCGATTTCAGGCTTGGGCATGGTGTATGCAAAGCCTAAAATGGAACGTAGGGCAGTCGTGAAGGAGATCTATGCATTGTCACAAACACTTCACGATGCTGGACAGCTAGACTCTATGCCAAACGATTTATAGATCAAGTTTTAGACGCAGCTTTGATTATTTTTTTAGCTTGTGTAAAGCGATCCCCTGTTGTTTGGCCCACTCTTTCCTTCTTTGCAAGGTTCACAAGGTTCACAAGGATAAGGCCTTCAGTCAAGAAGTGCGACTGCTAGCCTGCTCATAAAAGGCAATCAATTCATGAAGGAAATAAAGAAGTTTGTTGTTGTTTTGGTTCAAAAAAGCAGACACATAATGAGAGTCTGCCTGTGAGAACAAGGGAGCATATTTCCTGCGGAGAGAGACCACCTGGGGATGTGTACATTGGAAGAGGACATGTTGTTCATCCTGGACATCATCATCAGCATCACAAAGGTCACAGTTTGGAGAAGAGCTGCTATTCCAAGTTGCTGTCTCATAGCGAAGGGTGTGAATACAGAGTCTAAACCGAGCCACGCTGCGAATGACATCATGGGGGAGGTCAAGGAACATGTATTTGGGGAGACTATGAGGAGAATACATAACCAAGGCTCTTTTACTAGGAAGAGCGCACCACTGGTGATAGGTCAAGCGTGTACTGTTGCGCTCTCTAGGGTTACAAGGGGTTGGCCTACAGCCCGAAAATCTGGCTGATCGGCTGCTGGTGAAACATTCTCATCCAGCATCAAAAATTGAAACCAGTTCAGACAAAAATTTTGAAAATCTGTGCGAGTCTTGATTTAGAAAAGCATTGACCTCAAGATTAGTCACAACGTGAAAGCTCGCCAAGAAAGGAACAAAATCAGGGGTGTGTGTTGGAAAAAAGCTCCCAATATTGTAGATGCCTGGTCCTGAGATCTACAACATAACGCCTGAGATCGATGGGCTCACAATTCAGCAGCTTCTGTTTGAAAATATGGGAGTGTGCCAAACCATCCATGGCTGATAGAATATGGGAGGACCAACAATCATCAGATCTCGAGCTCAGCCGCATGTCAGCCTGCAAAATGTTTTTCATTGTGGAGCTGTTGCATCGGTCAGGGAGTTGTAAAGACGCATTGCTGCTCGGAACCAGTTGAATTTTAAGGGCTCCAGACCACATTCTCGCATGATGCACCAAGAGGGAGTAGTGTCTCTGACCCCCAGACTTCTTTTAAGCACTGTTAGCAGCCACTTCTGTATGGGATTGTCCATCTCTTTGCCTTGTCAAAGGTAAGGGGTAGCCCATTCTGTCCAGTACGTATAAACTTGCTAGCACCGGATGCGCTCTTGAGAAGACTTCTTTTAACTTTCATCACCGAGACTAGGCAATCGGCACTGCTAGTGACCCTCTTGATCCCCAGTGGCCTCTTCCTTTTTTCTCTTGGTGAAGGGGACCACGTGAGTACACGGTTACTTGACCCTAGGTACCCTCTATTCCTTGGATTTTTTGTTTAACGTGCCCAAGGAGATAGCGATGTCCCATAAGGGTCTCTGCAAAGAATAGTCAAGGCCCAATAAAGTCTGAAAAAGCTAGACTGGCAAAGACGTGGCGAATGACTAGCACTAAGTGTTGGGGCTCCTAGAAGGTTTGAAGGCAGAGAAGACACCAAGGAAAGCAAGGAAGGCTAAACTGGCAAAGGCAAAGTTTGTGTGCAACATGAGGAGCTGGGGTTCCTAGCAAGTTCAAGAAGCAGGTTCCTAAACAACCACGAAAGAGCAAGGATCAAAGCAACCTCAGGCGCGGACTCTAAGAAGCAAGTAACTGCTACGGTCCGTAGCAAAGAGCGAGTGGTCCCAAGAAATCAAGTTGGTCAAGGGGGGCTGCCGCTGGCAAGCTATGAAATTCTGGAGCCCCTCACAGATGAGGCCTAGGGTCTGAACCTTCAAGATACTGGGCCCCCGACTAAGGCGGAACGCTCTGAACTTGAACATGGAGTTGACGGCACAAAGACAGAGAGACCATTAGACATGCGCATTGATACTATGGCAGGGGGGAATAAGAAGTCACACATGCACGGGGAGGACAGAGACGGCTTCAGGCAAGTTCCTCACTAAAACGTCTTTGACAGCTTGGGCGTAAGGGCACGTCCCAAAGATATGCTCCCGTGCTGGAGCACCCGCACGGTGGAGCTGGCTGCAACTGCAGTATGACACCCACCCACAAACACAGGCTGAGCCTCTGGCCAAGGCGTTGTCATGGACCCTCGCTCCAGGGACCCCATGCGAGAGCAGGCGCCTTAGCTCATGTGGGGAGTGTTTTCACTGCCTGCGTAATTTTTCTTTTCTTTCATGGAGTCTTTAACTCCATTTCTTTTGTAATTGCGTTACGTGTGGATCAAGACCAGAAGGTTATATCAGGCCCAATATGTGCTCTGTTTCCTTAAACTGGATTAGCGAGGGTCACCTCTGCCTTCCTAGATTTTCTTTTCATCGTTGAAGCATGATCAGTACAGAGAAGTGTGGCATGCACCTACGGCAGGTGGCAAATGTAAAGGGATGCTCACCCCAGAGCGCATTGATATCCTCCATAATGCATTGCCGAGCACAGTTGAATACATGACAAGATCCAGCCTCCACCTCAAAGCTTTGCCTCTAAGCTTCCGGGCCTCTTCTCACGCTCTATCGTAAACAGCAGCAAACAGCAGAGTAAAAAAAATATGACTCCTACATGCACATCCTACCTGATCAAATCCACTCAGCCATCAAGAAGTGGGCACTAGTGACCCAGATAAAAATGGCCTCACCCCTAGAACACAACCCCAATTACCTCTTCTACCGGAGCGAACTCCCTCGAGACAGAACTTTTAAGGATCTTTACAGGATCTCCAAATTTGGAGAGCCACAACTCCTTTGTCGTCCAAATTATCAGGCTTCTTGCCATGCCATCCCATCTAAGACAACCATATAATACACCTCACCCTAAAACATGCTGTTTGCAATAATACAAATTGATGCCACAGCGACTTTCACGTTCTTACCAAGCCGGGGAGGCCAAATGAGCACCAATCCGCACTTCAAACTCAATGCCTACCCTCAACAACCATAAGCTCAAGAGCTCAGCACCCCCCCAACCCTGCTCCTTCCTCCTTCTGGGTCAGCACAGAAATTATGCTCCCCTGCCACTATTGGAGCCTCCAAACTATCGCTGTACTGCTGCAGCAGCAAGAATCCGCTTGAATGAGAACAACCCAGCTGGCCTGACAATACCTCTTGCTACTCACTGCGTCTAGCCCAAACCTAGCCCAAAAAGTCCTGGAACTGGAGAGAGTGGGCGTACACAGATGGCAAGCGATATATCGAAACGTGTCAAAAACATCAGGTTCCCAGAGTGCATAACAAATCGTTTTTAAACTTTTCACTAGTTAGGTTTCATTAACGTCGGGGGGGATCTGTGCTTGCATAATTCAGTTGCAGTTGCAGACATGTACAGTCGACTGTCCTCCCTCCCTGCTGACCCAAGGCGCCCAGACCTCGCTAGGCCTTGGTGAGGACACACACGCACACGCACACGCGCGCGCGCACGCACGCACACACACACACACACACACACACACACACACACACACACACACACACACACACGCACACACGCACACACGCACACACGCACACACGCACACACGCACACACGCACACGCGCACACGCGCACACGCACGCACGCACGCACGCACGCACGCACGCACGCACACACGCACACACGCACACACGCACACACGCATACGCACGCGCGCACGCGCACGCGCACGCATGTACACACGCGAGCACACACACACACACGCACACACACACACACGCATGCGCACGCACGTACACACACGTATTTGCATACACAGACACATAGATTTCATACCGTATGTGTGTAATGCGTATCTAAAAGCCTTATCTGTGAAGGGTTTGGAGTAAGCACTCTGCAGAAACGAAGAAGGTTAATGCATGTACACAATGTACGCAAGACATCTACATCATCACCAGCTCAACTTGTCCCTCACATGCGCACTTTAGCACACATGTTGCTTTGGAATTTGAGTTACAAATTTGCTCGCGCGCACAGATTGACACGCAAGCACACATCAACCCACACACACCCTTCACAATTCATAAGCGCATCACACGCGCATGTGGCAAGAGCTCAGCACTGAAACCCCATTTTTATGGACCCTTCCAGGGATAGGGAGGCCAGCAAAGCAGAAGCAGAGAAGGCAGGCAAAGTAGAGTTCACCAAGGAGATCATTATGCTGCTGGCCACGGCATTGGCCTTTGCTGCCTTCTTCATGAAGGTGGGTGCTGTAAATTTTAAGCTGTGTGGCAGCAGCTTCTCCCCCTGAGTTTCCCTCAGCCAGGTCTCGTCGTCATGTTTCATGACCAAGCACTCAGCTGCTTTTTTTGCTTCCTTTCTTGTATTAGCCTTGGAAGGTGAAACTTCAGGCGGCCTCACGCCCCTTGCTTGATAGGAATGTCAGTCCAGAGGTTGTACCGCTATGCCATTTGAGCAGCCAGAAAAATGCCCCTAGGTGCCAGGCCAGAACCATCGCCTTTCAGCTGTCATGTTTATAGCCACAGGCGATCCACCAAACTCTGTTCAAGCCTCACTTTCGCATGCTGCCCCTTTGTTTTTGCTTGCAGCTGCGTTGGTGTGGATGGTGAGTGCAAAAGCATCAACAGCCTGCCACATATAGTTCAGAAAAAGGAGCATTGGACAGAGGTGGCATGGAAGGTTTGGAATTCATGCTTCGGTGGTATGAAAATCCATCCACTGAAGGCATGCCATAAAGCTATACCTGGGTGCAAAATTAGTGCGCTTGTCTATTTTGAGGAAATCTCATGTTATGCATGCGCGAGGGTGCATAGCAACCACCTCTTTTGTGCCTGTGCCGCTTTACATGCAAATGCCTTGTGGATATGATCTGAAAGGCAATGTCTATGAATACACAAACTTAAGAAAATGGTGGCATCAACTAAAAAAACACAGGTGGTGGGAATTAGTTTCATCAATGGCCGCTAAAAAAAAACACCAATTGAAATGTCTTCTGGCATATGCCTCCAGGGGACTGTTATGCCACAAGACACCTCCTATCCCTGCATCATGACATTTTGTAGATTTCTAAACCAGGGATGGATTATTCTTGAATAAGCTTCCCGCGTGTAAATACGTGGAAATGAATACGCACATCTATGTGTATATACATGTATATATGTGATATATGTATACACGCATGAATACGCAATATACTAGAACAGGAAGAACCAACACATGTACTTTCACACATATGTGTAGAATGAATAAACAACCTACTGGATTTCATAACGTTAACTGTAACGACAGGTGGCGGGTATTAACTTCATCGTTGAGCACTCAGAAGAATCACTCGTTAAAATGTTTTCTGGCATGCCTCTAGCGGACTGTTGTACCACAAAACACTCTCTATGCTTGCATCATGACGTTGTTTAGAATTCAAACCACTCTTTGAAACTCAGAATCCCAGAAAACTCGTGTCAATCAAGTGAGAAACGAGAAACTTGACGGCTCTGCAATCGCCGTGGAGGAAAGTGTCAACGCGCAAAAAATAAATAACGCTTTTGTCCCTGCGCGTTGGTTGCATGCTTATTGATAAGTTGCTTCTTTCCAAGATGTATATTTATGCGCAGTTGTTGCAAATAGCGTGTTTTGTTTTGGGACTGCTGTGTGGAGCAGGAGTGGTCAGAAGCGTTCCTTGTCCCCTCCTTCAGCAAGCCGTCCCCTTTCACCAGCCTTTCCTGCAGCAGCACCCTTCAGCAACAGGGGCAAGCTTGCAAGAGCAGGGTCAACTTGCTGCGGCCATGCAAGCATGCAGCAGTACTAGTGCACTTGAAGTAATGGTTGCAGGCATGCTCACCAGGCAGCCCCAGGTCACTGTGTGTACTTTAGTTGGAATTCCAAATCATATCCCTTTGTTGGAACCTGGGCCTTAGGCCCAAAGGGTCCATTAGGAGCCAGCGGAGTTCTTGGTGTGGAATTTGGCTACAAGGAAGACTTGAGCAGACGACGCCCAATCGACTTTTATCATCGTAAAAATTTGTTCGGAATCCGGAATCCGTGGTCCCAAACCATCGTAAGCCACCCCAGCTCATAAAAACCGGATGAAACAGTTGCGTTTTTCGCGGAGGCTCCAATTCGCACGCTTTCGTAAGGACCTGCGGAGCGATCTACGTCTGGAGCGGAGGTGCGAAAGGGCGAGCTGGACCATAAGGACCCGGTGAAGGGATTGAGTAATTTCGTTTGCATTCATTCATGAGCACTTGCTCTGCCGCAGATTGATCTGCGGGCTCCAGGAGCGCGTTTGGAGCAAATTATGCGGAAGTGGTGTCAGGAGCCTCGGGCACCGTTTTGCTCAGCGCAAAATGCTGAACAAGAATATCGTATTTATATAATCAGCCGTGAGCATTTGGTGCTCCAGGAAATGCCAGCAGCAGTAAGGGCCCAGGTTCCCGGCGTAGCGCCTGAGCGAAGCATGTATTTGAGTTTTGTTAACAGAGCCTTTATGCAATCTGCGCTTTCCGTGGTCGCAAATGGCCCCTCCCCTGTTTTGGAAAAAGGAATTTTATGGTATCATGATTCCTTTCCAAGACCATGCAACACAACCATGCCATTGGTAATTAGGGGTCGGCGTTCAGTATATAACGTTATATAACGGTATATAACGTTATACACAAAATCCTTATAACCAGTGCCAAAATCGCGATTGGCGATTTTCTGGCCTTGCAGGGTACGAGTCTTTATTGTTTTAACTTCGGTTTGCTCTCGTGAGCACTTCAAATGAGAAGCAGAAATGGATGGTGCTCGGTGATGATGGGAAGCAGAAGCACGTGGGGGGGGCTCTTAAGCCCCATGACCTCTTGGCCAAGCTCAAGAAGGGAAGCCATCCCTGGGACGGCAAGCTTTACCCTGTGATAAGGGAGGATTATGGTGGGGTGTGTGTGCTGGAATGCAAGGAATGCAAGCAGCCTCTCAGCGCTAACAACCCTTCCAAGTCCTACAAGGACCTCAAATGCAAGCCCCAGAACTTGGCAAAAGCAGCAGCAATGAAAGCCAGCCCACCAGAAAGCCCCACAACCAGAGGCGCTGTGCGCTGCGCGTGAGAGGGAGAGGAGAGCCTGCCTCAGTCCTTGGACAGCAGCATGACACCACCCAAGAGGGCCAAGGAGAGTGGATTGGACAACTTTGTTGTGCGCCCAGTCCAAGAAGAGCAGGTGCACCGCATGCTTGCCATCCACATCATCAAGGAAGAGGTCCCTTTCATCAAGATGGAATGCCCAGCTCTGCGCAAGGGTCTTGAAGCGAAGGGATTACCAGGCCAGCAAGCACAGCCTCCAGATCTTGACTGCAGACAGGCCCTCCTTTTTGCGCAATGTTTGGTCAGCCAAAGCCAGCTCACAGTTTCCTCTGCTCACTCACGCAGCCCAAAAGCTGCTATCAGAACATGCCACCACAGCAGCTGCTGAGCGCAACTGGTCGGCGTGGGCACGCACATACACAGCTTGCGCAACACGCTGAGCAGAGAAACAGCAGAAAGGCTTGTGTACACTAAGACAAACATGCCTGCCAGCTGGTACAATTAGGCAGCTCCTCCTCAGCAGCAGATTGGAATAGGCAACACCTCAGCAGCAGCAGATTGGATTAGGCAGCACCTCAGCAGCAGCAGATTTAATGCAGCTAAGGAGAGCCTTGAACTTGGCAACTAGAAGCAAGAGAGGCAGTGCATTCTCTGTTTGCCCTAGACAGGGTATATAACGTTATTTGAAGAGTTTACAACCTAGGAAATGTTCAACTTTTATTTTTTTTGGACCCACCTTTTGGGAATATCTGTTTACAAGGGTAATACACCTACCTTGAAATTTTGGGGTCAGATGTCTGATCCCTTGGGGTAGATCTGCAATCCTATAACGTTATATCTATAACCATTTACGGTATATTTGGTTATATAACGTTATATACTTATATTTTTTACAAGATATACGGTATGCGCCGACCCCTATTGGTAATGAATTGCGGATCTATAGCCACGAACCGCTATATCACATGATGTGTTTTAGCAATTCAGGAAATTCTATAGCAAAGCCCCATTCATGGGGCGTGAGCCCCTCGGTTTGCCGGTTTCCCGGTAAAGTTTACACCTGGCTACCCTAGCCCTCCCAGCCCACCCCCTGCCCTGAAACTTGACGTGCAGGCCAAGCAAACTTCTTCAGCCAGCCCTGTGCTGTCAGGGGGGCAGATGGGGCCCTGGACAAAGTGCTCTGGAATGAGCGTGGAATGGGTTTGGGCAGAAGATGGCCAGCGTGGCTCACCCAGCCCACCTCCCGCCCTGACGCTTGGCGTGCAATCCAAGCAAGCTTATTTATCGGGTAATTTGTGATCGGGTGGCGGGTCAACGCAGGGGGCGATGCTGGGCCATGTTGACGAGTACAAATTTGGTAGCCGCGGAGAAGCTGACCTCAATTGCTCTTGCTCAGTGTTGAGCTTCTACGCTCAAATTTCAGTTGCGTCAAATTGCAAGTAATATACATATGGCGAGGCAAGCAGTTGATGCCTTCCGCTCAGCATTTATTCAGCGCAGCATGTGGAGGAGCGGGCTCACAGTTCAGAAATTGGTGCAGGTGCTGCTGCTGACTGCGCACAGCAATGCATGCAGCAATGCACGCAGCAATGCTGTGCTGATGATGCATTCCTGCTTGCGTGTGCATCATGGCATGCTCCAGTGCTGCCATAGAGCCTTCGCCAATTTTTCAGCGTTGCTTGCGACGCTTCCCTCACTTGTTATTATGCAACAGCGGTGGGTCATTTGCGAGTTTAAGTTACCGTTCCTGTATATACGTGTAAGATCCAAATTGTCACATAAGTTCACAGGTTCAATGGGCCATTTTTGGGATGGGGGATATGTATAGGTGGGAGAGACCTTGGGCGGGTCTTCACTACCCCCTAACTTAGGCTCCGGTCACACCGGGCCAAGTTGGAGTCGAAGTTAAGTAACTTTACCAAAACATTTAAAGCAGCTTTTGGTGTTTGCAGCTTACTGGGCAATAAAGCAAGCCCGCAGGGCTTCATTTTGTTCACAAAAAGTTAATTTGAGTGAATTTCTATCCAATTTCAAGTAGAAATCGTGGACCCAGCTTGGACTTGGTCTTGAAGGTCTGTCACACCGGGAAATTTACTCCGCGGTCAAGTCAAGCCAGCGAAAGGTCAAAAAGGTTGCTGTACACTAACTTTTGGAGCACAGTCATGTACAAACGACTCAAACCAGCGAGAGGCCTGGCCTCTGTGCAACGTCTCTGCCCTTTGCTTCAGCCCTTCATGGGTCAACACCTCCACTGCCAGCTTTTCCATTCTGAAAGAGAAAAAAAGTAAAGACACAAGACCAGGCGTGCAGACCTGTCTGGGGGCATGTCAGTGTTGCTTGCATGCAAAACCACTCCCTTCCAACCCAGCATGCATGCTTTCCCCCTTCCACCATGCTCGTTCTTGCTAGCCAATGCCATGTTGTCACTGCTGCTGCACAGAGGTGAGCCGGATGTTGCTGGTCAAACCCTTTAGGATGACATACAACAATCGGGAATGGTCAAACCCTTTAGAGGGGGTTCCCCCACGCGCACGCTGCCATTTCCTGCTGCTGCTTGCCTCCCCTGCTGCTGCATGCAAGCAGGCAAGCCTGCCCAAGGCTTGTAGCTTGCCGTTGATGAACTGCTGCAGTGCAATCCTGCTCCATCTCCCTCCGTAGCTCCCTCTGCAGCTCCCAGAGAGGGAGCATGTCCTTCAATGCGATGCGTCCGTCTCTCCAGCTTGATCCTCATGTGTTTCCCCATCAAATTTTGGAAAATTGTTCTGGAAAAAATGCTTTCTATGATTGCATGTTCAATAGGAAAAACTTTTCTCGCACCCTCTCCGTTTTCTAGGGCTTGCCAGGGTCTCTCCGCGCCTCCCTGGCCGAGTCTGGGAGAAGGGCATACCCAACTTGGAAACCTGATTGCCCCCCCCCCCCCTAAATTGGAATACCTCATCTTGGACCCCAATTTGGAGCAGTTACACACAACCAAGTTGCCCTCCCCCCATTTTGGACCCCAACTTGGATCCCATCTTCCCTAGTGTGACCAGGGCCTTACCCCCTCACACTGCTAACAACCCCCCCGAGGCCTTGAATGTTAGCTTGTGCTAGGAGAAAACAATTGTGAATGAAATTTTGTTACTTTGGCTCAGCCTGAAAGCATAAAAGAGGTGAGAAAAGTGGAAAATGAGGGAGAAACAGGCTAAAAATCAAGATTTTAAACATGCACAGAAAAAGTCAATCTTGCATTCACAATTTCTGGCCATATTTTTGCCGTTCTTTCAAATTTACGTTTCACAAATGACCCAGCCCTGTTATGCAGCAATGTGCACCCTGCTGGCAGGGTTATTTTGACGGAAAGCTCATTTCATTACGCACTGTCCTGGAAATCCAGTGCAGCTATTTTCGTCATTTCACCCCCCATTTCATACCCTCCAGCAGACTTAACTTCTTCATTGCGCGCTTCTTACTATGCATTTTTGCAGGCTCAGCAGTGGCTTAAACTAAAGAAAAGATGTATTGAAAAGCATCTGGTTGATATATTAAGAGTTTTGCTGCTGAGATTTCTAAAACTTGGAAACGAATCAAGCAAGTAGCATGTATAGTGATTTCTCGTTATGCATCCTGAATCCTCACACACTCAGCAGGTTTGGTCCATACAGCTATTATGTTGATAAGCTTTAACAAACATTTTGCTTCTGCAGGAGTCAATCACACTGCATCTTATCATGTGCTAACACAAGCTGGCCCACTGCATCTTTGGTTTGCTCGTTTCGCAGGCGTCTTGCGACTGCATGGGGGGCTCCTGGGACGTTACCACTGAATTGTTTTTGCTTAATCCGCAACATTACGGCCCACCTTTTCAGGCATTTGGATATCACATTATGCAGATTATGCAGTGTGCACCCCTTGAAAAAGATACATGCTGCACAATGACCAACAAACATGCAAGATACACACCCAAGCAGGAAATGTTTCCCATTTTGTGTATCACCTTGAGTGTCACAAGGGTAATAAAGTAAAGATGTTTGTTTTTTCTGTATCTTGAAATTTAAAAATTGCTGCTGGTTGCATTTCAGAACAAACACTTGAAATGCCAAAGCCTCCCCCTCTACATGCGTAGGGAAAACACCTTGTTCCAGGCTGCCTGCTCAAATCTGAGCATGTGGACACAAAGCTGGAATCTAACACGCTTAAATCTCATGTATACTTCATGCACATGTGGTTCTCACAGGGCATCAGCTGTGTGTGTTTGCTCCTACCTCTCACATGCTGCCGCAATGACCGACATCAAGAACTTGATGCGAATCGCCGTGTAAGTCAATCTGTGGCTGATTACTTTTTCAATTTAGTCCATTGGAGGCTTGATCATCTAAAATTATTTTTTGCCACTTTGATCCCCGTTGGTCAATGCCATCTTCCTGTTTTCTTGCCCATCTCCTTTGCAGGCTGGCGATTTCAGGCTTGGGCATGGTGTATGCAAAGCCTAAAATGGAACGTAGGGCAGTCGTGAAGGAGATCTATGCATTGTCACAAACACTTCACGATGCTGGACAGCTAGACTCTATGCCAAACGATTTATAGATCAAGTTTTAGACGCAGCTTTGATTATTTTTTTAGCTTGTGTAAAGCGATCCCCTGTTGTTTGGCCCACTCTTTCCTTCTTTGCAAGGTTCACAAGGTTCACAAGGATAAGGCCTTCAGTCAAGAAGTGCGACTGCTAGCCTGCTCATAAAAGGCAATCAATTCATGAAGGAAATAAAGAAGTTTGTTGTTGTTTTGGTTCAAAAAAGCAGACACATAATGAGAGTCTGCCTGTGAGAACAAGGGAGCATATTTCCTGCGGAGAGAGACCACCTGGGGATGTGTACATTGGAAGAGGACATGTTGTTCATCCTGGACATCATCATCAGCATCACAAAGGTCACAGTTTGGAGAAGAGCTGCTATTCCAAGTTGCTGTCTCATAGCGAAGGGTGTGAATACAGAGTCTAAACCGAGCCACGCTGCGAATGACATCATGGGGGAGGTCAAGGAACATGTATTTGGGGAGACTATGAGGAGAATACATAACCAAGGCTCTTTTACTAGGAAGAGCGCACCACTGGTGATAGGTCAAGCGTGTACTGTTGCGCTCTCTAGGGTTACAAGGGGTTGGCCTACAGCCCGAAAATCTGGCTGATCGGCTGCTGGTGAAACATTCTCATCCAGCATCAAAAATTGAAACCAGTTCAGACAAAAATTTTGAAAATCTGTGCGAGTCTTGATTTAGAAAAGCATTGACCTCAAGATTAGTCACAACGTGAAAGCTCGCCAAGAAAGGAACAAAATCAGGGGTGTGTGTTGGAAAAAAGCTCCCAATATTGTAGATGCCTGGTCCTGAGATCTACAACATAACGCCTGAGATCGATGGGCTCACAATTCAGCAGCTTCTGTTTGAAAATATGGGAGTGTGCCAAACCATCCATGGCTGATAGAATATGGGAGGACCAACAATCATCAGATCTCGAGCTCAGCCGCATGTCAGCCTGCAAAATGTTTTTCATTGTGGAGCTGTTGCATCGGTCAGGGAGTTGTAAAGACGCATTGCTGCTCGGAACCAGTTGAATTTTAAGGGCTCCAGACCACATTCTCGCATGATGCACCAAGAGGGAGTAGTGTCTCTGACCCCCAGACTTCTTTTAAGCACTGTTAGCAGCCACTTCTGTATGGGATTGTCCATCTCTTTGCCTTGTCAAAGGTAAGGGGTAGCCCAGATCTGACTTGCATACATGCCAGCAGGGATTGCTTACGTCTTGAGGAGCCAAACCTGGGCGTGTAATCTGTTGGAGTTTCCTTCTTTTAGTTGGACTTTCCTTCTTTGAGGCACCTGCTCCTTAGGAGCACCAGCCTCAGGCACCAGCTCAGACAGGCCAACCCATGCCAAACAGCAGCAGCAGAGCACACCCTGAGCACCAGCCCAAGGCACCTGCTCCTCAGGAGCACCAGCCTCAAACACCAGCTCAGACAGGCTCTGGAGACAATAAGAAGAAGAGAGAGCCCCAGGGGAGCACATCTTGCGAGGTACCTGAGCACCAGCCAGTACATGCTGTTGCACCAGCTCCACAAGAGCACCAGTCACAGCGCGCACTGGCCTCTGCTCAGCCGCCCCGCGAGATGGTCCCTGTCGTGGTTCCGTCGTTTATCATGGAGCCGGGCCAATGGGAGGTCTTCAAGCAGCACCGCGGAGTGGACGACATTCGGACGACGCTCTGCAGGCGCTCCGCTGCCAATTTCGCCTCTGAGGAAGAGCAGCAGAAGTACGCAGTGGGGCTGGTGTCATTCCTTGTATTTGAGGGGGCGCTGCCTCATACACCCACGCCCAGGAAGAGGGAGCGTGATGCGGCCAGGAATCTGAAACAGAGAGCAAATACATGACTGAGGTGTGTGCCTAGCTAGCTACTGTTGTAAGGAGGAGTGCATATAGTGAAACTCCAATCATACGTTCATGCAGCTCTTGGGTCTTCTTGTGATACTGGTCAGAACCTGGCCAGCCCTTCTGGTTTCAAGTAGAGCTGTCCATTTCTCCTCCCTTACTTCCTTGTTTTACTGCTCCCTCTGTGAACTCATACGCTGTCCTTCTAGACTTCATCTTGTCTTCTTGTGACTTTCAGTTTTTCAGTGCTCGAGTTGCCCGTGTTTGTGCTCAACTAAGGACTTCATGCCGAGCAGCCAACCTTATGGCTGAAGGCTTAGATCCCATTGTAACATTGTAACATTGTAACGTTTCCTTCTTTGAGGTAAAATGATGGCGGGAGCCCGCCATATCTACTTAATAGAAATCAAACACTGTGAAGATACGAGGCCTAGTGCCCAGCTAGAAGCCTCACAGCAACAACACAGCGAACTGTGCAAACAACTCCAAGGTGCAGAGACTACTATCCACCCAATCCTCCTGGGTGTGGGCAGGACTATTTACACTGCCCATACCCTTAAACAAATAAAAAAAATTAGGAATTGGCTCAAAGGATCTGAAACGCTTGCAAGAAAACTACATGCCCATTCTGTACAATTTGCGCACACACTCACCTCTACCACATGGGCAAACTGACATTGCCTCTGATAGTGCATCCTGCCTCTCCCAAATTTCTAAACAAACCCTTAATCCGATGCGCATGAGGCATCATCTACATGCAGAGCTCATTCATGCAATATCAAACATATTAGAGCACTCCCCTCACCCTATCCATTTCTACAAAGTCAAAGCCCATTCTGGCCTTATTGGAAATGAGGGGGCTGGCGCTTGCGCTCGCACCGCAGCCCTCTCAGACTCCATAGACATTATACTCCCAGATGCCGAGGACCCTTTCCACAATTTCTTTTGGCTTTCATTGAAGACCTCTTCCACACATTTTGATGGCATGCAACGCTCACGAACTTTCCCGATACACTACCTACCAACCTGAGCGACAAACTTAAAGCACACATGCACAAGAAACACAAGCTTGGCTCTGCTAACACCTCCGGCTACCACTACCAGAGATGGCAGAAGCTTGACGATGCCACACCGCCCACCACCAATGCAAACACTGAAACTCACAACCCAATCTCTCAACTTGCAAACAAGGAGATCAGCAACTCCTTCTGGAAAAATCCAGAGATTACTCTTAAACATCAAATAAATATTATGAAGTATTAAACGGATACACTGTACACACAGAGTCATGCCTCCAATTTCAACTTTTCTAGTTCTGGAAGATGCCCACTCTGTGATGATATGGACCACGTTCATCACGTTCTGCTCAGGTGTACTAACCCAACGATGAGTGGGATGCACACCAACAGACACCATGCGGCCCTTAACCTCTGTGTAAAAGCCCTCAGTAAAGGCCGGTATGGCTCATCCCTCATTGGCATGGATGGATGCAATAATGAGAGACTCCCGGATCAGGGCATACAAGTCCCTGATAACATCTCTCGAGCCATTCCAGATTGGGTTTTCCCAAATGGCACAGGCTCACCTGCCCGGCACCAAAGCCGCCCTGATGCTCTCTTTGTGCGCCCTATCCCAGGCAGACAAGCTCACCTTGATCCTTCCAAGATTCCCCCTCAAGATAGGGACATCCACCTTGTTGAACTTAAATTCTGCCCTGACACAAATCCCTTTCCCACCCTAGAACGCGCAAAGACCCAACATTCCCATACCATTACTAGACTCAAAACCCGCAGCTCAAGAAATCCAAACAGGATTAACAAAGTGTCACTGCACACCATCTCAATTGGTGTTGGCGGCACCATTTACAATGAGTATACAATTACACCTCTTATAAATCTGGGTCTAACCAAACAAAAAGCCAAATCACTAGCATCTAAGCTTAGGGACCATGCCATCCGAAGATTATCCACCATCATTAACACTAGACACGCTCTTTGCTTTCAGGGGGCTTCTGGGAGGGGGTTTGCTGGGCGCGCGGCGGCGGCGGAGGACGGGAGAAGGAGAGTCCGAGCGTCCAGAGGCATGGCGAATAACCCTCCAGATCCCCATTAGCTCTGTCTCTGGCTCTCTCCTAGGCTAGTTTTGTCTAGTGTAGGTTTGAGGGCCTTCTGGTGAGGCCTCTAACTTTTGTTAGGGGTACTTCCCTTAATGCACGCGGCCTATGGCTTGCGTAGACTTTTCTTTCTTTTTCTTTTCTTTTCATCTCTACCAGACGTGCCATTGACAATAGAAACGCTCATCATAACACTGGTGCCCTGGAGCAGCGTGCTGCCAGGAACCCACCCGATCCACATTAACTCCCCTCTCATCTTCTGGTGAGGGAGACTCACGGCTCTTTGAGCCAATGTGTCTTTCTTTTCTTAATTGATGTAGGGAGAGTTTTTTCTGGCTGCATAGCTTTTTTCTTTTCTTTGTGAATAAGAGTGCGTGATGGCAGCAGCAATTGCTGCTGACTCAGCTGGGCATATGGTGTTGGTAATTTCTGCGGTGTGAGGCTCAACACAATGTTGCTGTCAGTGAAAGGGCATTAGACGCCTTCTCCGATTTCTTGTGTGCCATGCTTGATGGCAGCTACCATCAGTGTACGCCCATGTCCTCCAGTCAAGGACTTTGAGCATGAGGGTAAGACAAGATTGGTCGGGTACAAAGAGTTCTTCCTGATTACCTATGTGTGGTTGAAAGGATTTTTGATACTTGTCGCTTGTCAGAGGGAAATCATTGCCACTCCTTGAATCCAGGCATGTCGGCATGCATTGTATTGAGAGTAGAATGGTTGCCAATAATGCGCAGCTCCCATTTAGCTTCGGATATAGCTGTAGCCAGACCCTGTAGCCAAGCTGGGTTATGATTGTTAAGATGAACCCTTGCGGCTGTATTCCAGACTGCTATAATTTGTATGTCCCAGGTGTGCTGAGAAGAGGTATTTCCTGGTTGGGGCAGGATTGTGGATCGTTGTAGCAAAGGTTGGTACGTTCGATGGTTCCAAGTTTGCAACAGAGATGTGGATAGGCAGTGATGAGTTTGGAATAGAGGTTAGTTATCATGTGTTGTCCCCATACAGGGAGGAACGTGAAAGTAGCAATGACCTCTGTGTTGAGAATGGCTGAGTAGATAGCATGACGCAAGGCCTGAGTCATAGCGTCCTCGACATAAAAGTGATGGCATACAGAGATACCTGTGAATCCAGATGAAAAGGAATTATGATAGGCACCAAATAGAGTGCCTCGGGGTTCAGTGCTCTATTAGTGCTTGTGTTTTGGGCTGTAATCCAGGGGGGAAGCCATTTCCTCTTTAGTGAACAGGGCCCATTCTTGGAGGGCAGTATGGATGTGGGTGGGCAGGGGTTTTCATTCTATCAATGTGCTGACGCCATGTATTTCCCAACTTTTTCATACTCTCATGCAATGAGCTGTTATCCCACAAGAGTGGAAGACTGCCAAAATTACACCCTTGTATACAAATATAATAAAAATATCAATGACAACTACATTCTGGTCGATGGGGATTGTAACAGGCAAAGGGCCAGCAGAGCACCGTACCTTGTCTGTGTATGTAACTCCCGTATGTTATCCGTGGTAGTAGCAGAGGGGGCTCTCGTCGCACCTGTCTCCATGAGCTGCTATTTGGCGTCCCTCTATAATATAATCACAAAGAGAACTCTCGACCAGCTCCCCGGGGGTAATATACCCCTGCTACAGGGTGTCTTAGAATCATAGATCATACATGTAAATGTCTTCCCTCTGCCCGGTACTCTAAGGCACAAGATACATGTAACAATGATTGTTACAGGGATAAGCAAGCATATGTCAGGCCCACCTATGGTGTTAAACAGGGCTGCCCCCTTTCTCCATTGCTTTTTTCCATTTACCTTAATGACATCAATGAGGTTTCTGAGGGGATTGAAGGAGCTTGCACTGGCATACCTAATTTCCATGTATCCAAACTTCTATACGCTGATGACTTATGCTTAACCTCCAACTCGCCAAATAATCTTCAGGCCATGCTTAACCGTCTCAAGGCTTATGTCCGTCGGAAATTCCTGACAGTCAACACCAGGAAATCTGTTACTGTCTGTTTAAACTCCAAGACCGATAACTTGGCTCCCCTTTATTATAATGGTCTTGCCTTACTCAAATACCTTCCGCTACTTGGGGATGCAGTTTGACAAACACAATAATCTGCACAATGCTGCTGAGGAAGCTCTCAAACCCTCCTTGGCAGATGTGGCTCGCATGCATACTTTTGCCCATCAACACCAGATTAAACACCGCTTACATGCCTACTTATGGCTGTTCAAGACGCATGTCACACCAGCAGGAATGTATACAAGTCAGATCTGGGCCACTGCACATCTTCAACAGGGGACAGATATGGACAGTTGCATCCAGAAATGGCTTCTAAGATTCTTGAGATGCATGCTAATGATGAGTACATCTTGGTGGATGGCTGCAAGCAAGCACGTGTGCGCCCCCATTATGGAGTTAAGCAAGGCTGCCTGCTTTCCCCCTTATTGTTTTCCTTGCACATCAATGACGTGGACTGCTTGGCAGAAAACATGCAAGGGGGAATTACAGGCACTAGGGACGTTCGAGTCACTCACATGCTGTATGCAGACGATCTGTACCTCACCAGTAACCTTCCTGATCAGCTCCAATTGATGTTAGAAAGGCTACATATGTATGCTCAGCGGAAAGGATTGGTGATAAATGCTGCCAAGTCTGAGATTGTGCACTTAAATTCAAGGGGCGATAATGCGCCAGTTTTCACGTTAGGTGGAGCTCGTGTCTCCTTTTCCTCAATTGATGTAGGGAGAGTTTCCTCTGCCTACGTAGTTTTTCTTTTTCTTTTCTTTTTCTTTTCTCGTTTGGCCCGTGCAGATTCTTTTAGAAAAGAAAAGAAAAACTACGTAGGCAGAAGAAACTCTCCCTACATCAATTAAGGAAAAGGAGACACATTGGCTCAGAAGAGCCGTAAGTCCCCTCCACCACGAAGCTACAAAAAGAAGACCCTCATGGGGATCTGGAGGGTTATTGGAAGCACCCGGATCCATAACCTGGCTGCGAGAAGTATTTGTGTTTTCAATAGCACGCCTTGTGGTAACAAGCTTGTTGGCATACATGACAGAATGGGCATGAAGTTTGCGAGCAAGTTTATTGGCGCGTTGGTGGTCAAGTCCCAGTTGTTTAAACTGATTAAGGGTGTGCTCAGTGTAGCAGGTCCCACCAACACCCAAAAGGATGGTGTGGAGAGTCACAACTTTTGCATTAATGAGTTTGCAGAGGTCTGCATGCTGCCGCTGTGCCGCCTCCAACTGTTGTCCAGGCCTCGTGTCTTCACAGTACTTGATTTCAATCAAGTGCACATGCCGATGGTTTACATTCAATTGGTGGGGTTGCCTCACGCGGTTGGCTGTTGTGGCCCTCAGTGTGGGGTTGTGTCTGCTGCGTAACGCATGATGGTGTGAGCAGGGGGTAGAAGGAGAAGAAGTGGGTTTGGCTTTATAGGGAGTAATCAGTATAGCATCAGGACGGCTGGAGGTGAGTCTAGATCTCTTAGAAAATTTTCTTGGAAAGAGGTAAGGGGGTATAATTCTGTTTGATGCATGTGCAGGAATTTGAAGGTTGTGCTGCGCCAACCTATCACCACTCCCTATGTCCATGTTAACCAAGCCTGCTCCCCACGGGCTTTTGCTAAGAGCTTTGATCATTCTTCCAGCAACATTGTGGTGTTCAGTTTTCATGCTGGAGATAATATGATTTTGGCAGCCTGAAAGCATGTGGAGTGCGCTGTCTAATTGATGACAGCCTGTGAGAGGGCAAAGTGGGTTAGTGGACCTTTTGAAGCGAACCGCATGTTTTTGGTTATAAAGGGTGCCAGTGCGATATTGTAGGATGGTGCGCTTCATGGGTGTGGATATACAGGACATGTTCCTAAAGGCATTGCTGATTTTCTTATCTACATGTGGTAACAAACTCTGATAATAAGAGTAGTAGCCTGTTTTGGGGTTGGCATATCCAAGTCTGTTTTGTATGCATGTGAGACTTGAGAGGATTTTGAAGATTGGGGAGGTGAGTGATTTTAGGATTGGGTGCAGGAGCTGTGGATGTGCCAGCATTGTGTTCTTTTTTTTCCTCTTTGGCTAACCAACATATATGAGAAAAAGGATTTCCGCCGGGGCCTGCGCTAGGGATCCCGGTATCAGCCACATTATTATTGGCTTGGCTTGCTTGATTTTTTGCAATAGCATCTGCACATTCGTTACCAGCAATGCCAGCATGAGATTTTACTTTGTAGAAACAAATATTTGTTTGTGAGTTGCTAATGCGGTAAGATATGGTTTTTAGGACATCCCCTTGAATATGTTGTTTGTGCTTCTCTGGGTAAATAAGTTGTTTATGTATTTGATGAAGAGAGGTGAGACTGTCTGAAGCAATGTGTGAATAAGAGTGCGTGATGGCAGCAGCAATTGCTGCTAATTCAGCTCGACATATGGTGTTGGTAATTCCAGCACCGTTGGGCTCGACAAAACTTCTGCTATCGGTGAGAGGACAGTAGACTCCTGCTCCAATTTCTTGTATGCCATTCTGGATTTGACAACTACCATCAGTGTAAGCCCATGTCCTCCAGTCAGGGACTTTGAGCTTGAGGGTTGGACTAGATTGGTTAGGTACAAAAAGTTCTTCCTGATTACCTACGTGTGGAGAGGTAAGATATCTAGATATTTGTTGTTTGTCAGAGGGGAGGCGTTGGCATTTATTGAATCCAGGCATATCAGCATGCATTGTATTGAGAGTAGAATGGTTGCCTATACTGCGCAGCTTCCAGTTAACTTCTGGTACAGCCGAAGCCAGGCCTTGTAGCCAAGCTGGGTTATGATTGTTTCAATGAATCCTTGCAGCTGTGTTCCATACTGCAATAATTTGCAGGTCCCAGGTGTGCTGAGAAAGGGGTATTTCCTGGTTGATGGAGGATTGTGGATTGTTGTAGCAAAGGTTGGTACGAGCGATGGTTCCAAGTTCACAACAGAGATGTGGATAGGCAGTGATGAGTTTGGAATAGGGGTTGGTTACCATGTGTTGTCCCCATACAGGGAGGAATATGAAAGTAGCAGTGGCCTCTGTGTTGAAAATGGTTGAGTAGATAGCATGGCGTAAGGCCTGAGTCATAGATTCTTTTAGATGTCTAGGCATGCTGTTCACCAAACAACGCAACCCGCAGGCCACTGCTGAATGTATGTGTGCCCCTTTCCTAGCTGGTTGTAGACAGATTAGGCAATCTGCATCTGAGCACCATCTGACGGACAGGCCACATACCATGCTCTGGCTGACTAAAGCATATGCTCTCCCTGCCAGCATGTTTGCATGTCAGATTTGGGGCACTATATTTATGAGAGAAGGAGCTGAAATGGACTGTCCTTTGCAAACTGTGCACCTGTGCTTACTGAAGCGTATCCTTGGGGTAAAGCGCACCACTCCTAATTGGTCTGTACTGCGTGAATGTGGACATGAACCTTTACAGTTTTATTGGTTTCGCGCAGCAGTTAAGTTTTACAATGCTTTGTTGCGCAGCAACAGCACTGCACTCAGTAAGGTACTGCAAGCAGATGTTGAAATGAGCAGGCTTTCCCAAAAATGCTGGACCTCATAATTTTTGGCTGCCTGCACAGGCTTTGACAGGTGCAACATGTTTACTCATTGCGTTCGGTCTGGGCAGCCTATAGTCATGAGGGAGTTTGTTGTTGATCTGAGAAAAAGGCTGCGAGGTGTGTGGAATGCTGATGCCTTGGCAGAACATGGTGAACACACGAACAAATTAGCCAAGTTTCATCACTGGATGGCACTTCCTATGAGACCCTTGTCTGTTCATGGCGCGCCCTTTTCTGTCCCCAGGTATTTGCATCTTGATTTGGGCAAGCGCACGCTGAGAAACATAGCACGTTTTCGCTTACATGCTCACACTTTAAGAGTTAAGACATCATTTTGGCAGGAGCACACATCTGTTTGTGATAGGTGTGACCAAGGAGGACCAAGATGAAAAGCATGCCGTGTTCCTTTGTTCTTGCGCTTCTATGTGTTCTCTTTGAAGAACTTATGCACATCTATTTTCTGACCTCCCCTCTTCTCATAGAAATTTTCTGGATGAAACAGGCACTTCCTGCTATTCTCAAGCTAGTTCTGAGGATGCTATTCACTTCTTGCAGAAGCAAACTAACGAGACTTATCGTTTTATTTCTGATCTCATGGATATTTTTTGTGCAGTTGACCAGTTGATGATTAATGACATCAATGAGAATTCTGAGGGGATTGAAGGAGCTTGCACTGGCACTTATGGCTCTTCAAGACGTATGTCATACCAGCAGGAATGTATGCAAGTCAGATCTGGGCCACTGCGTATCTTCAACAGGGGACAGATATGGACAGTTGCATCCAGAAATGGCTTCTGAGATTCTTGAGATCCATGCTGGGTGTGCGAACACCAACTCCTTCCTGGAGTGTCCTCCGTGAGTGTGGAATCGAACCTATTCAATTCAACTGGTTCAGAGCCTGTGCACGCTTATATAATTCTCTCACCCATTGCAACAGCGCTCTACTTCGCAAGGTATTTCATGCGGACATCTCCCTCAGCCCCAGGAATTCCTCCCGCTGGACATCATGGGATGATCCCATCTATTGTCTGCTATGAATGGCTTGCATCACGCCCATCATTTCCAGCAAAAGATACGCTCTGCTGATCCTTTGGAACTTAGTCAGCTTGTTGTGGATCTCAGGTCTCGCCATCTAGCATATTGGAGACAATTTTCTGGTTATGACCCACGAGACACAAACAGCAAATAATTTACTTACCATCACTGGTGTGCTCTCCCAACCAAGCCTGCACACGTTACATATTCTCCTTATATTCTGCCCAAATATTTCTACTTGGATTTACCTAAACAAATTATTTCGCAGTATTTCATGCTTACGCCTTTCCGGTCACAACCTTCGAGTAGAAACCCAACGGCGTCTAGGGAGCTCCGTTGGCAGAACGTAGGTTTCGACCTTCGAGTAGTGGCTTCTTTTGATTCCTCTTGCTGGGCTGCTGAAGTTTCTAATGCTTTTGGTGGGATGCGGAATGGTGATTCGTTCAAACAGAACATGCTGAGAGCTGAGAAAATCCCCATGCAAGAGTTCATTGGTGATTTGCGATACAGACAGCAGAAAGTGTGGAGAGGGGCCGATGTTTTTTGTCCTCGTGCAGTTAACAAGAAGGTAGTGACGTACCATAAGTGGTGTGGGAATTCTGAGAGTGGTCCCAGAGGTGCTCCTTTTTGTATCCCCTCGTATCTGTTCAAGGATTTGGACAAGCATGTTTTGAGAAACATTAGCAGATTTAGATTGCGTGCTCATCACTTGAGAGTGGAGTCTGGTAAATGGCTTGGGGGTTCAAGTATCTGTGATAAGTGTGAATGTGGGGAAGTCCAGGATGAAAAACATGTGCTTTTCTTTTGCAAATGTACTGAGGTGCGTGAGCTACGCACGAGATACAAGGACCTTTTTGAGGAGATGTTTAAGACTTTGCGTGTGTTTGCTCCGCCTTCAAACGCTGACTTTATTCCATTCTTGGCTTGCCATCATACTATCACTGATTCTGAGATCAATGCTTTCCTAAACCAAGACTCATACAGACTTCTTAGATTTGTGTCAGACTTGGTCTCAATTTTTGATACTGGTTGAGCTTGTTTCACCAGCTGCCATCAGCCAGAGTCTCGGGCTGTAGGCCACCATTGTAAACCCTTGTAAACCCTTCGAGTAGAAACCCAACGGCATCATGGAAATAGGTGCCCATACGAGCTTAGAATTTGCAACAAATGCGACTGGCACACTGTACAAGACGAAGAGCATGTTATCCTGGATTGCCCATCTCAGGATTTAACATAACTGCACACTCAGTTCCAGCATCTGTTTAGCTCTGCACCCCCAAGCAGTGCATCACGCCTTAGAGACTTCATGAATCAGGCTGATGTCCTAGGATTAGCCAAGTTCATGTCTGCTTGCCTGAAATACTGTGACTGAGCTTCTAGCTCACTTTGCTTTTTAGTTTGGACTGGTTTGCCAGTGGTTGCAGTCACGTTTTGCTTCAGCTAAGCTGCCCCCGCAGGCAGGTACAGCTATGTAACCCTTCCTTCCTTCCTTACCTAAACACATCGTCCGCAGTGTGGCTTGATTTTGCAATCGTGTCCATACCTTGAGAGTTGAGCACGCCACATGGGATGATGCTATTTCCCCTGCCTGTGATCTATGTGATGCCCAAGATGATGTGCAGGATGAGCAACACAATCTTTTCAAATGTACTCATCCCCATGTGTTCTCAAAAAATAATAATAGTGAGTGAGTGAGTGAAAAAATAATAATAGTGAGAGCTCACGCTTCCACTGCACCGTCTGGTAGGGCTCCACTAGTGTTTTTGACACTCTGAGAACGGAACGAGCCCTACCAGGCGGGATAGGTGTGCTTGCGCGCACGCAGATGGGGCACACACGCCAAAAGTAAATTGGATAACACAGTGAGCGGACGCTGACCTGTGCCTGGGGGAAAGTGACGTGAGAAGCCAAGAAGAGATGGAGATTGAGCAACTTGTGCGCCAGCTTCTACAGAAGGTCGACGAGCTTAATCAAGTGGTGCTCCAGCTACGGCAGCAGCAGCAGCAGCAGCAGGAGGATGGCCGAGCAACTCGGGGCAGCGTTGACCAGCTCGTCCGAGACTCTGCTGACACCAACTGGGCAGCAGCATGCAGCATAGACAGGGAAGAACGTCAGAAGTTCTACAGTGTACGTCTGCTGCGCTCCAGGAACGCAGGGGCGCTGCCCTGCGAAGCAACACCAGCCGGGGTGGAAGCCTTCCTGCAGTGCGAGGTGGGCAGCGTGCAGCATGTGGAGCGGATGCGGGACAACGCACTGGGCAAGCAGCGATACATCGTCTGGTTCAGCACGGCAGAGGCAGCGACTGCAGCGTACGCGGGGTTCCGCGACAGCAGCAATGCAGCACAAGCACTCCTGGTGCAGAAGAAGACGCGCCTGCAGAATGCGCTGGTGGACCTGGCCATACAGCTGCAGCAATTGGGCCGGGGACAGTGTGGGTATGGGGAGGAATTGGTTGTGCAAGTCAGGGGAAAAGCAATCGTGGTCAAACTTGGTGAGGGGGAGCTGGTTCCCTACCCCTTCCGCCAGCACCTGCCTTCAGGCCGCATCCCCAGCCCTGGCGAGCCCTTCCTGCACCTCAATGCAGGCCGACTGGGGCAGCAGCTCAAGCAGCTACTCAAGCCTCCTCCGCCATCACCAGCAACAGCAGCAGCAGCAAGGCCAGCAGCGCAAGCACCTACTTCGCCTGCCCCACCACCAGCACAAACAGCAGCAGCAGGAACGACAGCAGCAGGAGCGACAGCAGCTGCAGCAAGCGGAGCCCCAGTCACTCCCACCAAGCGGAAGCGCACCAGCCAAGAGCCCAACCCTGTCCAGCACCAACACTACCCTCCCCCAGCAGCAGGAGCAGCAGAACCTGTACAAGAAATGCACGCAGGTGGCTTTGGAGGAGCCAAGAGGCATGGACAAACTGCAGACCAAGAGACCCGAGTTCGAGCACATAAGACTGCGCAGGCAATAAAAGCAGCATGGGCCCCTAATAGGAGGTATGGGGGGGTGTATGGGGGTCCTCAAGGGCCGTCCATACCCCGTGCCATGTCTTGGAGAGATTACAGAGGGTACTTGTCTGCTGAAGAGATTCAAGCAAGGCAACGCAGTTGATACCTTCTTTGACATGTGCACTCACCAGGCTGTATCGGCGGTTACCCTTCCTGAAGCATTGCATTGCATCTTTAACAGTGGATGCTGAGAACTGAAGTGCAAAGCAGAACATAACACATTTACTATGGCCTCTTGGACCTTTTTCAGAGCGGTGCTGTTCTCAAACTTTCTGTGCTTCTTGTGGAAACACAAAAGTGTATTTTCCTAACACTACAGCCTTATGGAGTTTTTTTGTGCATGACTTTGCGTGCTTGTTTCATTAGAGTGACAGTGTGATTTTTACAGTTGGCGCTTCTGAACTCAGCTCAAGGCTTTCAGTTGACATTTGCACAAGTTTGGTTTGGTTACAGGCACCTTTTGCTTCAGCTAAGCTGCCCTTGTAGGCAGGTACAGCTATGTAACCCTATCCTATCCTATCCTATCCATGTGTTCTCTTCGGCTTAGGTATGCTTCCTTATCTTCTGGTCCTCTCCTCTCTTTACCTCCCTCTTCCAAGCATGGCTCCCTACGTACCCAGTCATTCACCATGTACAGTCTTATCCGATGAGTCACATCTTTTCTTTCTCAAATCAAAACAATAACAAGCTTTTTCCTTTTCTAAACAAATCATTGCTTTTTTATGAGCAGGCTAGCAGTCAACCGTTTTGACTGGAGGCCCTCTTTTTCCTGTAACCTTTCACACAAAAAGCCCTGAACAACAGGCAGCTTGAAGAAACCTGGCAAATGCAATTACATCAAGCACAGAAAATTCATTAACGACTCAAAACGAAGTGGCCTTTGGGGGACACAGGTTCACTGCCTCCCATCTAACAGGCAAACAAGCAAGAAAATCGAGTATCAAATCAACACGCCTGTCCCTATTTGTTCCTTTTTGCTTAAACAGATCGATCACCCTCAAGCTACTCCAGCACACGTGCACACATGCCAGCAGGCGCCCATCCACTTAGAGCTTGTCCTCGTACTCAGACAGGGGCATGATCTCGGGCTTAATACCCTTGCGCTTGCGGATGTCAATGCACAGGGTGTTGGTCTGGCTGCCAGCAGCCAGAGGGTCGGCCATCATGGTCTCCCAGTGGTCAAACACACACTGCACAAGCACCAGAGGGACATGTGCGATGAGCAGCAACAAAAGTGCCAGCAGTGCAGGGGACAAGCCTTGCATGACGGCAGCAGCACGAGCAGCTGAGGCAGGTCAAAGTGTCAGCCATCCATGGTAACAGCGTAGATGAACAAGCACGATATGCATGCAACTCAGCATGATATTGTCAGCTTTTCTTGGGAAGGCAAGGCCAGAGTGGGCTTCCCGTAGCCAGCGTCGAGAACTTCCATCAAAAGCAATGGCTAAAGCATGCAATGTCCTCATCTCCATCATCATACAATCGACCAGCCTTAAGTTGTGTTTAGTGCCAAAGTCTTGCTCGCTGAACATTGATCTTCTTTGAAAAAATGCTGCAATTGAGGCACTCAAAATGTAGGGCAAGAAATCGACAGCTGATGTTTACATTTCACACACAAAGTCAATAGATGAGATAGGGTTGCTGAGAAACAGTTTGTGAAAGGTAGACACAACGCTGGGAAAGAAACCATGTCTTCAACAACACTAATCGCTTAGACACATGAATGATTGCACCAGGGATAAGTACCATGGTCTCCCAACTTCAGACAGGAATATGATGTAGAATTTAATCCGCACTCATACATTTTTGCAGCAATGAAAAGTGCATGTACCTGAGGGAAGGCTTGGCCTGAGGTGGCGGCACGCAGGGTGCCTGTGAAACCGAAGGACTCAATGACAGGCAAGTAGGCCTTGACGTTGTACATGGGGGTACCAGGTCGCTGCATCTCCTCGAACACCATACCACGCTTCTGGTTCAGCACTGAGTAGATGCCACCCAGCGCCTGCTCAGGTGTCTGGATCTCCACCTGCAAACGAGTACAAGCATGGGCTTGTTGTGATGAGACGTAAAAAGCAACATGTACTGTGGTGAAATGGAGAATCCAGGGTCAGCTGCGCGCGAGGGGGTGCGACCCAGCACCCTTTGATCAGGGCACGTACTTCCACAAACTCTGCTGTAGCACAACAGGAACCCTATTTCCAACATTCTCAAATGCACACAGGCAATATGAAGACACCAAATCTTTTTACTCTAGTAATGTGTTATTATAAGGTTTCTTGCCCTTGACTATACTTAGAATTCCCATTATCCCTCACAGTGTGCACAAATTGACCCAAGAAATTCATCTTCACAATGCACGTAGTTAGTACATCAAGTATGGCTACTCGCTTTGGCCCGTTGGTCCAGAGAAATCGTGTCTTAGAACGCGGTAAAGCTGAACAAGTTGCAAGCTCTGTGTCAACTTATCAGAATTATTTACACATCCTTTTGACTGTACCACTGTGCCTTTACCAACCCTCCAGTTTTACCACTCTCTTTAGAACCATTGCGATTTATTGTGACAACGGGATATTTATGTTCCAAATCTCAATCCAGTATTCAAGTCACATTTCTCCACAGGAAACAATGTGCGCCAAAACAAACCAGCGCACCAAAACACAAAATACTGGCTAATGCCTGAGAATTTTGCAACCATCGAAGCTTACCAACTGTGCACGGATGATGACAGCATGCTGGCTGAGCATGGATCTGGTTGAGTGCTTGCGAGCAGCATCACGCAGCTGCACAAGAAAACTGTGGAGGGTCCATACAGGCAACCTGTACCGCTGCGAGCCTGAAGCGGCTCCCAATGCAGCAACAGTGACACCTCATTTCACCACACCACCCCTGTTGCAAACCAGCTTCACGAGGCAGACGCTCGGCTATGAACGCGGGAGCATGAGGTGTTGAAACAATTGAGACAAGCAGGTCACACATCAGGTGTGCTACGCACCAGGTACACAGGCTCCATGAGGCGGGGCACGGCTGTGAGCTCGGCGGCGTACATGGCGCGGCGGGTGGTGGGGATGATCTGGCCACCTCCTCTGTGGATGGCATCGGTGTGCAGCACCACATCGCACACCTCGAAGTTGACACCACGCATGTTCTCCTCTGCAAGGACACCCTCCTTGGTGGCCCACTGCAGGGCAGCGACGGCTGAGTCCTGCGGGCGCATGGAGGGACAGCAGTGGGGGCTTGAGCGTACATGTCTGGGCAGCATCTTGTTGGCAGGTGCAATACGCTGAAATCCCTCCTGTTCTCTACATGCGTTGCGTTCACTACCTGCCATGCATACAGCAGCAATTTGCCAGAAACTGAATCTGCAGATTACAGCAGACAAGACCTACAGCTTTGCCCGCACACAGCGCACGCTATGCATAGGTGGTTCACTCCCAACACCCACCTTGATTTCGTTCAGGTACTGAACACCCTTGGTGATATCGCACATCAGGTTGGGGCCCAGGGTGTCGGGGCCGAAAGCCCAGATCTTCTTGGACACATCCTTGTCCCAGCCGAACTCATCCACCAGGATCTTGGAGCGGACCTTGATATCATCGCGCATGTTCACCTGCACACACAAGCAGTTGACAGTCTCGTGAGCAGCCCGCCTATAAAAAATTGACTTCACTGGTGCACTTGGGAGGGCTTGCATGTATTTGGCAAGCTCTCATGTGTATCAGCAAAGGTGGACTAGCAAGCTTTTTCTCAGCAGCTTTTCACAGTTGTACCCACCGCGTGCTGCTGCACGGCACCACAGCCTAACCCAGTGTTTCCCGCTGCGCAGCAGCACTGCAGCTCGAAGGGCCCACAGAATCCCCCCTTCCGTCTCCGAGCTCATCACAATCACACTGCACACCAGCATGCACCCACCCTGCCCTCATCAATGGCCTCAGGCAGGCCATCCTCCAGGGGCCGTGCTTGCAAGTACATGCGGTTGTGCTTGTTGGGGGACTTGGCCATCACGACGTGGTCGGACGTCTTGGTCACAGTCTCGCGGAAGGCCACGACAGGGTCAGACACCTGCAGGCAACAGGCATGCCAGACGTCACAGTGATTTCCACCATGCAGATCATCACAGCGGACACATTTTCGCGGGAGGCAACACATCCGGGTTGTGAAAGCAGGTCCAGTCTCACAAGAGGCAACGTTGGGATCAGGCCACAGACAGCCTTCGATTTCGAAAGGAAACGAAACAAAGGAACAGAGCCACTGGGCCTGCTGCTCAGCCTCTTTGCCCTCATACCGATTGCACCTTGTACCTGCTGCACAACCCAGTGCAAGCGACGACACACTGAGCATCAACAAGGTGCTGCGTCTGCGCACCTATCATCTCAGTATCACCCACTAAGCCGTCTTGCACCTTATCTGTACCACCCATGAAGTTGTCGAATGAAGCTGGCGCGTGACTCACCTTGATCTCAGCACCACCCATGAAGTCGTCTTGCAAGTCCTTCAGGCAAATCTCCAAGTGCAGCTCACCAGCACCAGCCACAATGTGCTCGCCAGTCTCCTCAATCATACACTGCAAGAGGGGAGTAGATCATATAATGTTCCGTCAGCAAACAGGTGAAGAGCTTACAGACAACCAAAAAAAATATGACATGATTGCCAAGGCGAGCAACCCCTTAGCAACCCCCCAGCAAACACTGGCACAAGTGTTGCCCACCATTTCAGCTCATGCACAAACTGCTGTACCCCTAGCAGGTCCTTGTGTGCAGAATGCTTGGTATAAAGACTGAGTACACTCCATCAAGAGCAGCAGGCGCATTACTACTACAGCTGCAGTGCAGATGAACCAGACCCTGCGCAGTTTCCACCCCACCCCACCTGAACCATTGGGTCAGAGCGAGCCAAGCGCTTGAGACCCTCCACCAGCTTGGGCAGATCTGAGGCCACCTTGCACTCCACAGCCACGCGCACGACAGGGGACACGCTGTCCAGGCAACAAAAGGAGATGGAGAGGAGAATTTGAGGAATGAGGGCTTGACTAAAAACTGAAATGAACAGCTGTGTCCCCCAGGCAGGGAGGAGGGGAGCAGCTGGAGTGCAGCAGACAATTGGTCTGCTTGCTGCCATCTGGTACAGGTGTCTTGAGCAAGAAGCTCTTACACAAGAGTTTGTGGCACTAGCACGCACATTCACACACACAGTGGTCACCGCCCAAATACAAGCAGCTGCTGCTTTCATTCAAAAAAAAAGTAGTGGCACTCCTCCTTCGCTCTTACAGCTGGTACACACCTGATGGTCCAACAATGACCTGTGCCGCCATGCTCCATTTGTGGTCAATGCAAATCGGCACATTTTTTTTCCGGTCTGAATTGGTAGGGCAGACCTTATCAATCGAGCTACCTATCTCGCCTCCCTCTGAGTCTTGGCCAGCTTTACCCCGGAATTGGGATTCACCAACATGAACTATAACTGCCTACTTCTTGCAAATAAACCTAAATTTCCATTTCGGAAAAAAGTAATTTTTTTCAAAGGCATTCACCTGAACTTCATGGCCTTCATGCCATGGGCTTCCTTCTCCTGCTCACCGGTCAGGGTGGCAGTCTTGGCGATGAACTGGTCCAGACCCACCTGCGCAGATCCAAGCAGCATGCCAGGTGTGGGTTTGCATGCGGCAGGATGTCGGATGAGGTTTTGCACAAGGGGCAGCAAGCCAAGCATGGGTTAAGGATGCATTAATTGATCGACCCGAGAACCCTCCATGCACGATCTGCCTGGCACAGAGTTGCGAGCAATCACCGGCTCCCCAATGCTAGGCAAAAAAGAGGTGCTGGCCCCTGAATGCAGGTAGGGGATCCACCCACATTTACCACAGGCACTCTGCAATCCACAATAAGTCACCCTATTGCATGACCATTGTTGCCTCCATTAAATCTTTACATTTAAAAAAAGGTCCAAGGAAAAACATACAGAAGGAAATATGTGCACGCACGCACCAGGGCCACAGTGTTTCCGCAAGGCACGTTCTCGACGGCATCCTGCTTGCGGCCCATGCACAACACGGTACGCTGGACAGCCTTGATGGACAGGTCCTTCTTGTCACCTGCACGCATCAGCACACGCATGCTGCACATGAATTTGGCTGCCATTCAACATACAATCGTGCATTTGCAAGGGTTGAACAGCACAAACAGCCCACATAAGATGTGCGCACATCTCACTGCAAACTGCGGCCGACATCTCATCTGGTTGCATTGGGCAAGCAAATACTCCTGCAAGTTCAAACGCGCCGGAGACCTGTTATGTAGGAAGACTGCTTGCCCTTGGGATGGGCATGGACAGTCTCTGCTACAGGGCCAAAGATCCTACAGCGCCGGAAACAACAGTGGAAGGCGCCGCATACCCTGTTTCCCTTCCACTCACCGGGCACGTAGTTGGGGCCCAAGATGCGGACCTTGTTGCCGGTGCCGATCTTGCCGGAGAACACACGGCCGAAGGCCAGGAAGCGGCCCTTATCAGAGGTGGGAATCATCTTGGACACGTACATCATCAGGGGACCGTTGGGGTCGCAGTTGCGGATTGAGGTGGCGTACTGGTCATCCAGGGGGCCCTCGTACAGAGTGTCCACACGGTAGCGCTGGGCCTGCGTGTTGGTCATGCGTGTGTGTGTGCAACTACTGTGTAAGCTATGGCATCAACCACATGCAAATCATTAAGAGGCTGCTCTGTTGGATCCAAATTACACATTAATGCAACATGGCATGCAACATAATCAGACACCAAAAGCTGCAAGTTGCCGCTGGGCATGCCCTCCTTGCAAACATTGCACCCCATAATGCTCTCAATGTAACTCTCTTGGAAACCAGCGAAGTCACCCCAGGTGAGCTAAGGACCACCCTGCACACTGCTGCAGGAGGGGACTGCCTCATCTGCCCTGCAAACCAGTGCAACTGCAGGCTGGGCCTCCCCTGCTCCGCAAATCAATGCTGCTGCACAAACCCTCAACTGCCATTTCATGTACCCAAGCAGGAGAAGGCTATGGTATACAATCACCTCAACAAGGACCACCTTCTCATTATCTCTTACACATGATCTGTGGACATGTTGTGGCGGCGCAGGCACGTGATTACTCCGTGGTGCATTCTTTGATGAAGCCTTTCACTTCCGAGCATTTCAAATTCCGCACCCGAGCAGGAGAGGGCAGGTGGTACACAATCATCTCCATGAGGGCCACGTTAGCGGGCAGCCAAGCCTGCATGATGCGCTTCATCAGGGGCTTGCCGTTCAGCTCCCTGTCGTCGTGCTTCAGCTTGTTGGCGATGCCCAGCTTCTCAAGCATGGGCCACAGCTTGTCCTTCTTGTCAGACATGGCCATCTCGATGACCTGCACCAGGACATGGCATTTGACAGCCTCAGCGCGTGCTTGCTTGAAACAATCGTGCTGCACAAGACTTGTCATGTGACGGCCTCAGCGCGTGCTTGCTTGAAATGTTTGTGCTGCACAAGACATGTCATTAGACAGCCTCAGCATGTGTCACAAGGCAACTCGACGTGCTTCTGCTCATGTGATGGTGCTCAGCCATGAGAGGAGGTCTACAGGAGACACCAGATGGGTGTTAAACCTCCCCTGTCTTGGCCTTGCCCCTCACCTGCTTGATGGGCTCGTAGCAGAACTGGGTGAAGCCACGCTTGCAGGTCTTGGAGTCGGTCTGCTTGCTGGTCCACTTCTTGGTGGCGGGATCAAAGAACTGCTCACCCCACAGCCTGAGCAGGACAACACATAAGACACGCGCGTCATCAGCAAGTTGGCAGGTGCTCTGTGTAAGCAGCACTGCATGCTCATGTTCCGCCAGGAAATGATAGAAGCCAGGGGTAGCAGGACACCTATTGACTTTCACTTCTTGTCCTGTAGCGACACCTTATACATGTGGATACATTCCCCCTAAAGGCAGTCTGTGGTTGATGATGGAGGACAAGCGTGCATATGTACGTGACATACCTCTGCATCATCTTGTCCTCATCGATGCCGAACTTGGAGGCGTACATACGGGCAAAGTTGGTCAGGGTGAAGGCCCAGCCGTGCAGACCAGCAGAGAAGCACACAGAGCCCTTCTCGGGGTAGACCTGTGTTGAGGCAGAGCATTCGGAGTGCACAGATGAGTGCACATGCTATGATGGACCATTCATGGTTACACCCTACCAGCTGTGCACGTGCTTAACGCTTTCCACACACGGCCTCCACTTTCACAGGCCTGTCTGGATGTCTCCTCCAGAATGGTAAAGACTTCATAGCTTGTGGCCAGATGTGGAAGACTTCTACTAAGGCCCAAGAAGGAAGTAATTGCTGTCGGAGACTGGATTTACATGCTGACATTTACTCCTCTGGATCCTTTGCAGTTGGAGCTTCAAGACCCTGACACACTGACGCACACTTCCTGCGCTGCGACACCACGCCAATCTTCCTCTGTCAGCTGCCCAAAATGCAATGCACAACAGCTGAGTGTCCTCCCCTCCTGCAGCAACCCCTTGCTGCTGCTCTGCACCGAGCTGCTGCGCCGCTCCACACTGCTGGTGCTGCTGATAGGGAGGAGGCTCTGCTGCATGTGAGGCTGAGGTCTCATGGGTCCGCGCTATCCAGCCTCCACAACCCCTCTCTTCAGGCCCCTCCATGCCCCCTGCTGTGTAAACCTTGCTCCCTGTCACTACACACCTGCAGGTCACCCATGGCCTCATCCTGGTAGGTGGCCAGGATGACGTTGCAGTTCTCAATGACACGGGAGAAGTTGGCGTATGCCTCCTCGCCGTCCAGCTGCAGCTCCAGGAAGCAGCGGTCCAGCTTGTTGACGGTCAGGATGGGCTTGATGCGCTCACCCAGGGCCTGGCGCAGCACGGTCTCGGTCTGCACGCACACTCCCTCCACGCAGTCCACCACCACCAGAGCACCGTCGGTGATACGCAGGGCAGCTGTGACCTCAGAGGAGAAATCGACGTGGCCGGGGGAGTCGATGAGGTTCACCAGGTAGTCGTTGCCGTCGCGCAGGCCGGCGTAGCCCTTGATGTCAGCATCGGAGAGCTGGAAGTAGAGCGAGATGCCGGTGGACTTGATGGTGATGCCACGGTCCTGCTCGTCTTGCCTGGTGTCCGTGAGACGCGCATCCCCTGCCTGCACACAAGTTTCAAGCACACAGGGACGTGTGAGTGCGGGAGGAGGGGGGAAAAGGGTTTGGGGAGATGCAACACACGTATCCCCTGCTCCCTTTCCCGCCACAAGGACCCTGCCAGTCAAGCCTTGAGTGCCACACTCTTCCTCTCAATACACTTGAAGCCAGCCCCTTCCCCCCCTACGCCACACTCAACGGAGGGATGCACACACTTACTTTTTCAACCGACATGATACCGGCAGCAGCCACCAGGGAGTCCGTGAGTGTGGACTTGCCTGCGGGCAGGAAAGCGTTATGTGTTGACGTGTGAGAGGATGCGGGCCGAGCTCGAGCAAGCTCCAGAGGTCGCAAGGGGAGGTGCAGATGGTGCGCAGCCACCCCCGCCCCATAAAAAAGGGGTGCGTCCCCGCTCACTCACCGTGGTCGACGTGCGCAATGACGCACATGTTACGGATGTTCTCCTTCTTGTCCATCAGCGCACGGATCTGTGTGTGCAGGGGGAGGGGCATGATGAGGGGCCGCATGGAGGGTGTGTTGTTGAGGGGCCCTCAGACTTGTCTGAGGAAGGCAACAGTGCTGCTGCATGCTGGGCAGGAAGTGGAAAGTGCTTACCTCCTCGATGGTGAATTGCACCTGCAGGCCACGGGGAAGGGAGGGAAGAGGGAAGGGGAAAAGGCAGGTTAGCGCACTCGCGTGTGGAACCAGCAGCAGCAACAACCCAGCAGGCAAGCAAACAAAGAGAGAGAGAGAGAGCCAAGAATGCCAGCAGACAGATGGAACTGGCTGCATGCAGCTGTCCACTCCTCCGAGCACGGTGGGACCCAAGCAGGACGACCAGCAGGGCGGCAAAAAACTGGTGCTCACCATTTTGGGTGCGGGTGCAGCTGGCGCTGCGGCAAAGGGCCAGAGGCAAAACTAAAAAGAATAAAAGGGGGAGCGGAGGGTGTGCAAATTGCCTAGGAGCAATTTGGTTACCCAGCACGGGGCAAGACCTTTCGGAAGGACAAGATAATCTAAAAGTAATTATATTAGCAACATATTTCAGGAGATGCTCTTGCCACAGGGGCCTCGGCTGATGCTGCCGGTTGCTAGCCATGTTGCCAGCTGCCTCAAGCAACCAATAGCATCAAAACAAGGCATTCTGCTGGGTGCATCTGAATGAAAACAGGATGCAGCTTGGCTACCTCACATCAACTGTCCTTCCTTCCTTAGAGAAAGGAAGAGCAGCTTAAATGGGAAGGGAAGGGCAAAAGGAGAGCTCAGAGATCCCGGAATGTAAAAAGGGAATAAGGAAGACGAATTTGATGGTACTAGATGGTCTGGCATCTTGCTTAGAAAGCGTAGGAAAGAATTTCAAATGCCACCCCTTCGACGCATGCGCAACTCGAGCTTCATTTAAGGCGCTCAGAGAGATTGCCATGACATAATGGCAGCAGATGCGGACGACTGCTCCATGCGAGTGGCATCAGTGGCACAATTAGTGGTTGCGTATACAAGTTGCGAGGCACAAAGCTGATGAAAAGGTATCAATTGATGGTTGCAACGAACACCTTGGAACAAAGCCATAGCGGCCCTTGTCGTCTGGTTATGTGCCCATCTTAAGCGCTGCCCAGTTCTTTGACTCAGACCTTTTTTAGCTCGATATTGTGACTTTCCCCATAGACTGATTGGGCCAGTGATGTGATCCTTTCTCATTGCCAGCGCTTCTCTATGGGTCTTTGGGTATGCCTGCTTGAATTCTTATAAGCAAGCTTGCTTAAGCATGCTTTATTTCTTGCTTTTGGTGTGATCATTTGAGCTGAAGTCCGGTTTCAGGTCTGATTACTTGCACCTGTAGCAGGTATTCCATCCATCATCGATTTTTTGAAAAAAAAAGGGCTTGAGGGACGCCGACACCCTGTCGAATTGACAGAGCTCCTGCGGCTTTTTCCTTCTATCTCTTGGGCCATAGATATTCTCCATTTTCCACAGCTATCACTAACAGTGTCAGAAAAGGCAAATACGGTGCAAACATGGCCAACACAAACATTGGCAGTAACAAGAGCTTTCTGGACAGGAATACGTAAACAAATCAAATCAGGAAAAACAGCAGGTAGGTATGCACATGCTCTCCCTGCTAGAGTGTATGCTTGCCAAGTCTGGGGCACTAGATACATGAAAGGAGCAGCTGAGATGGACTGTCTTTTTCAAATTGTGCACCTGTGCTTACTGAAGCGTATCCTTGGGGTGCAGCGTACCACTCCTAACAGGTCGTGTTGTGGGATGTGGACATGAACCTTTACAGTTCTACGGGTTTTGTGCAGCATTTAGGTTCTACGCTGCTATACTGCATAGCAACAAAACACTCAACTCAGCAAGTTGCTGCGAGCAGGTGTTAATTGCAGTATTTCTCGTAAATGCTGGACCTCAGAGCTTTTGGCTGCATGCACAGGCTTAGACAGGTGCAACATCGCTACTCATTGTGTTTGTTCTGGCAGCTATGATTGTAAGGGATTTTGCTGTTTTGAGAAAAGGCTGCAAGTTGTGTGGCATGTTGATGCCTTTGCAGAGTACGATTAGCACACAACAATGTTAGCTATGCATCATCATTGAGTTGCACATCCTACGAAACCTTTGTCTGTTCATGGCGCGCCTTTTCCTGTCCTCAAGTATTTGCTTCTTGACTTAGGCAAGCATATGCTGAGAAACATAGTGCGCTCTCGTTTACATCATGTATTGCATGATGCAGACACCTTCAGGGTTAAAGGTTTAATTTGGCAGGAGTGTGACTTTGTATGTGAAAGGTGTGATGAAAGAAAACTCCAAGATGGAAAAGCATGCCGAGTTCCTTTGTTCTTGCATTTCTGTGTGTTTCCTTTGAAGGACTTTTGCACATCTGTCCTCTGACTTCCCCTCCACTCATATAACTTTTCGGACGGGTCAGGCACTTTTTTACTGCGCTCAAGCTAGTTCTGAGGATGTCTTTCATTTCTTGAAGAAGCAAACAAATCATGAATAATTTCTGCGTGGCTGGCTCAGTCCAGCGGACTAAGCAGCCTAACTACCTGGCTGAAGGTCAAATTTTATTGTAGTTTGGACAATGTTCTTAAGGGTGTGCTGTTTGTCAGAGGGTAGTTTTTCAAATTCCTTGAAACCTGTCTTGATGCCCGGTTGTCTGGCTGTCACGTCAAATCATGGTTGTTGCTGAATCATGGTTATTTGGGTTAGTTATTTGGTTGGAGGTTATTATTGCTGGAAGGCTGCATTGTGCCTTGTTAGTGATATGCCTAGGTGAAACAATAAGACGTGAATGACGCTGATCTTGCATGACATGGCATCAAGAAAAGAAAAAACCATGTAGGCAGTTAGACACAAACGTAGGAAGTTATGACATGATGGCGCAGAACAACATCCAAACCCCTGCACATGTATCGAACAGAATTATACCCCCTTACCTCTTATCGTATAGTTGTTAAGAAATCTAGACTCACATCAAGCCGTCCTGATGCCATAATAATTACTCCCTATCATGCCAAACTCACTTCTTCTTCTTTTTCTTTCTCCTGCTCACACCATGTAGTACGCAGCAGGCACAGCATCCGATGTTGAGCAGGGAGTCCCAAACAGGTCCATTAGGCAAAGGTACGAGGCCTGGTGCCCAGCAAGAAGCCTCACAGCAACAACAGTGAGCTGTGCAAACAACGTCAAGGCGCTGAGATCACTCTTCACACAATCCTTCTGGGTGTGGGTGGGACTCATTATATTTGATAGTCAGCTGCACTGCCCATACCCTGGATCAAATAAAAGAACTTGGGATTGACTCGCAAAAGTCTACCAAGCTTGCACGAAAGCTCCATGCCAACTCTATGCAATATGCGCACAAACTTACCTTTACCAGATGTGCCATTGAAATCAAAAACACGCAAACACGCACCATAAAACATAACTCTGGTGCCCTGAGGCCGCATGCTTCCAGAAACCCACCTGACCCACTAGCTTCCCTCTGACCCTCTGGTGAGGGAGACTCACGGCTCTTTGAGCCAATGTGTCTCCTTTTCCTTAGTTGATGTAGGGAGTGTTCTCACTGCCTACGTAGTTTTTTCTTTTCCTTTTCTCTTTTTCTTTCCTTGTACGTCAAGGATGTGGTTTGTTTGGCAGAAGATGTGCAAGGGGCTGTCACAGGCAGTGAAAGTACGAGTCATGCAGATGCTGTACTACAGCTGTAGTATGCAGGCGACCTTTGCTTCACTGGTAATAAGCCCCAGCAGCTCCAACTGATGCTGGATAGGCAGCATGTGTGAGCTCAGCGGAAAGGATTGGTGATAAATGCTGCCAAGTCTGAGATCGTGCACTTCAAATCGAGGGGCGATAACGTGCCAATTTTCACGTTAGGTGGAGCTCCTTTGGCGTGTGCAGATTCTTTTAGATATCTAGGCATGCTGTTCAAAACAAGTGCTGGTGCCTCTGTTGGCTCGTCTTTTTAAAGTGTTGCTGACTGAAAGTAAAGTGCCTGCGTGCTGGAAGGTTGCCAAGTTGAGCCCCATTCACAAAAAAGGGGAAGTGCTGAAACCTGGGAATTATAGGATGATTGCGGTTAGCGGTGTAATGTATAGGATTTATGCTAATGTGCTGAAAAATCTGGTGACAGATTGGTGTATGAAAAAGGGAAAGATTCCGGACACGCAGTTTGGCTTCTTTCCAGGAAGGAGCACTCTGCATCCTCTGTTCATTCTGAGGCACCTCAAGCATGCTGCGAAAAAATTGAAGCCACGGAATTCTTCCAGATTGCACGTTGCTTTCATTGACTTTTCTCAAGCTTATGACACCGTGCCCAGACAGCAGCTTTGGTCTCACTTGCAGCGCAATGCAATGCCGACTCCTCTGCTCAGTGTGATCAGAGACATGTATGATAATGATGAGTACATTCTAATGGATGGTGAGAAAAGGGCGCGCGTGCAGCCATCGAACGGTGTTAAGCAAGGTTGTCCTTTGTCCCCCCTTCTTTTCTCTCTGTACATCAATGATATGGGCAGAGAGATAAGTGAGGGCATTGAGGGTGCTGTGACTGGTGATAGAGTGAATGGTGTGTCCCACATGATGTACGCTGATGACCTTGGATTAACTACGAATGACCCTGGTGAAATGCAGAAGATGCTGGACAGACTCCGTGTGTATGCCCAGAGAAAAGGGTTGACTGTAAACACAGCTAAGTCTGAGGTGGTGCACTTCAACAGTACGTCTGTCTCTCCTCTGCAGAATCCTTTTACGTATGATGGAGTGGTCCTTCCAGAGAAGGACAGGTTCGAATATTTGGGAGTGCTGTTGGATAAAAAGATGGATTTTAAGGTAGCTGAGGAGCATGCGGTGCGGCCTTATATGGCTGCACAGAGAAGGATTTCGGAGTTTGCCAAGGGTCATGACCTGAAAAACAGGCCTCATGCTATGCTCTGGTTATCTAAGGTGTATGGCATTCCTGCTGGGATGTATGCGTGCCAGGTGTGGGGAACTCATTACTTGAGAGAAGGCAGTGAGTTTGATAGTCAATTGCAGAAAAGACATCTGTGTTCCTTGAGGCGCATTCTTGGAGTAAAGAACAGTACTACAAATTGGCCGGTGTTGAGAGAGTGTGGCCAGGAGCCTCTGCAGTTCTTCTGGTTCCGTGCCTCCATCAAGTTTTTTAATAGCATGCTTGACTCCAATAGTGAAGTCTTGCGTCGTGTGCTGAGGGCTGATTTAAGTCTAGCTTCTTTTGATTCCTCTTGCTGGGCTGCTGAAGTCTCTAATGCTTTTGGTGGGATGCGGAATGGTGATTCGTTCAAACAGAACATGCTGAGAGCTGAGAAAATCCCCATGCAAGAGTTCATTGGTGATTTGCGATACAGACAGCAGAAAGTGTGGAGAGGGGCCGATGTTTTTTGTCCTCGTGCAGTTAACAAGAAGGCAGTGACGTATCATAAGTGGTGTGGGAATTCTGAGAGTGGTCCCAGAGGTGCTCCTTTTTGTATCCCCTCGTATCTGTTCAAGGATTTGGACAAGCATGTTTTGAGAAACATTAGCAGATTTAGATTGCGTGCTCATCACTTGAGAGTGGAGTCTTGTAAATGGCTTGGGGGTTCAAGTATCTGTGATAAGTGTGAGTGTGAGGAAATCCAGGATGAAAAACATGTGCTTTTCTTTTGCAAATGTACTGAGGTGCGTGAGCTACGCACGAGATACAAGGACCTTTTTGAGGAGATGTTTAAGACTTTGCGTGTGTTTGCTCCGCCTTCAAACACTGACTTTATTCCATTCTTGGCTTGCCATCATACTATCACTGATTCTGAGATCAATGCTTTCCTAAACCAAGACTCATACAGACTTCTTAGATTTGTGTCAGACTTAGTCTCAATTTTTGATACTGGTTTAGCTTGTTTCACCAGCTGCCATCAGCCAGAGTCTCGGGCTGTAGGCCACCATTGTAAACCCTTGTAAACCCTTGTTCAAAACAACGCAACCCGCAGGCCACTGCTGAGCATAAGTTTGCCCCTTTCTTGGCTGGTTGTAGACGGCAATTGGCATCTGAGTACCGCCTGACAGATAGGCCGCATACCATGCTCTGGCTGACTAAAGCATATGCTCTCCCTGCTAGCATGTATGCGTGCCAGATTTGGGGCACTAGATTTATGAAAGAAGGAACTGAAATGGACTGTCCTTTGCAAACTGTGCACCTGTGCTTACTGAAGTGTATCCTTGGGGTAAAGCGCACCACTCCTAATTGGTCTGTACTACGCGAGTGTGGGCATGGACCTTTACAGTTCTATTGGTTTCGTGCAGCAGTTAGGTTTTACAATGCCTTACTGCGCAGCAACAGCACTACACTCAGTAAGGTACTGCAAGCAGATGTTGAAATGAGCAGGCTTTCCCAAAAATGCTGGACCTCAGAATTTTTGGCTGCCTGCACAGGCTTGGGCAGGTGCAACATGTTTACTCATTGTGTTCGATCAGGGCAGCCTATAGTCATGAGGGAGTTTGTTGTTGATCTGAGAAAAAGGCTGCGAGGTGTGTGGAATGCTGATGCCTTGGCAGAACATGGTGAACACACGAACAAATTAGCCAAGTATCATCACTGGATGGCACTTCCTATGAGACCTTTGTCTGTTCATAGCGCGCCCTTTTCTGTCCCCAGGAATTTGCATCTTGATTTGGGCAAGCGCACGCTAAGAAACATAGCACGTTTTCGCTTACATGCTCATACTTTAAGAGTTGAGACATCACTTTGGCAGGAGCACACATCAACTTGTGATAGATGTGAACAAGGACTCCAAGATGAAAAGCATGCGGTGTTCCCTTGTTCTTGCGCTTCTGTGTGTTCTCTTCAAAGGGCTTATGCACAGCTATTTTCTGACCTCCCCTCTTCTCATAGAAAATTTCTGGATGAAATAGGCACTTTCTACTATTCTCAAGCTAGTTCTGAGGATGCTATTCATTTCTTGCAGAAGCAAACTAACGAGACTTATCGTTTTATTTCTGATCTCATGGATATTTTTTGTGCTGTTGGAACAGTTAAGCAGACCGAGCAGCCAAACTACCTGGCTAAAGGTCAAATCCCATTGTAACTCATTGTAACCCTTCCCTTCCCTGTAACCTGTAGGAGCTTGATTGCGACTTGGATCTTGTGCGCTTGCTGGGTGGCTCGTTGCAGGGAGCCTCAGGTAAAATGTCCACAGCCTTCGGTAATGTTGCACATTGAGCAATAAGCCCATTCCAATCCAGCACGGGCAGTAGTGTAGTAAAGTAAACTTGCTGGCAGGAAACCAGCAGTTTCTGAACTGCAAAGACCTGCTTCCATGGTCATGGGCATATTCATGGAAGTGCTGCCTCGGCACTCCAATCCTGCATGATGAGTGCTTACATGATCCGGACAGCTATGTGACCCTACTGTACAGCTGTCCATGATCCGTACAGCTAAGTAACCCTATCCTGCATGATGAGTGCTTACATGATCCGGAAGACCAGAGCCGACCCCTTGTAACCCTTGAAGACCAGAGCCGATCAGGCAGAGTCTCGGGCTGTAGGCCATCCCCTTGCAACCCTTGAAGACCAGAGCAACACCAGGCCTCAAGTCTCGGGTGCGCAGCAAAGTAAAATTGCGCGCGAAATTGGTCAAAGGAAAGCACACTAGAAAAAATGTGAAGCGGGTAGTTTTGTCAGCTTTGTTGAACCAAAACAGGATTTGGGCATGTAACCAGAAGAACCTACTGGGCTCTTTATGGGCTGGTATTGCCCTGATTAAGCATAGCAAAAAAACTCATGCAAAGACAACGTTTCTTCATCAGTCCTTACCTGGCCAAATGGGGAGGCAGGCTAGGAAATTACTTTGTCAGTAGTCAACTACTGGGCAGCTAAGACCACTACACGCTAACTCATCTTTATGACACCTGACTCGTGGAATGGCTTGTGTAATGAATGAACGATAAGAGCTGAAATGCCTGGAGCCATGCTGCATGGCTGAACACACAACTTTTGCCCGTGTGAAGAGAGAGGAAAGCTACACAGTTTTACCCTGTTATGGACCCCACACCTCACTTGCTCACGCAGCGAGGGTTGGCAGGTGGCCATCTGAGCCTAAGATTTACCTACACCTGACTAAACCTGGTACCTACAGACGGAACTACCACAGCTGTCAGGAAACGATTAACACTATGCATGGAAGAACCCTACCTCCCCACCATGAACACCTGACGATTCTACATGGATGCCTTCAACCATGAGCTCCAGCACCCTCAACAGATTCTTAAACAAATAACTATCAGCCTCAGCCTACAGGCCAACAAGTTGGCATGCACACGCACACGCAGTGCGCTCAGGCATGGCTGTTGTGAGCGTTGGGGGGTGCTGCAGTACCGGCGAGCAATGCCCTGTGGCGACTGGCCGTTTCCAGGGCACGCTCTTGGCGACGTTTCAAGGCCAGCGCCCAGTCCTGCATGCAATCGTGTGTGTGTGTGTGTGTGTGTGTGTGTGTGTGTGTGTGTGTGTGTGTGTGTGTGCACGCGCGCGTGTTAGGAAGGAGCATTTCCGTGGGGCCAATGTTTGAGCTTCCATGTATTGGCACAGCCCTTTCAACAGCCAAATCTTGTTGACTACCTGCAAGTGTAACAGCAAACAACAGGCAGTCATCCAACCAAGGAGAAGGCAGCGTGAGCGACCCTTTCACAGAATCAGAGGAAACATTGGCCCCGGCCACGTACCTGGGTGACTTGGCCCTGCACGCCCTCCCAGTGCGCCTGCTTGCGCTTGCGCTCCTGCTTTGAGGATGGCGACGCAGCAGACTCTACACCCAAGAGGTCCGAGATGGCATTGTCCACCATGAAGCAGCGGACTGGGATACCTACAGGGGAGAGCACAAGAATGATACATGAAGTGTGAGTGATGTCAAGTGAGAGAGCTCATCTGAACAGGCACCTGGCATTTGATGCCTTGTCCAAGCAACCAAGCATGAATTGTTTTGCACAAGCGACCGCACGAGGTACGGTATGTGCAAGCCTTAACAGAGGGCAAAGTTAGTCCAGGAAAGGGTCTTGCTCTTGAGCTACAGATCACGTGCTGTAGAAATGTGTTTCCAGCAACCTGCCAGGGCAGGAGTTTACACAAGTTCCACATGCTTGCTCTCCTAGCAGGGATGCTCTCGTTTTTTTGCAGAGGGGGTGGGTGGGCAAGGGAACAAGACGAAGAAACAGTGGGTGAGTGCCATTTCCTGTGAGCAGCTTGCGCTAGGTCAGGAATGCAAGCATTGATCTGATAACCAACGCACCAGCAATGGCTTTCCGGCACGTAGGGCAGGACTGCTTCTGGGGCAGCCAGGACGCCAGACACAGCCCGCAGAACATGTGGCCACTGCTCGCAGCACAGCACAGCATGAGGAGGAGGGTCAGCATAGAAAGCGCAGCTGCAGGGTCAGCCAGGATGCCACACGCCACACAGCCCTGTTCACTTCACTTGACTTCATGCCACACACAGCCCTTTTCACTTCACTTGACTTCATGACACACACAGCCCATAGAACATGTGGGCCCTGTTCACGGCAAGAACCGGAGCACAGCAAAGCACGAGGAAGGTCAGCATGGAAAGCCAAAATAAGACCTATTGGTTGCAATGCTGGCACTTGCTCAGAAAACTCCAGGCAAGGCGCTTTCAGGCAAAACATGCACTCATGCTTGTTGGTGGCAATGCAGGCGCCCGCAAGGAAAAACACAGGGAAATGACAAGGTCACAGCTGCTGCTCTAGACCGTATGAACTGCAAACACGTTCACACCACAAGGAGGGCACGATGTGACGTGGTGTTGCAAACGCAAAGGGTATGCAGCAACGCAAGCAGCTCCAGTGTACAGATCATGGGAAAAGGGAATGGGTCCGAAAAGTGAAGCCCTCTCTCACAAATAGCAGAAGCCAAGGGGTCCTCCTCACAACCTCACCATAAATGGACCTCCCTATCCTGCCATCCTGTCCTGTTTAGGGTGCGTCATGCCTGATGGGCCTCACTCCAACTCACTCACCATGAGAGGGTGTGGGACGCCAGCAGCCACTCATGCTGCAAGCAGGGAGGAGGAGCAGGGAAGAAGAAGCCATGAGATGACACATGATGCTTTGTTGACCAACACACGTGGTTCTCTGATGCACCCTTGGCGTAGCTGCTCTAATACACCCTTGGCGTGGTTGTCTTGTGCACCCTTGGCGTAGCTTCCCTCAATGGGCAAGACCATTGAGGGAAAACGTGCAGCAATGAAGGTGGGTCTGTCCCAAGGATGATTGTCCAGGTGCAAGCAAATCCGCTCATGCCGGACCAGCACAACCTAATGCAAATAGTGCCAAGGACAGAAGAGAATCTCTGGCGCCCAATTGCAACAGAGGAGGCTGCAAGACGGGCCGGCAGGGGCATCCCAACCCATGGCAAACAAACACATCACTAGCAACCTGCACGGCCTCCCTGACCAGGGGACTTTCCTTCGCCCCTCGTTGCGCCCCACACACTCCTCAACCGAAACCCAGCATCAGTTGGTTTGCCCGAAACTCAACAACAGGAGGGAGACATGCTCAGCACTCACGCAAATGGGGCAAGCCAGGTGGTTGCCAAGTAGCTCAGCCACGCCGGTGCTAGTATTGTTGGCCCTGCCTTGACCACTGCATGATGCAGGGCCTACTTCAGTACTCGCATTCTCCTTGCCTTCCAGCCCCTTGTTGCTGTTGGTGAGGGTGTTGTTGGCGGTGGTTGAGGTGTGGTTCCTGGACGCTAACTGACTTGCCTGTGCAGCATACAGCAGGCAGGTTGGTGAGGCAGAGCTGTGGATCAGCAGAACAACGCTCCAGGTGAAATGCAGCGCTTTGTTGACTGTGAAGCCTGGTCATCGGCATGATCTGGACTGTAACAAGAGAGTGCAAGGGGATGAGGTTGATGCTTGACTTTCATAACGGGTAGCCACACTCCCCCCCTCAAAGCAGAGCATTGCAGGCACTCGGTGCCCACATGCCCTTGTTTGCGGCAGGGGCACGACTTCGTGACGTCAGCTGAGGTGATCAGCGACGCTGCACAAGAACCCACAAAACCACAGATGATGTCAGCTCAGGCGATCAATGGTGCTGGGCAGGAACCCTCGACAGCACTGAGGCCACGGCAGCACCGGGGAAAGCAGGGGCTGGAATGAGGAACAAGCAAGTTCCAAGCAAGTCACCAAGATCCATGCATGGTGCGAGCAGATCTCATGAGAGTGCCAAGCAAGCTTCAGGCCCATGCATGGTGAAAGCGTGATCCACAGGAGTGCCAAGCAAACTTAAGATCCGTTCCTGCATGCTGTAAGTGTGACACTAACTTTAAAGGCGTCGCAACGATTCCACAGACCACTCTTCCAAGGGGCCCACCTGTTGTTGCCGCAACTTGCCGCCTTCTAAACTCCGGCCCAGACGTTTCCGTCCAAGGACGCCCGATTCCTGCCTTTCAGCCAACGGCTCTCGCAGCACTGGCTGCACCTCTTCCTGCACCTGCAGACCAAGGCAGGGCAGGCTCATGGTTATGGGGCTGAGGTAGTTGTACCCTCCTCATTGACATAAACGCGACAAGAAAGAAACATGCACGCAGGCACACACACACATGTGCGCACGCACACACACATGCAAGCGTGTGTGTATGTGTGCTTATACCCTGCACTGGTGCATGAGTTCCACAGCAGATGTGGATGCAGCAGGTGGAGTGAGCACAAGAGCTAAGCAATAAATTCAGACGCAGAAACCATGTACTTGTGATTAGAGGCGCGCAAGCATGCGTCAAGCAGGAAGTAAGGTATTAACACCTTACACCATGCTCAAGCAAATCATCAACTTGGAAGTTGGCTCCAGCAAGCGGCAAGGTAAGCCAATTACAGGAGAGAGCTGCAAGTGCACGTAATCGGCACGCGCTGAGCCGTCAAGCAGGCAGTAATACTTCAGAACACTCACCGGGAGCTCTGCACTACTCATGATGTGGTCTTCTTGTGCTCCTAAACTGTCCTCTTCAGCAGCAGCATCGGCCGCTTCTTGACTACTGTAGAACTTGAAGAGGAAGGGGTTTGCGACTTGCGTGCGGCGAGCAATGATGGTGTCAGGGCCCCCAAAGCCTATAACATCGCCGTCCTGCAGGTTCAACAGAAGTCATGGCAGGGTCAACGAGAGCTCTGGCAGAGTCAACAGTCACTAAAGTTTACTGTACCAGCTGTTACTGCAAATTTGCTCAACCTGTCCTTCTCTCTGAAGGTGCAGTGATGCACAAGGCCACCCTTTCCTCTTTCAACCTATGCTATGTAACGCGTGCTAAGTGGGCCAAGGTTCATGTGGT